>CAMRHE010000207.1:1520000-1917500 GCA_947044405.1 Leptodactylus fallax | reverse complement strand
GACTTTTTATCCACAATGACCTGGAATTAAAGTGTAAAAAAAACTTTCAGAAGATTTGTGATTTTCTGGCATTATTTGTGTCATTAATACATTTTGTAATATATTTTATTAACAAATGTTGGCTCCTTTCTGTGAAATCCTGAGTCTCTTTATTCTTTCCCTTCTTCTCGATTGAGCGTTAACCTACTCTGTATATGGTGTAGGGGTTTATGTGTGTAGTGCAGGGAAAATTGGGGGAATAGGTTCACTTCAAAGAGTCATATCTCGGGCATTATAAAACATAGAAACTTACTTTTGGTGATGATTACAGTTCTACCTGTATTATTTTCAGAGTTATCTCTGGATTGGGATATTTATATGCAGCTGTACGTACATTTTTAAGCTTTAGAACACAGTGAGACACAGGACACAGCTCACAATGGTGAGGCAAGGGAAAGAATAAAATTCAGAGGCAAAATTTGATATTAAATTATATTACAAAATTTATTAATGATACAAATAAGGCCAGAAAATCAAAATTTATTCAAAATTTTGCTTTAAAATCAATAAAATAGAAGTTATAATAAATATCTTACCACAATCTATATACATCATCCTCTATTATATGCTGACCATATAAAGGACAGGAGGTTCCCTTTAAACCCTAAATCTTACTGACTCCTGCAAAAATTAAAATGCTATCTCTTGAGTTAAAATGGATCCCTTTGAAGATCATCATTGTTATATTGGAGTGGCATATACTGTATATGACATATATCACGCTGCTGAACAGGTGACAGCTTAATAGTCTGGAAATAAAAATACTTGGACCGCTTGGCTCAGTATTATACATTGATCTACACTACAAAATTTAAAATGAGGTTCTTAGTATACTGTTCCCTTCTTTAATCACAGTGAAAGACAAGACAGGAATTTGTTGATTCTTATTTTACATTTGCATTTTCTTGAAAAAAAAAATAAATAAAAAAAATAATATATATATTATTATATATAATATAATATATATATTATATATAAAATCTACAAAAAACATTAGTATGCAACACAAACAAATCCACACTGAACATTTCTTAAATATAACATTTAGACTATAAATACAAAACCTACTTCTCCAAGTACTTCAATGATCTCCCCAACTTTGAGTTCAAGTTCATCTTCGTTCTGTGGAACATAACTGAAGGCCACTTGACATCTCCTCCGCCTCGTTCGCTCACCTGTCAACATGAAGATAATGAGGAAAGGTAAAAATATATTTCTAACACAAGCCAGATGACAAACATAAATCATATATCCAACACTAAACTGGCCCTTATTTTTTATAAGATCGTATGAAATACAACCAGAAGACGGATGCAAAGGGTATTATCTGATACCATGAGATTCCTAATCTTTCTAGGATTATGAGCAGTACATCAAAAGGGTTTCCAGGGATTACACTTTGATTTCTCTGGTAACAAAATTGCAATGCCCCCCACCAACACCCCAAAAAAGACACCAATCCACTAGTTAGTCTGTTGTTGTGTTGTCCACAAAATGACTCCTTAGTGTGTAAATGTATGCACAGTCTCCATGTACTATTGTTACCAGAGAGCTGTGGAGGGCCAAGCAGACCAGTAACATGACAATACTTAGATAACGTTTTGGTGCACACATAGGCTCAGATTTAGTACTGTGGTTATCACTAGACACTGCAGTAAACGTGGCGCATCTTTGGCAAATCATGGCACATCTAGGTTGGGCTGAAATTTTTCAGATTGCTTGTAATGTGGGTGTGGATTCTCATAAAAAACAACTTAAATGCGTCACAAGGTGCCATATACCATGCAGTATAAACATAAACTAGTTAGTCTAAAGATACACTGGACTTAACATCCATCATTAGCCACTGTGAAAAGGCTGGCATGTTTATAGACTGACTAAGTTTACACTGTCTAACTCGATGTTCCCCAACCTTTTCAGACTCAGGGCACCCCTGGAAAAAACAAATTCCTTGGTGCACCCCCATCAAATCATTTTTACCAATAGACAGAAAACATCATAAGGACACAGATAATTTGGCATATGATCATCTTCCCAACCAGAGTGTCGTGGCAGCTTTCCAAAGCACCCGTGTTGGGAATCGCTGTTCTATCTATTAGTAAATCTTGTCACCATTTTCACAAGATATGGACGAATTTCTACTTTACTAACACAGTTATGGGCAACTTTCTATTACTGATACATAAAGAAATAAGGCTAGGTTCACATCTGGGTCGGAGTCTCCGCCGAAAAATGATGGAAAGAAAAGTCCTGCACAGAGGACTTTTCTCTCCACCAGTTTCAGTATAAAACCGGCAGAAACCCAGTGGATTCCATTATAGTCTATGGGGTCCGTGGGTGTCCGTAAGTAACCGCTAATTTAGTGGACGGGCTCTCCGTCGTTCGGGTCCCATGGTGGACCCAAACGACAGAGATCTTGTCTCAAGCGTGAACCTAGCCTTAGTGACTAAGAGGAATCTCTACTACTTAGCTCCCCTGACAATCTAAGATGAACTACAGGAACAAGCTGACGTTTTACGGGTTTTGAAGACTCTAACACTTCTGAGCCCCAACACTTGAACACATGCCCCTCTGCTATGACCCTGATCAGACATGAAGCCGCAATTATGGATAATTTCTATGGCAATTCTGTAATAGATACTAAATGATGAGATGTAAAATGCTGAATGACTTGGAAATAAAATACAGGATTCTAAAAGCATTTCTTAAGATCCACAATGGGTGGACGGGAATAAGATTCAGACTTCTATTTCCTGGATTTGCAGCCTATAATAAGTACCTAATATCAGAAGAAGGTAGAAGTATTTGATTTTGATATAGATAAAATAATATTACTACGCCCAGTAATAACTTTTATCATAAGCTGAAATATTATGTGCTAACCTGCAGTAATAGAGGCAAGGTAGTGAGATCTGCCATTGTTTCCTATGATTGATTTTTGACTGGAGCTAAAGCGCGGGTTGAATACAATTGTGCAAGCCTATATTTTCCAGAAGAGAAATAAAAGAAAGTGCTTTCCATTTCTGAACTCTTCCTTAAATACACGTATGAGCACAATACAGAACGCCTCTTCCCAGTAGTTTACTCTGTGGACTAATTCATAGGTACAAAGCAAAGAAAAATGTTGCTAAATGCAACAATAAAAATATTATAGTTTGGTAAAGCCATTAAATTCCAATACTTTTGCAGGTCATTACTGGCATCTCATGAGAAAGTGTCAAAATTAATGTTTTAAGACTTTTTTATTGGAATACTTTTATAGCTAATGTTGCCTACAAATCACAGGACCAGAAAAATGGAAAAATGTCAGGGATTTCTGATGGACTCTGCTCCAGACCGACATCCGGAACTGATGGGAACGTATCCTAACTTTTGTGTGTAATCACCTAGGTATAAATGCCAAATACTGCTCATACTGGTGTCAGCTTAAAGTTTGCTACACTTGTAGTTTACAAATTGACTTATATTGTAACAAGTATAATATGGCCAAAGCATATATATATATATATATATATATATATATATATATGTGTGTGTATGTATATATGTATGACATACTGTATGTCTATGTGTTGTTATAAACTAACATATTGGAAAAGAGATAACTGTCAGTCACTGAGTAGGACCGCCCGCTGAAGTTAAAAAAGTGACAAGTTATACTTAAAAGGGGTTGTCTGGGATAAATTGATCTTTATAATTTAAGCTAAACACCCCCCCCCCCACCTACCAAATTATTTACTGTACCAAAAATCTATAGTTACCTTGATCACCAGGGAGGTCATGTAACCACCCCAGGCACATTTTCCGATTTTCCGTTTCTGGAAGGGGGGGGGGGACTGAACATCACCAATACTAACCCCCCACCCACTCCATCATACTTGCCTTTTTTCCGGTCCAACTCTTCTAACCATGGGACATCACTCCATCTGGGCAGCCGCCATCTCCTCTTCTTGACGCCTGCCGGCCACCCACGCCTGTGCAATAGAGCTGGAGTGCCCATAAGTGACGTCCCTTGCTCAGAAGGTCTTGTCCGGAAGACAGGTAAGTATGATGGGTTGGGGGGTTGAGTTAGGTAGGAATAACTAGTAGTAGGCGGGCTAGCTAGGGAAACAGGGAGGGGGTGTGAGTGAGAAAAAGAGTGGGAGGGAATGAGAGAGGAAGATGGTGTGAGTCAGATACGAGTGAAGCCAAAGGCATCATGGTAGTTGTAGTAAAACAGAACAGGAAGATACATATGTAAACAAATGCACTAGATGCCAGGAGCTCACAGAGAAACCCAGAAATCACTCAAAACACTGCTAAAGGTATTTGGGTGCACTTATTAACCTATTAATAGCACTAACAGACCTTTTTTGAAAAATTATTTTTTGCACAATAAACCCCTTTAAACTACTCTGTATATCAATCTACACAGCATTCATGTTCCATTATTTAAAGAGGACCTGTCACAGATCAAAAAGCCCAATGACATACATCATCCAATAGGTGCTCTCACTTGGCTAACATACCCTAATTTGCATCAGTACTAAAAGGTCTTATATCTTTGGAATAGCTGAACAGATTCGGTTAATGAAAACGCTAGAATGCTCAGGATGACGACTCCTATCAGATGATGTATGTCATTGGGCTTTTCAGACCTGGTGATAGGGCTTCTTTAAAAGGAACCTACCACCCCAAACTCACTTCTAAACCTCCTTTAAAGAAATAATATACCGACAAACCAAGGGCTGTGCTATGGGCACACGCTTTGCGCCCTCTTATGCTAACCTATATATGGGTTGCTTTGAAGAGAAACACATTTACAATTCCACTGACTATAAATCTAACATCATTTTATACAAATGGTGCATAGATGATTTGTTTTTTGTTTGGGAGGGCGACGAATCTTCAGCCCTCAACTTCATTAGTTCACTAGGACACAATGATTTTGGTTTATCCTTTACACACTGATTCTCCATCCAATAAATTGAATATCTGGATCTCCTCATTTCCTTATCTCCAACAGGCACTATATCTACCTCCACTTATTTCAAAAGTGTGTACGTTAATAGTTACCACGACTATATCAGTGCCCATTATGACCCTTGGCTTAACAACATACCTTTTAGCCAATTTAAGAGGATTAGAAAGAATTGTGGCCTATTGTTGTACGTCCGATGTGGAACCAATAAAATGTGTGTTTTTATTCACAAGCATTCTCTTTGCAAATATTTTATTGATATACCCTTACTTGCAGAGCTCAACCATAATATCCCAGTTTTTTTCCCTACTTTTTTCTGTTACGTTACCACCAAACTAGTTTTGGATGATCACTGGGTAAGGGCAGCAGCAAGCCTTATCTGAACAGCCTAGTACTGCTCTATTACCTTACTAACCCACCATTACTCTGTCATGGGGGCGCCAGGATCTACTTTTTTCTCTATTACAAATGGGTCTGTTAGTGGTAGAGTAAACACTAGTTATAATAGTATTCAGCTCACGTTGCTCAAAGACGGTGGGTGAACCTTCCAAGGTCTTGACACGCTATTACTAGACCACCATATCCAAATACTGAGCATTTTACCTATTTTATGCAGCAACTGTCCAGTCTCCATATGCACAAAATCACATACGCTGCTTTTATTAATAAGTCAGAGTGGAAAAGGTTTTCCAATATTGCACATGAGTGTTACAATATGCTTCACTGGGATGGCGGTAATTCCACTGAAGCAGACTTAATAGTGTTGTACAGAGGTCTGTCACTATGTATAGTATATAGCTAGATTACAGTTATAATGAAAACTCACTTTCCATTCGCCTTCCTGGGACATGCTGTATCAGTCTAAGTGAAGAACATGTTCTGGGTTATTGGTTAATGTCACTGCCGAGCAAGTGGAGCATGAAAATCAAGGAAACATATATCAGCTGTCTAGGTTTAGGGTCGCTATACATTTCCTTCACAGGACTATTTATATGGAGAATTCTTCATATGTAGAAACATGTAATATTCTGGGATTTAATGAACTTCAACCCAAAAGACGGTGTTCAAGTATGTTCATATATACCGTATGATTCCAGCCGAATGTCCACCAAACTAAATGTAATACAATGTTTCTGACAATCATAGCTAAAGCCCTTCATGAAGCTTAACCTGTGCATGAATCTGTCCCAGGGCATTGACAAGGATTTCATGAAAACAGAAGCCTTTCATTTTAATATACTTATATCCTAATAAACTTCCTCAGGGGGGTTTTCAGCACAGAAAAAAACCTTAAACAGGCTCAGAATGGGTAAAACAAAAAAGAAGCAGTACTCAATACACCAGTCCCAGCCACTCTGGATCCAACACTTGCTGGGGCCCGACAGTCTCTATTTCTGGTTCTTGACACATAAGGAATGCTTGGATATGGTCATCAGCCCTTGCTAGCTGCAGCAGTGACCGCCTCAGCCAGTAATTGGTTAAGTGGGAATTTCCTCTATTTCCAAAACAAGGAAATAAGAGACCACCTGAGAACCTTTCGGGACAGGAGCAGTGGGGTATTAGTGAGGTGAGGACTTATTTTTTTAACCCACTCTGGATTCATTTTTCCCCACCAGGATTTCCTTTTTAGGCCCCAAGTTGCGCAGCACTTTTTGTCACATATTTTGCTGCGTTTTTTTGAGCCAAAGTCAGGAGTGGCTTGAAAAGTAATGGAAAATATAAAGGAAGCCCTTAGGTGTTTCCCTTCTGTTAAATCCACTCCTGACTTTGGTTCAAAATACCGCAGAAAAATATGCAACAAAAAAACGCTGCGTTTCCGCAATTACAGACAGGTATAGGACCTGCTCCATAATTTTCGACTCTTCAATTCGGCCCAGATACACATTTGCAAAAACTATAGCTCTGTGTCTGGGCCCATTGAAATGCATATGTCCGCAATTGTGGATCAAAAGTAACCTTAGGCCTTAGGTTGAGGCCACATGTTGCCAAAAGCTGAGGGTTTTTTTGCAGATTTTTCTGCATCATGAGTGGATTTGACACAAGGGAGAAGTATAAGACCTTATTTTATATCTCACATTGCTTTTGGAGCTGCTCTTGGCTTTGGCTAATACAGCCCAACAAAATCTGCATCCCAAAAAATTGCAGCTTTACCACAACGTGTGGCCTCAGCCTTATAGTGAATTTGTGAGTAAAAGCTTACAAGCCAATTTTTCCAGATGTTGATGGTTCAATTTAACTCCCAAATTTTCATGTCCATGAGCATAACTAAATGTGAGTCAATCCCTTTAAAGACTCCTGGACAGTTATATCAACTGCTGAAAGATTCGGGGCCCCTTGTGCCTCCATTGTTACGATATCATCTTTTCTGTCAATATGCGGATGAGTTAGAGGGTGCCATGAGCAACACCGTCACTGCTCAAAAAAGCTTATTTGCATATTGACCAAAAAAAAAAAAAACCCGCAATAACCCGGCAGAGAAGATACCAATTCACAAGGGCAAAATACTTTCTCGTTCAGGTGATCCTAACCTATCTATGGGCTGGGTTGATATGCTGGGTTCTGGTAACAGAAAGATTCCCTTTAGGCTAAGGCCCCACGTATCGAGCCAAAGCCAAAAAACGCTGCAGAAAAAAAAAAACACGGCCGAGACACACCACATTTTTTCCCGTAGCACTTTCTGCCCCAATTATGCCTATACTGTTTTTGAAATTGCAGTATTTCCGCTGTGGATTTTTTTCTGCAATGTGCGGCTGGAATTAACCAGGATCCCATCCACTTTACAGGTACTGTAAAACACAGCAATTTTTTTGCCGCAGTATTTTCACAATGTGGGGCCCAGCCTCAAGAAGTGTATAGTTCTGCTCCTTAACATGGCACCCTTACCTTCTAACGAAAGCCGGCCTGGAATATTGCTACGTACAAACAGAAAGACTGCTGTATATACCATAAAAAGGTAACATGAAAAAGATAATCTAGACAAAAATACAATGAATGAAGAATTGTTAGCTGAGTTTTCTCTTTGCCAGTACATGGCTGTAGTACATGGCTGTATGCCTGTGACCCCACCAAAGAATAAAGAATTATCTGATCAAAGGATCTGAGTAAGCAGCACTGTATGTGAGTAAGCCGGATTGTAAGCAGCATCGTATGTGAGCAAGCAGGATAGCAATTCATTTCCTGATGAATATCGCCTGCCTTTGGAGCGAGTAATAGTCATTCCAACATCTGCTGACCACTCATGTGTTTTAGTAAAGTGATTCATGGGAGGACATTGCAATTTATTGATCAGTATAAAATACTACGAATGAACCACTAGGTTGTGAGCACAGATTCCTGATATGTACAATAGTATTTGAACCTATATCAAGAGAATGTGAAGCACACATGTACAAGTAACGCTACATATACACACTTAGGAAGCTGTAGCCTACACTACCATTACTAGCATCGAGGTGCATGGAGCCTTTACTGTATCTCTGTATGCCTGCAGTTTAGAAAAAGCATGCTCCTTCATACACCGTACCTACAGAGCTTTTTTTTTTTTCACTGGAGCCATTGAGTAGTACAGAGCCATATGGGAATCTGTGTGCATGAAGCTTTATGTGGCAGAATGTGGCGCTGATTTTGAGATGGATTCTGTCCTGTTTTCAATGGCAGGCAGACATAAGCGTCCTCGATCATCCGTGGATGATTCAGCTGTGTGAGACACCCCACATATTGGGCTCATTCATCTGGACCTAACCATTCGAGGAGAGCAGCAGCAGGATACTGAAGTTCTGCTTCAGCTTTCTGCTGTGGGAGGCCGGAGGGGTGGAAACGAAGAGGAATTCAAGGCGTATTACCTTGGCCATGTCAACATACCCTTACTGGTAATATTTGCAAGGTTAATGCCTTATTCATACGACTAAGCTGAGGACTAAGCTGTAGCATTGTCAAGTGACCAACGGCCATGATGTAACTGTCTGAGAAGAGGAAGTGGAGCTCTTTCTGAAAGAAAGCAGCCATGTTTTCTAATCTTGGATAAGCCCTTTAATGCATCAACATCATGAGATAAAACAAAAAAGAACTAAACACACTGATATATAGTTTTGTGGGAATTTGGTGTAACTACAAACTTATTGGGAAGAATTTATCAACACATCTATGTCAGTCTTCTGGCAGAGATGGGTGATAATGCCATTTCTTGCACGAATATGGGTGGAGCGGAGAGGAGAGCATATTTATAACCCATTCTGGTTTTCTGGCATGAGTTACACCGGAATTGTAATCCAGGTCCTAACTGGTATGGACCTCCATTCTGGTGCGCGGTGTGCGCCAGATTTACTATGAGGCAGGAGCTGCTTCGTAATTTAGGTGTACCTCGTGCCATTCAGGGGCCTTATTAAGACACAGTATATGAAACATCAGTAATAAATGAATAACAAGTAATAATCAGTAATAATAATCAATAATAATAATCAATAAATCTTAATAAAACCATTGTGTGAAATCCCTGCTCTTTCTAGCTTTAGGAGTCCAGTGGGCGGTCTCACTCAATGACTGGCAGCCTTCCCTGTATAACCGTGTATACAGAGATAGATATAAATCACTGATTAGGACCACCCACTGGACTCCTAAAGCTAGAAAGAGCAGGGATTTCACACAATAACTTAGAAGTTACAGCGAATCTTTTCCCCCAAATCTATATATCAATTTGCTCTGCTTATCTTGCTTCATAACATTCAGCTGGCAGATCATATTGCATGTTCGATATGACAAGTGTGATGACCCCGAAAACAAGAAAGGTTTCACCATGTCAACAGATACTCATGCAATATTTTCCTCTAGATAACGGACAAGTATTCTTGCACAGGATTGCCATCCCATGTAAGGGCCCACTTGATAGATATAACAATAACCAATTGGTATGAATAGGATGAAAATATAAAGATAAATTATGAAATGTTCATTAGTTTTTCAAGAAATTAACTTTTAACCACCTGCAGAGGAAAATCATGGGACAAGAGAAGGAAGTCTGACAAGTCTAACAGAATACTTGGAATTGTTACTGAAATCGCATATATCTGTTTCAGAGGCAAGCACATGGATTTCTGCAAACCCCAAAATGAATATACCCTAAATCTTTCTAAATAAGTTCTCATTTGTGTGATATAGTTACTGGTTGTCAGGATCGTATTGTAGGACTACTATGATTGAATAAGGAAACCATATTTATCAACCGTAGCATACATCTAAACAAGGCCTAATATCTCATTTTTCAATAGCACGCTGCAATTCTTCAGACCAGGCTGTCATGGCGACAACTTGATCCTAATTGTGACCGAGAACTAAAATAATTCATTCCCTGTTGATAAAACAGAAAAAAATGACACTGAATGCAAAGCTCAGTGTTCGTGAATTCTTTCCTCGTCTTACAAAAAAAAAAAAAAATTACAAAAAAAAAATCAAGGTTACACAATTCCCTGTCTTTGCATTACTATGCAGCTTTCATAAAATAGATGTTTCAGACATTTATGGGTCAATAGGTTTTTACTAACACTTCACAAATGGAAAACATTACCATCCCTGGTGTGGTCGGAGGCCACACACCGACCAAAATAATAGTTACATGTACAGCAAACTAACAATGGCGGTCAAACCACCAAACACACGATGGAAAGTCAACAAAGAGGAAGGAAAAATATGACATACAGAAAGAATAGAATATAAAAGGAGAAAAAAACAAGCTGTTAGGACCGACAGCCCAAACCATAAATAGAGGGCACCCACCCCTCAACGCACCCCAGCCATGTATAACATATTCAATGTCCTTCATTTTTGCCCTTGTTGCTCTGTTCTTGTCTCTTATCAGAGATTTTGGATCTGGGATATGCCATTCTTCAAGTAAAGTGGATACCATAATAGGTTGGGATACACACTGCGGGATGTATACTTCTGCAAGAAGATGCTGTCATGAAAAAAGTGTCGAAATTGTGTGTTTCTAATTTTTCAACATTTTCATTACAGAGGTTGAAAGCCGCAGTTGAAGCTTGCACCAATAAGTGGCATGATGCAGGTGTAAAGTAACATCCACATGGGGGAATTAAGGCCGGGATATCCGGTTAAACTTCCCAGCCAGAACTCAGTGTGCATGAGGCCTAAAAAATCCCTATGATGAAAGGAGTCCCAGTCTCCTGACCAAAGTACAGACTGGATTTTCCAGCTTGGATTTCCCTTTTTTGTATGGAGCGTAAAACCCACAGAAAACGTCACAGCATGTGAATAATATTTGTTTAAACTCCATTCCCTACAGTGCTACTGTAGAGAACCTAACCCAATGCAATCCCTCCCTGTGTGCGCCCAGCCCTATACAGGATTATTCTCTGTAGTAAACGTCATTGATTCTATGAACTGCATTAGAGTATGAAGATAAAGAGCCAAGGAAATCTGTACTCCTTTATTTCATATATAAATGCAACAAACTAAAATATAGTGGTTTCCATAAAACAAAAATACTGAGATATCATGTGCATGACTATACAGCATTTTGTTGTATTAAAGGGAACGTAACAAATAGAGAATGCAGTCTAATCTGCAGGCAGCATATTATAGAGCAGGAGGAGCTGAGCAGATCGATATATATGTTTGTAGGAAAATATTCAGTATAACCTGCCATGTATTGATTTATATCTCTGCTTTTTCTATGCTGAGAAGTAAAGGGGGCGGTCCTATCAGTGACTGACAACTCTCTGTATGCCAATCACTGAGTAGGACCACCCACTTCACTTCTCAGCATAGAAAGAGCAGAGATATAAATAACTAAAAGACAGGTTATACGGAATATTTTCCCACAAAACTATATATCAAAATGATCAGCTCTTCCTCCTCTATAACATGCTGCTGTCAGACTGGACAAAATTTCCCATGTGAAAGGTTCCCTTTAAGTCCTAATAATGCACCACTGGGGACACACAGGCACTCAAACAAGGGCTTAGCTCTTTTCAACTTACCCGTGGCTAACCTGGTACGATATACTATAGAAGCATAGTGAATAAGATTTCTGCAATGCAAGGGTTGAACGCTGCAGGAGACCTCAAGAAATTCCCGCAGGGGTGCCACAGAAATGCTGCCAAATTTTCCAAATGTTCCATCTGTGTGTCCTGTATTTCTCTTTGCCTTTGGTTTCACATAGAGAATAGCAGAGATTTTTCTTCTTTAGTCAGAAGCCATAAAATGTCAAGCGTAAGTACAGCGTAGAAAGTGGTTCTTGAATGAATAGATGTCAATGAGGCCCATGCAATGCTTCATTTACACTATAGGAAATGATCACTTATAAATGCACTCCCCTGGCATAATGGCTAAATGCAGGAGCTCATGGCATTGGGACTCTGAGGCCGGGGACACACAAGCAGTAATCAGATTGGGCTAGTCGCTGTGAACCCGCCAGCGGCTCTGTGATATATAGTAGCAGCATAGCACATGAGATTTCTACAAATCTTATCCAAATTACTGTAGGTTTCTCCTGTATCTTTTAACCTTTACAATATGGGGTCACAGCAGTGTATGGAGACTTACTTTTCAACCAATGCTCCATAGGAGGAAGTATGCAAATTACCAACTCTGACTCCTCTATTTTCCCATAGCCCAACTCCAACTCCTTCATAAATTGTCAAATGCAGTAAAGATCCTCTAATTCATTAAAAAGCAAGTGATTGAATTCCTATGAAAGTAAATACGTAACACATGATATATCTAATTCATTATACAATATTAATAATCGAACAATATAACTAAAAATAATTTATCATTTTGTTTTGAAACTGGAGTCTGTAACTTTTTCCCATTCTGACACCATCCAAAATTGATCCCAATTCTGACTCCGACTCCACAGTCCCGCTCTAAACTCTACAGATTAAGGCTGAGGCCCATCGTTGCGGAAACGCAGATTTTTTTGTTGCAGATTTTGTTGCAGTTTTTTTTAGCCAAAGCCAGGAGTGGATTGAGCAAAAGGGAGAACTATAAGAACTCCCTAGATATTCCCCATTCCTTTTGAGCCGCTCTTGGCTTTGGCTCAAAAAACCACAACAAAATCTGCAACAAAAAAAGCTGCATTTCAGCAACGTGGGGCCTTAGCCTAAGGACAAGCATCTCAAACATTTCTGTCTATAGATGTTTCTGCAAAGCAAAGTTTAATAACTGCGGGAGACTTGCACCAATTCCTCTTGGTAGCCTCAGCAAATACCACCTGATTTTGGGTGCTTTTTAGGAAACACCCAGCTGAATTGCCCTGATGTCCACCTGTCTGGCCCCAACCTAAAAAAAAAAAAATCACTGTATCTCTATAGGACTCCCAATATGGAAAGACAACATTTAAAAAAAAATTACTTGCATTCTTTTCCCCTTAAATGGATTCTGTTAAGCATTAATAACACGCCAAATCTGCCAGATCAGCTAGTTAAAATTGGTGGAAAGTAAATGCCTTTAGCCTTGACCTATTTATAAGCGGTCTGGCTTTCCCTTCATTCCTGTAGAGCATTAAATACCTTTAAACACAAGTGAAATATTACGGCGAGAATTTCACACAATCTGTCACTGCCGAACAAATAAAACCAAGTGCTGTGCGCTGGATAGCGGGCAGCTAAGTGCAGGATAGCAGGGGTGTTAAGACTCTACACAGCATCTTTAACCCTGCCAGACATAGCGCGTGGGATGCTCAACCTGGACTTCAGCAGAAGCAAATATGTTCCAAAAAATGTCTGCAATGGAGGGAAACAACTCGATTCACCCAAAATTTCTATAAATTTAAGTGATTTTGTTCAATGATAATATGATGACTTGTCTATGGCAGAGGTACTTGAAGTATTCAAAGTGGACCTGTCTCCTGACATGTCTGTTTTAGTAAATACTTGGATTTGCCATGTAATAATTCTGGGGCATCTTTTCTTAGAACTTTTTGCAATTTCTCTCTTATTCACACAGCCGTTTCTGTTTTTTTGTTTGTGGAAATTGGTCTGTTTTCAAAGGTTTGCATCCATTGGATCTGTTCCATTTCCATCTGTCCATTTTTATATGTCCGAGTGTCTTTTATTATGCAACCATTTTAATGGACCATTAATAAATCAGGTGAATTGCATTGGTCTATTTTTTTGACCCAACCCACTGATCCATAACAGACATAACTTAAACGTCAATCCGGCAGTGTGAGCGCCATTAAAAAAAACAGCCATCATGCCATCATGTAAATAAGGCCTTATCCTTTTGGTTAATAGTGGCCCAGTTTAACAAATTCAGTACTGACTGTTCAATGTCAGACTGAGTGGAGACATCCCCTCAACTGGTAACACCCAATTCTGAATTTATTCATAAATTTCTAGGAGGAATAACAGAGGAACAACGCAATACAAATGAATAAAAGATGCTCCCGAATTGTCATTTCATTGGGAATTTCAGTGATTTACTAAAATAGACACATCAGGAGTGGTGACAGATCCTCTATAAGACTACAGGAGCCTAGCAGAGTCTAGTACCAAGTCTCCCAGGTAGTTAGGGACAACATAGATACAGATGTCTATGAATATTTAGTCCATGTACAGAAGAATATACTGATCTAGCCTGGATAACTTGTATGTTGCACACAGTCTTCTAACAAGGTGCTAATAAGTTAGTATGTAAGTACAGTTTTGGATAATAATAATAATACATTTTATTTATATAGCGCCAATATATGCCGCTGCACTTTACACATTGTAGGGTTCGAGTACAGACAATAAGAGACATTACAGAGTAATAAGTCAATTCACACAATGGGACAGAGGGATGAAGAAGGGTTGGATACTTTATCATCCGGTGGATATCTTGCCCAAAGACCTTGTGCACCACTACTAGTAGGTTAGCTCATAGAATCTATTACTGAAGAAGAAATCACTTATATCGCCAAATTAGAAGAAATGGTTTCGGTCTCTAATAGCAATATTCACCATGGCGGGACATACCGTAGGAACTATGTAGCCATTGCGTATGGAAATGAAAAATAATGACTAATACATGTAAGAATCTACTGCATTTTCACATTTCCAAAAAGATAACAAGCAATAAAAAAAATAAAAGTGTAACAGTCATTTCACTTTTTTTTTACTATTGTGTAAGAACTTTAGAGCCTGTTTTATACTGAAAGGTAAAATAGGCAAATAAAGTATAACACAAAAAAAGCAACACAACAGTAAAAAAAAAAGAAGTAAAACAACCGTTAGACATCAAAGGAAGACAAAAAGCAAACACTTCCTTTTTTATACATTCTACACATGAGCCAGCTGTGTGCTTCACTAGTAATATACTACAGAGGGAATGTTATGACTGGTTTGGCCTACACAATACAGAATTATACGCACTAATGGTAATTCCAGTGAAAAGAAAGGTTCAAAGTATCAGGAAAAAATCATTAACAGACTGTACTTTTATTTCTGTAACACACACATTCCTATTAAAGGGGTTATCCACTTTCTAATACTGAGGGCCTTTGGTTAGGATATGTTACTTCAGCTGCACCTGGACAGTGCGGCTCCAGGTAATGTTTACATGCTGCGCTGCTCACTCACCATACAAAGTGTAGTGGTGGCTTTAGGTACTGCAGTGCTGAACCACTGAAGTCTATGGGAGAGCATTGCAGTAACTAAAGCTGCCACTACACATTTTAGAATGGATGAGCAGAGCGACTCCTGGCATGTAAACATTACTAGGATCTGCACAGTCTCAGAGTGGCTGATCTGCGAAGGTCCCAGGTGTTGGACCCTTGAAGATCTAATATTGGTGACTTATCCTAAGTATAGGTCATCATTAATAGAAAGTGAATAACCCCTTTACTAACACTCATTCCCTATTCTCAGTATACAAGATAATCAGTGTCTAGTCACTGGGATCTGACTACTCAACCTTCCAGTGGTCACGGAGTATTTGAGCACATACATGGTCGCTGCTCCATTTACTTCAATGAGACTGATAATGATCGCCATGCTGGAAATGACACAAAAGTCAATAAAGTGGTAACCAGTTTCATGTCCAAATGAGCAATAGTCCAAACCATTGTTCTTTAAAGAGGAAGCCATACTTATCTTCTGATATTTCAGATATATGTAAGTAGATGAAGTTCAGTGTAAGAAAAGGGATCTAAAGACTATTTAAGGCTGAGGCCCCACGTTGCGGAAACGCAGCTTTCTTTGTTGCATTTTTTTTTTTTTAGCCAAAGACAAGAATGGCTACAAACGGAATGGGAAATATATAGGAAGTTCTTATACTTCTCCCTTTTGCTCAATCCCCTACTGGATTTGGCTCAAAAAAAGGCAACAAAATCTGCAACAAAAAAGCTGCGTTTTTGCAATGTGGGTCCTCAGCCTAAAGGAGCAGTAGGCATAGTAAGAAATAATGGCAGTAAACAAGAGGTAATCTAATCCACTGTTTTTGTTAATCTGCAAGATTTATTGCATGTTCCTAAAATAAACAGCTTTGTAAAACAAAAATAAACACAATTGTAATTTCCCCTTTAGTCGTCCATTTTATTGTCAGGTGTCTGAAAAGATAGTGTGTTGGTAGTAAAGCAGGGCTTTTCATTCCTGGCCTATTGCTGTCATAGCAGTAGGAGAAAGAGCTAGAGTTGTGGGAATAGGATGATGGTTGGCCAAATCTCCTGGGACACCTATACAAGAATTATTGGGATTAAGTATTTGTTATAATCCCTTCAATTCGGGAAATCACTTTGAGGTTTCTGAAATTGGACACATCAATAGGCCTCATTATTAGCAACGTTTGTTGACTGTAACAACCGATCAGGGCTCCTTTTTTTTTTTTTTTTTTTTTTTTAAACTGTAATTTTTATTAAAGTTTTATAAATGTGACATAAATAACACAGACGGAATATACCACAAAACAGAAACAGAGTAATAACATCAAAACCATCGTGAATATGGGGCAAACACAGGAATAAGAAAGACATACAAGACCAAAGACAGTATGGAGGGGGGAGGATAAGACAAGACAAAAGGAGGGTGAGGGACAGGAGAGATCATAGACCTTGGAGGCTACAGTATGTATCCCAAGGGGACCAGATAGACTGAAAGACCTCCACCTTATTATTAAGAGTGGCAGTGAGGAATTCCAGACTTCTAACATCTTTGATACGGGCCACCAGCTCAGAACCTGTGGGGGGATGTACACTCCACCAGTGGAGAGCCACCAGTGTTTTAGCCGCAGAGCAAATATACAGAAAAAGCGTAGGCAACATTCTGCTAAGGAGTCGCAGCAGTAGATTAAGAAGAGAACAGGGCTCACCTTTTATCTTTTAAAACTACTATGCAAAAGTAGAAGGTCTGCCGTGATTGGTTGATATATGTAAAAATACATTATTGGCATACTATACTCAAAAACAACAAGAAACTATCTACAATCTACCAGTTGTACTCCAGTAATTGTTTTAATCCCCTCCACTTGAAAATGAACCTGTGTGTCTCATTGTTATGTGCTCTCCTCCAAAGCATTGACCTCCTTTCTGCTCCTCTGATGCACACATTGATTTCCTGTTCTGACTTCCTTAGTTCTACATTGGTAGTTTGAGCTCCCGTTTATACATGAAACACTGTCTGCAGCCGTGGAGCACTGAGATTAGTGCTCCTGAAGAGAGCACATAACTTCACAATAAAGCGGTCAATAAATTGAATAACATTCCAGTACACACAAGATGATGATCAAACAAATGAGACAGACATTTTACTGGCGTGCTTCTTTAAAGAGGACCTTTTACCATCTCCACCAATTCAAGTTCTTAGCATCTGTTAACAGTCTCTGCTCCTCTGATTCCAGCACAGTTGGAATTTTCTCTCTAGCCCCCACCGTTCCCGAACAACAAGCGCATTTAGTTTTGGTACCTGATGTGCTATTTAAGCTCTGTAATGTCATAAGGGCGGTGTCAGGCGGGGGGCGTGGCTCAGAGCTCCAATCAGAGGCAGCCAGTGTCAGAGCTCAGAATCACCCCCAGTCTGGTCCTTCCTGAAACCTTCCACATGACAGTACAGCATTTAACCACTTCAGTGCTGGAATAATTTCTCTAGTTCAGGACCAGACACATTTTTATATTATGGAATATATAATACTGCACTTGATGTTGACATGAAAGGGCCTTTTTAAATTTTTTTTTTTTTTTTTGCATTGATAAGTGCCGTGGTTTATTTTTCTTTATTCCAAATTAAAAATAACTCAAAGTGTTCTATGAGAACGCTTGTATCAAACAAAAGGCACAACTTAAAGGTAACCTGTCAGCATCATCAGACATGCTCAGTACAGTTAGTACTCATGATGTCACACTGCACCCTGAAGTGAAGGAATCTGGACTCAGATGGGGCCAGTGTGTCATCATCAGACATGCACAGTACAGTTAGCAGCAGCAGATAGTGAAGCCCATTGATTGAAAACCACGTCCCTAAAGTCCTTTACAAGAATGGAGCAGCGGTCCTAAATAAGAAATACATCACTGTAAACTGTGCTGACAGCCTTACAAGGTACTGAGATTAGTTTATATCTCAATTTTGTGCTGACAGACTCCTTGGCATTAACAATACATCAATACAAGAGGTAAGAAGTAAGGGGATTTGCCACAAACTTCTCCCATTCATTGCTATAGATAGTGATTCCACATGGGCAGCCGGCTCTACACACATGCTGTAATTGTCAGTATCCCGGCAGTCATAACAAAACTGAACGCACTTTTATGGCACATCTAAATGACAAGACATAAAAGCATCTTGTAAAAGAAAACTGTAACCTATTTACACTTCCTGATATCTCTCATTCACTAGCAAACATTCATATTGTGTAGCTAGTTGTAGAGACGTTATCTGTATGCATATTCCCGAAGCACCATATTACAAGTCTCATTTGTGACTATTGTCCTCTGCCTGTTCCACAAAAAGTATTATTGCACTTAGTGTTGGAGTGGCAAAGATATACCGTTTAGGTTATCAGACTAAAAGACTGAGTTGATTTCAACCCCTTGAAGTACTAAGAGGAAGTGACCAAAGTACTAAGAGGAAGTCAGACAAATATTGAGAGACAAATGATAATACTTTATATAATAAAAAGTTCTACAATTTTTCAATATACTTTATGTATCAATTGCTTGTGGTTTTCTAGATCTCTGCTTGTTGTTATTCATTCGGCTTGACTTCCAGTGGATAAAAATCAGTCCATGGTCATGTGATGTACAGTCCATGGTCATGTGAGATACAGTCCATGGTCATGTGATATACAGTCCATGGTCATGTGATATACAGTCCACGGTCATGTGATGTACAGTCCATGGTCATGTGATATACGGTCCACGGTCATGTAATATATATCAGCTCGATATAGTGACAGCACAGTAATCAGACATCTGCCTTGTAACAAGCTGTGCACCTGTGTGCTCATCATATGACCATGGACTGTAAATCACATGACCATGGCCGATTGTGGCTGAGATGACATCTAGGCGCAGAATCAGGCCAATCAGTATTCTTTCTCACTGGGCCCCATCTTCTCAATCACACTACAGGGGCCCCAGTCATCTATAGCTTCTTGCTGCTGCCCGAGATCTCCTGCTTTGTGGGCACACATCACCAGCTCACAGAGCTAAGAGGGCTCTAGTCCAAGGTAAGAGCCAGACAGCAGCTACTGACAGGACCCCAGGATAGAAACAGTCAGAAGCAAGGGCTAGGATGCAAAGATAGAAACAATCAGAGGGAAGGACTACGCAGAAGCTACAACTGGAAAATAAATTTATCTTGGTGACATTTTCGGAATTTGTGATGAAGTGTCAGGTTATATTTGCATGCAGAAAGATTTTTACTGGTGGGCACCACATATTCACACTGCCGCTCCATTCATGAGACTATAAGTATAGGTGATAAGCAGTTATATGAGAACAACCAAGTTGTATGGAGCCAAAATATTCTGCCTATACAAGTGTAAGGATCTTAACTGTGCTTCTATCTGTCTTCCCTTATATGCCATATCACATGTCAAATCTATGGACAAGAAGCATTGATTTTGCTGTGTTTATGGGGCCTTAGGCTGAGTCTATAGGTGTTTAATGCTACTGAATACAAGACTGCCAGTTCACACAATGCATTATTGATCAATGCCATTTCACGGCATGTTATAGATTCGACATTTTATGACTTTTTTTTTTTTATCCTCCTGACTTCAATGGGAAAAGACTGCAATAATGATAAGGAGTATGATAAAGCCACTTTGCAGGGTAATATTGGCCATGTAAATTGTATTCCTGTTGTTTCACAAGGCCATAAACATGACTGTGGAGATCCAGAGATCATTGAACGAAAACTCAAGGTGGAATTGTGGGGTAAGGTCACTGGGGGCTTGTTCATACTAGCAATGACCTTTATCATATAAATGTCTGGACCATTGTATAAGCAATGCTACCTCCAATGCCGCCCCTGCTACCTCCTGTGTCACCCCCTCTACCTCATAGATTGTAAGCTCTTGCGAGCAGGGCCTTCAGTTCTATTGTGTAAATTGTCTATTACTCTAATGTATCTATTTGTCTGTACTTGAACCCTACAAATTGTACAGTGCTGCGGAATATGTTGGCGCTATATAAATAAAATGTAGTATTATTATTATTATTATTATTATTATTATTATTAAGTCATCGCTCATTGGTAGTATAGCTCCTTCTATTTCGATAATATATGAAAAATTAAAAAAAAAAAAAAAAACTTTTAAAAACAGTGTCCCACTTTGTCCAAAAGTGGCACAAAAAATGGGTCATGGCATAGAGAAAATTCCCCCCGTTGTGTCATGATTGGGGCGACTGGCAAGTCACAACATATAATTCCATTTGCTGCATGTCTGCAGTGGTGGCCTGTGTTTTTTGGCCATAAGACAGGTGTCACCCTAACCTAATACTACATTTTCACTGCAGAGGAAATGTCTGGCCAGATCTGACATCATAGTCATAGACATAGTAATATATAATAAACAGTAAGATAATATATAGCCGGTGATTTTATTAATGTAATGCCAACACATAAATCCATGATAATATGCATAAGGAATTGTTGAACTAGGGAGGACCAAAAACCTAGACGTTGCGTTGCTTACAACATCTCTAGGTACACGCTTCTGCCTCCTGAGAGCTGAACATTAATTTAAGAGGATTGATGTTATTATCTGTGACTGGTGAGAATCCGCAGCCTTTGTCGCTAAAAGACAGAATCTGATTTTCTATATACCACAGCAAGGGCTAGCAATATCACAGATGATTGACCCGACAGCAGGAACCAGAGGAGACACTTTCTGTTCAGTGACACAATGCTATTTTAATGCAGAATATTCTCTATTTTATTGGTATTGTGCAGTAAGCTGGCTGAATTCTTTGTGCAAAAAGACAATATGCTCATTGCATTCTCTCCGTTCCTATCTCGTAAACTCATTTACATTCACATTAGAGACAAGTCAACTTGCTGTAAAGACAAGTGGATGCCATTGTTAAAATCCTGCTGTACTCAGTCATCTTTTTCTGCTTTCTAACACAATATAAATTATTGAAAGACAGGGACAAGTGGATGCCTAGGAGGAGAGAGAACTGCTAGGTTATATGCATCTAGAGGCAGATAACACCAGATCGCTGACAATAGGTGATGATCACAGCTCACCCATCCCTGTACATCCCAGAGACTGCCTACAACACCCTCCTGTACATATCAATAGGTTGAGGAGATTGCTGGAATGGTAAGTCTCTATTCAGATCATGTTTGATAATGCATACGCTGCCCATAGACCTCCATCTAAAAAAAAAAAAAAAAAAGACACGGGACAGATTTACCATGCCTTGTACATCCACTTTCTGGCATACAAGGCATGAAAAAGTCACAATTTTATGAGCAAGTCAAGTGTTTGCACAAAACATTGTGACTTTATCCACTTTTACACCGTCCTCATGACTTCCCTGAAAGGGTTATGGTCTGGACGGGGCCACCGGGCCCATCAGATTTATGATCATTAAGACAAATGATGCTTGAAATGTACGTCAGCTGGTATAGATTTCAAGGCCCCACCAGAGGATGCATCAGATTTATCATCCAGTACAGCCTCTAAGTTCACCCAGTCTATTACTAAATCTGGGCCACTGTGTGTGTCTGGCAAGAACAGTGGCTCACTTTTACTAATAGTCAGACAGGAGTGTCGGACTGTGACTCTTTGGGCCCACCAAATTAAATGGTTCTGGGGTCCACCCTACAACTATGCAGACATATCATCAGTAGGGGCTAATAAATTATTATCTGTGAATTAACCCATGAGAAATAGACCCTAGATCCTTTGTCGTTTCTAAATGGGGTTGTATTCTGCTAGACCTTTGGGGCCCTACCTTATATGGGGTCCACTGGAAGATCCTCTTGTACTATGGTGGGCCAGTCTGACACTGTAAGTCTAAACTTAAAGAGGTTGTCCAGGCAAATAAATAATTTTTTAAAAAAAGGCCAGGGGAGGTGAAAAAATAATGCTCCGGTGTCCTCCCAGTGTGGTTTGGTCCAGCAGCTCGGCTGCCTTCTTGCTGTGGAATTTCTTGCCGGCTGTGACGTTCTGGTCCCTTCCGCTGAGGCCAATAAACGGCCTCAGGTAGTGACATCCCCGTTTCCCTTCCTGAGGCCGCTGATTGGCCTCAGCAGTCACGTGCAGCAGGTACTTCCACCAGAAGACAACAACGCATCTGCAGGACCGGACCACGTGAGGAGGCACTGGGGACAGGCGAGTATGATTTTTTATTTTATTTTATTCACTGCCCCAGCCTATTAAAAAATTATTTGGTTGTCCATTTTTGCCTGGATAACCCCTTTAAATAAGGCAGTCTGAAAAAAAATGCCAAATTTATCATGGTGTCCAATGCTGGATGATAATTCTGGTGGATGTATACACTGTCTAGTCTAAGTTTATGCCACCTATATGTTGGCTTACTTTGGGTCAGAATATTAAGTAAAGATTTTGGCACAATTTATCACATTTAAGCAAACTTGTTGAGCGATTCAGAAATTTTTTTTTTAATAATTAACTTTTTATTAAATTTTCAAATATCACCAGTGAATAACAGACAATGTACATGGCACAACAATCAATGAGTAAGCAATGGGATAAGCTGGCATATTACATACAACGATTGACTAATAACACAATGATGAATGGAACGTTAGCAATGAAAAAGATACAAAAAATCCTTAGGGTGAAAGGCCAAGGGTCTCAGTAGGTTATTTTGTTAAACAGGGGGTTCCCACATATGCGTCCTGGTAGTGTCTTTAGAGAACTCATACCAAGGCGCCCAAATATCGCAAAATTTCTGATAGGTACGAAGTTCTAAGTGGGAAAGTTCCTCCATCCGTGCAACTTGATTCAGAAAATTTTGAAAAAAAATCTTCTGAAATGTGCCACAATTTGGTTCATCTTACGTCTGGGTCAGGTTGTAACCACAATAGTAAACCTGCCTTGGTTTGTGAGCACTTTTGCCGGGAGACTATGGGGCATATTTATGAAGCATATGGAACGCCAGTCTTCATATCCCCAATGCCAGCGGAATACCCACTTCATTTATGTGAGGATGCACACCCCACTTCATAAATGTGGCAGCTCCTATGCCGGGCCGTGTGCCAGTGCTGTCATCATGCATGGGTAGATTTCAGTAAACTGGCGTAAATGATATTAAATGTAGGACAACTCCCATGCCACTCTTGCTTTCGTGGAAGTAGTGCAGGAGATTCATAAACCGCAGTTTCTAAAATGATTGCCATAACTGGAGTTTAAAAATTCGGAAACTCAAGGTATGCAACTTTTTACGCCAGATATCTGGCGTAAACTGAAAATAAACCTCCCCCATTGAGCTTTGAACACTTCAGCGACAGGATATACCTCTGTGTATATGACACTAGGTTGTGCATAATCTACATTTATAATTTTCATGGCATCTTACAAACTGGTTTTTGTCCAGCCCTGCTCTAAATGCTGTATTTATACAAGGATATGGATTTCATCCCGGAACATCTAAAAAAGTAGACCGAATGTTCATTAAAGACCAGATATTCATTAGATTAATTCACCACTTTTTTTTTCATCAAAATCGTGAAATCGACCCCAGAGAATCATGCAGGCTTTGTCCTACAGCAGCAAACTGGCATCAATTTCCTCACTAGTCAATAGTTGGGTGGTAAGACGAGGAAGACTGTATCAAATATATCTCACTTCTTCTCCCTGTGTCAGCTCACTGAACTTTTTTAGTTTCTTTAAGTAAAAACATATAAATCGAAATTAAAATCAAAAATTTTTCTTAAGCTTAAAAAAAAAAAAAAAAAAAAAGAAAAAAAAGCTTAAAATTTTAAATTTTAGGCAAATATTGTCTAGGCCTAGGTTAGGTCATTGATACCAGACAGCTTTGTACACTAAGGAGCCGTTCACACGTAGGAATATGATGCTGGTTTGGGGGCAGAGTCCTGCTTGATCTTGCTGCGGCTGACTCAGTCACGGAGTCTGTGACTTGAGACTCCCCTCATGGGCCAGTGGCGGAAAGTGAGATGCTCTACATTAGCATTCTTCTGCAGGTAGCCAGAAAACGGTGGTCAGAGAATGAAGAGGAATTCCTCTTCATTTTCCGCCGTGTAAACAGCCCCATAAAATGTCACACTATTGCAGCTCAGCTCCCATTCACTAAGCATAAGCCATCAATATCTGGTCTTGGACAACTCCTTTATACACTTTCCAAAGCAATGCCATACTTCTCATGACCAGCAACACCGCAGAGTAGTTCTGTCTACAAAGTAAAATGTTAAGTATTTTGCATTTCCTAACACCAATATAGTTGCCTTTGAAATAATTCATTTTCTACTTGTCTGCTGGCACTGACATGTGAATACCTCCAAGATCTATTCAGATTTGTCATAGTTTCAATTTCCAATATACTGTATATAACATTCACTTGTCATCAGTGTTAAACAATTAAACAGTACATTTAATTATGTGTTATATAATTATGTGTTGTGTATTATATATAAAGTCATTATGCAGATCTCGCTATTATGTACAAGAGATGGATTCCTTGTCTGTAAATGAAAAGCAAAGTGAAAATTGGGGAATTCATGTATGATGAATGACAAGTGTAAGTAGGTTCAGCACATTTGTTAACAGAAAATGGAATTCATGACAATAAACCAATTATATTTTTATTATGAAGCCTCAGACATCAACATTAAGTAATAACTGCAATGAACTGGAATCCCACTATATGTCAGTTTTACAGCTACAAATATCTTCACATTGTATATGTGATCAAAGTGAGTAACGCTAGGCTCACACTAGCATTTGGGTTTCCGTTCTTTGGGTCCGCTTGGGAACCCAAAAGTGGAAACCCTATCCGCTTAAAAACCGGAAACCCGCAGACCTGATAGACTATAATGGGGTGCGCCGGGTTCTGCCGGAAATTGGCGGAGAGAAAAGTCCTGCTTGTGGAATGGGGGATGGAATAGCTGAACGGTCACCGAACGTTAGTGTGACTGCAGCCCAAGAATGACAATGACAGCCTAGAGAATGATAACTATGACAACAGGCAGATATGTATACAATATGTATAACAGGCAGATATGTATACAATATGTATAATATGTATAACAGGTAGATATGTATACAACATGTATAATATGTATAACAGGCAGATATGTATACAATATGTATAATATGTATAACAGGCAGATATGTATACAATATGTATAACAGGCAGATATGTATACAATATGTATAACAGGCAGATATGTATACAATATGTATAATATGTATAACAGGTAGATATGTATACAACATGTATAATATGTATAACAGGCAGATATGTATACAATATGTATAATATGTATAACAGGCAGATATGTATACAATATGTATAACAGGCAGATATGTATACAATATGTATAATATGTATAACAGGCAGATATGTATACAACATGTATAATATGTATAACAGGCAGATATGTATACAACATGTATAATATGTATAACAGGCAGATATGTATACAATATGTATAATATGTATAACAGGCAGATATGTATACAATATGTATAACAGGCAGATATGTATACAATATGTATAATATGTATAACAGGTAGATATGTATACAACATGTATAATATGTATAACAGGCAGATATGTATACAATATGTATAATATGTATAACAGGTAGATATGTATACAATATGTATAATATGTATAACAGGCAGATATGTATACAACATGTATAATATGTATAACAGGCAGATATGTATACAATATGTATAATATGTATAACAGGCGGATATGTATACAATATGTATAATATGTATAACAGGTAGATATGTATACAATATGTATAATATGTATAACAGGCAGATATGTATACAATATGTATAACAGGCAGATATGTATACAATATGTATAATATGTATAACAGGCAGGTATGTATACAATATGTATAATATGTATAACAGGCGGATATGTATACAATATGTATAATATGTATAACAGGCAGATATGTATACAATATGTATAATATGTATAACAGGCGGATATGTATACAATATGTATAATATGTATAACAGGTAGATATGTATACAATATGTATAATATGTATAACAGGCAGATATGTATACAATATGTATAATATGTATAACAGGCAGATATGTATACAACATGTATAATATGTATAACAGGCAGATATTGTATACAATATGTATAATATGTATAACAGGTAGATATGTATACAACATGTATAATATGTATAACAGGCAGATATTGTATACAATATGTATAATATGTATAACAGGCAGATATGTATACAATATGTATAACAGGTAGATATGTATACAATATGTATAATATGTATAACAGGCAGATATGTATACAATATGTATAATATGTATAACAGGCGGATATGTATACAATATGTATAATATGTATAACAGACGGATATGTATACAATATGTATAATATGTATAACAGGCAGATATTGTATACAATATGTATAATATGTATAACAGGCAGATATGTATACAATATGTATAACAGGTAGATATGTATACAATATGTATAATATGTATAACAGGCAGATATGTATACAATATGTATAATATGTATAACAGGCAGATATGTATACAATATGTATAATATGTATAACAGGTAGATATGTATACAATATGTATAATATGTATAACAGGTAGATATGTATACAATATGTATAACAGGCAGATATGTATACAATATGTATAATATGTATAACAGGTAGATATGTATACAATATGTATAACAGGCAGATATGTATACAATATGTATAATATGTATAACAGGTAGATATGTATAATATGTATAACAGGCAGATATGTATACAATATGTATAATATGTATAACAGGTAGATATGTATAATATATATGTATAACAGGCAGATATGTATACAATATGTATAATATGTATAACAGGCGGATATGTATACAATATGTATAATATGTATAACAGGCAGATATGTATACAATATGTATAATATGTATAACAGGCAGATATGTATACAATATGTATAATATGTATAACACGCAGATATGTATACAATATGTATAATATGTATAACAGGCAGATATGTATACAATATGTATAACAGGCAGATATGTATACAATATGTATAATATGTATAACAGGTAGATATGTATACAATATGTATAATATGTATAACAGGTAGATATGTATACAATATGTATAATATGTATAACAGGTAGATATGTATACAATATGTATAATATGTATAACAGGCAGATATGTATACAATATGTATAATATGTATAACAGGTAGATATGTATACAATATGTATAATATGTATAACAGGTAGATATGTATACAATATGTATAATATGTATAACAGGCGGATATGTATACAATATGTATAATATGTATAACAGGCGGATATGTATACAATATGTATAATATGTATAACAGGCAGATATGTATAGAGGGACAGCCAGCAGAAACTGGTTCAGAAGATTGATGGTGGTGATTACAATGAGTGATCACACTAAATCCATGCATGTCCATAGATAGACAGATAAGAGATAGATGTGATTGATTGATTGATGGATGAATGAATGGAAGGATAGACAGACAGGTAAGTCTCAGCCAGGAGATAGATAGGCATATACTGTAGATTGATAGATGATAGATAGATAGATAGATAGATAGATAGATAGATAGATAGATAGATATGGATATAGATAGATAAATAGATGATAGATAAATAGGCATATAGATAGATACATAGGTAGATAGATAGGCATATAGATGGATAGATAGATAGATAGATAGATAGATAGATAGATAGATAGATAGATAGATAGATAGATAGATAGAGAGATAGATAATGAGATCCATCTCTAGTGAGAATAAGACAATAAAATGTTTTTATCATATATATAGAAACTGAAAATAAACCTAAAGTTTGTAAAAATGAATTAAAATGCTGTGTATATTTATAGCCGGTGACAGCGAGTGAATGAGCGGTCCATGCATAATAACAACAGCTGCTCATTGCAAAATGTCTTCAAAGTACATTAACAATTACTAAAAATGAAATAAGGGGACATCTACGGGGCTGCTGGTGAGATGTTATCACAATTAAAGTTTTCTATAACTATTACTAAATATGTGACACTAGACCACTGCTAACTTCTTAGGCACTGGTCACACAAGACAAAGTGTCCATTAATAAAATAGGTCACAACATAGCGCTCGATCAATTGTATGACAGATACCATTGGCACCCAAAGAACCCTACTGAACTCAATAGTGCTGCATGCAATGCAATTCTTCCCATCACATCTGAGGAAACTGCTTTAACCCTTTAATGACGCAGGGCAGTTTGTACTTTAATGCTCAGCGACTCTTTTCATATTTTCCCTCTCCGTCTTCCAAAATTCATAACTTTTGTATTTTTCAGTCGACATAGCTACGTAAGGGCTTATTCTTTGTGTGACAAGTTGTACTTTCATTTGCCACCATTTTGGGATACATATAATGTTTTGATTGGCTTTTATTTACGGTTTTTGGGGGTCCATGTGAAGTAACACACAATTCTATCATAAGTTTTTGCATTTTGTTTTTAAGGCATTCACTCTGCATTAAAAATGACATGGCAGCTTTGTCCGGTGGGTCATAACGATTACGGCAATACCATATTTATATCGGTTTTTATTACATTTACCGCTTTTACAAATAAAACGTCACTTTTTGAAAATGAGAAATTTTCAGGGCTCTTTATTTGCAGGGCAATTTGTACTTTCTATTGGTACCAATGTTTGGTATGTATGACTTTTTGATCACTTTTTATTATTTTTTGGGGAAAGCAAAGTGACCAAAATACATTAATTTGCGCATTGCAGTTTTTTGGGTTTTTTTACACAGCGTTCTCCGTACAGGATAAGTAACACTATTTTTGGATAGCAGGGTCTTATACGTATGTGGGAATACCTAACAATTTTATTTATTTACTTTTGTTTAAATTATATATTTTTTTTTAAATATAAAAGGTGGGTTTTTAACTTTTTATTGTTTGTTTATTATTGTATATAGAAAATGTTGATCTCAGGGGTGGTGTAGGCAGGAAACGGTAGGAGACTGAGCGGCAAGAGCAGTGCTCCAGGAAGCTGAAGGCCCGCCCCCAGTGCACCAGCTGCCTTATTTACATACACTTCAAAGCAATTTTTCTCCATATTGACAAAAGTGACAAACATAACAAAGGTTGTTTATCACTGTAATGTGCTGTAAGGAAAAAATATATTTTTGTACCGGATTAGCCAATAGATATAAATAACAAAATTGGGAGTCTTCAGTAGTTGATTCCTATTAATGGCTAACTGAAAAGATGATGATAAATAGCGAGCTTTCAAGACTACTTAGGTCTCTTCCTCAGGCATGGTACCAGATGCCAGATGAACACAATTTTATCTTATATGGTACATAAATTTGGAAATAGGACTACATTCATCTCATTTTGATACTTCTTAGCCATGATGTAACCTGGTGATGGGCAAATAAAAAGATTCAGAGCTCCGGCAGATCCAGCATAAACTGGATTGTGAAGTTTGGCTGACTGCCTAAGTGGGACTCGTGGGAGGTTCAGCCGCTTTAGTTCATCTCCAATGTTTTACTGTGTTTTTGAAGTAATAACATCCTATTAGTTAATAAGATTATTTTTCAGTCAAAAGACAACAGAGAAATTAATAACTCTGTTTATTACCAGTCGCTGAATATGGAATAAGTAACAAATGAAATAATAGCCAGATAACCCGATGAGCGTAGGCTGCTTCCTGTTTTGACAACATTTTGATGTAAAATCCTCCTGTGACGGTAACGGTGCATTCGCTCATTGAATACCCACCAATTATCCAATACAATCAGGAAGACGAGGTTTGCAGGTGCACAATGTACTGTACAACCCGACTGTATAGACGTCAATCACACCGGCGGACTCCCAAATGAGCATTTGTTCTCCGAGTTCTGGAGTATTTTTAAAATGAAAATGTTATTCTTCCAGAAGAAAGTGGTATCTGACAAAACTGGGCCTCAATCCAAACAGAACAGTCAGTTCTTACATTCATTTATCTGATTCACTGTGGGCATCTGGACAGGAACATGTATAGTATATAATAAGAAAGATGTGGCCTAATGTCACCATTCTATTGCCTCATTTTTGGACAATGTTGTCAGTGTCGGACTGGGGTGTCTAAGGCCTACTAGTAAAATTCATTCTTGGGGCCCACTACACCTCTACATACAAATATTACCTGGCACTTGTAGCAACAAGCCTAGCTCTTGCCTCCAATTGTTTCTATCCTGGGGTCCTGTCAGTAGTCTGCTGACGGGTTCTTGCCTTAAAATAAGGCCCTTTTAGCTCTGTGAGCCAGGGATATGTGGCCACACAGCAGCAGGCCTAAGTCAGGAGAACAGTGATTGGGGCCCCTGCAGTGGGGTCCAGGGAGGAAGGCTACTGTTGGTCTGACTCTGCACCTAGATGTCATATAAGCCACCCAGTGTCTTGCCACTTGTCAAATAAAGTGGTTAGTTTCTTAAATAATCTGCCCAGTATATTATTCTGACTATATTATGCATAGTCTGATCGAGATAATATATGATGAAGAGCTGTAAGAAGTAAAGTGAATGTACTGCGCCATGCCAGGGTGAGTTGGGGGCCCACTTGGAGCAGGGGCCCACCATGAGATTCACCAATTTACTAGTGGGCCATTCTGAGCCTGAATGTTATATTAAAGGGGCTGACCTTCCAGAATGTGGCCCCATGGAAAACCAGCTTAATGCCCCATATCCAATTCGTGACACCCCAGGCAAACAGCTGATATTTCCAGGGTAAACTGCAGAAATGCCCACATCCCCCCTGTAATGGTTAGTGCAGAAGAAATGTGGTATTACATGGCAGTCCTTCAGATGAATGGCCAACTATGATATATGGTAGGCTCAAATCTGTCAGAATTGAAGATTCTCCTACTGAGCGCCTTTCTGCACTGGCTCACAGGGTCCATATGCCATAAGAGGGGAGATAAACAAAAGATGACTTCAGGACAGCCTGGAGGGGAAGGGCCTTGTTTTTAAAGTCTTGCTTGTGTGTGTCAAGGAGGTGACGGCGAGCCGCCATTATTACTGCAGACACATTGTTAGTATGTGTCAGCATATTGCAAGGAGATGATTATTAGTGAAATATTAAAGGGATTGTCCGGTTTCAGATCAATATTGAGAGACAAATATTATTGTTTGTACAATGAAAAGTTCTACAATTTTCCAAAATACTTTCTGTATTAACTCCTCAAAAATTTCTATATCTCTGTATATCTGTTATTCATTGTTTACTTCCAGTGGATAAATATCAGTGTGATGATGAGACCCTCAATTTATGTATCTTTCTCGGACATGTATCATTCTTCATTCGTATCAGTCTCACATATCTGTAGGAATGTAGAGCTGTGTTTCCATTGGTGGTCAATTCGCTCCAGTAGTTTTATGTGCATACCATGGACAGAGGACCTTTCCAGATGTCCAAAGGGGGGAGGGTGGGCTAATGACCTACAACTAACCCAGGCACCCATCTTTCCTTCTAACCGGCATAGATTTCTCTTTTCGTGAGGAGAGGGCTGGCTGGGGGAGGTAAAGGGTGGGGCTAAAAAGGGTCTTCACCCTGGCTGGGGAGAGGTCTTTGGTCTGTGTGTGGAAGCTGGAAGAGATACAGCTAAGAGATAGCTGTGATCAGGAATCTTCCGGCGGTCTGGTAATACTCTATACTTTATTCCCATTTTTGTTTTATGTGCTGTATCATCGCTCTTTTGCTTGTATGTTTGTGCTTGATCATATTAATATTGTATATTTCTGTATATGCTATTAATTAGTACCGACCCACTTGGGTTATTAAATATATAAAATTTATACAGCTCGTTTCATTCTATCCTACGAACTCTGTCCGCTCACAGGTGGTGAGTGGAAGGTTAGAAGGGTGATCGCAGGTAAGCCAAGAGGCTTGGCAAGGCGATATTCTTCACAATCAGTTCATGGTCATGTGATCTACACTCCATGGTCATGTGATCTACACTCCATGGTCATGTGATGTATACACAGGTGCGCAGCTCGTTATATTTCCAGCAAAGTAATTAAACATCTGTCTGGTAACGAGCTGTACACCTGTGTGTCCATCACATGACCATGGACTGTACATCACATGACCATGGACTGATTTTTTTATCCACTGGGAATAAGCAGAATAAATGACAGCAAGCAGAGATCTAGAAAACCGTGAGGAATTGATACAGAAAGTATATCGGAAAATTGTACACATTTTTATTATACAAACAATAACATTTGTCTCTTAATATTGATCTGAAAGTGGCCAACCCCTTTAAGGTTACATCGACATAATAGTGCAGTGCAGTCTATAGGAATTAACCTTGCTGGGGTTCTCCAGGCTTGTATACAATTTATCACCGAGCAGAGGTGGCTGCACTGTATTATATGCAATGTGAGCCCTAATTTAATTTTTAATACTCTGGATGGGGGTCTTGGTCTTGGATCTGGGACCGTCCATCCATGAATAATTAAGTTTGCACATATACACTTGGGTAGCAGTGATGGATATTTATTATTTATCAGAATATCTTTTTATCAGCTATTTTTTTATAAAAGTTAGATGACCTCAGCACACATTCTGTAAAGTATAGACCTAATTTTACAGCCCAATACATTTACTCTCAGTGAAAGTGGTTACATGGGCAGCTACTGACAGTACCATCTATACCTGCTGGGGAACACTAGGAAAATATACATGTGGAAATAATTATACAGATCATGAGGCAGGTTTATTACCATGTCTAATAAAGGCTGGCCTTGCTGCTCACAGCATCCAGTCACAGCACAGTCCTAACATTGCTTTGCCCCACATGTATACAGTCAGGGAGGCTGCACTGTTATCTTCTCCATTATTACTGTGTGACAGAAGCCTGTCTAATCATCAGCAGTAACTGTAATAGGAGTTTGGCTCCCCCCACTGGAGAACCTGTGAGGTACAGTTCACCCAATTTCAATTATACAGGAAGGGCTGGTGCCTGAGATTTTCACCCCTTGAGAGAATAGAAAGGCACGTTATTTTCAGGGGGTCGTCATGAGACCCCTTTATCCAAAAGATGATGGCTAAAGAAAGCAATAACCACAGCTATAAGTCAGAACAGAAAAAATACCAAAGTGCTTCTTTAATATGCTAAAAAGCAGGCCTACTGCACTGCATGAAATAGTTAATGATGAATATAATTCCTTACAAACAATCCAATATAATATAGAAGTAAAATGACTTTTTTCATCTGCTACATAAAAACACTGCAGATCTTCACATTCTGCTGAAGGCAATTATTGTTACAGATGCAGAAACATTATGGAAATATCACAAATGCCGCCAATCTTCATGCAGATCTGAATATGGCCACAAAGCACAGGCTGCTGGAGATGAAGACAATTTCACGTATTTACAGATAACTTGAGGATTATACTTGTATTTATCACCATAATGATCACATTCATTAACAGTTCTGTTCTCTATTTCCGCTTGATCATTTTTCTTCTGCAGAAAATGCTCATTTACAATACATTAGAATTCTGGTTATTTATTGGAAATCATTTTTTTACTTCTACTTATATCTATCTGTGGATAACTATGCAAGTGAAATAGCAGATTCAGGCTGCGGTCACACTAGCGTTCGGGGACAGTTTGGGGGCTCTGTCCCTCATTCTGCTTCAAATACACGGAGAGAAAAGTCCTGCGGATCCCATTTTAGTCTAACGGACCCAAAGAATGGAATCCCGAACGCTAGTGTGAACCTAGCGTTACTAATATAGCCATAATAAGAGTCAGGGCTGTAGAGTCAGCAGACCAAACCACCGACTCTGACTCCTCTATTTTTCACTGACAGAGTCTGACTTCTGCATCTAATTAATGAGACAATATTAATAATTGTATAATATCATTCAAAATAATTAATCCTTTTAGTTTGAAGCCGGAGTCAGTAACTTTTTTCCAGCCAAAATTGGTCACAACTCCAACGCCACAGCCCTGGTAAGAGTACAGCCAGACTGCAGACACACACAGCTGAAGCTGTGGTGGACCGCTAAAACAATGGTAACAAAGGGAGCCTGGCAAACTATAATGGGGTCCAACGGGTGCCTGTCATTTTTTAACTGAAAACACTGGAGGAAAAATGCCTCCGTGCAGGACTTTTCCCTCCACCAATTTTCGGAGGACACTGCGATGGTGTCTCCGGCGCAGATGTGAACATAGCCTTAGGGGTTTTTACACAGCTGGAGAGCCACAGGGTGGAGATCACAGTTCCAATTGAACACTGTCCAGATATTTGGCCACAAGATGGTGCCATAATAACATAATGCATTGCCATGTGTAAAGAGAATCAGAGTGATACAGCCGCCACCTGGTACCATCTATAGCTCACGCCACACTCGCTGTTCTACAGGGTCATCACTAACTTTCTATGACTTGTAGACTATGAAATTAGACTTCACACCAGTAATAAGAGAAGTGATTTACAGTGCACTGAAAATGCTTAAAAATTTGGTTGAACTAAACAGTGTGAAATACTCACCGTTACGTGACAGTGCTCGTGAACAAGTGAAGCTGCCAGGACAGCAGGCATAGCAGTTGTTAGGGGGCCCAAAAACTATTCAGGGGTGTGTAAAATTAAAAGCAGCTCTGTGTATTATCCCTTTCTTGCGGCATTACTGCTGCATTATTCTCTTGCTGACATTATCCATGTACTATAACATAATGGGCACAATTTGCCACCGTGTGACATGGCTATGTTAGAATTCCCTAAGCTGTGAGATCAAATGCGGGGCTGTGGAGTTGGTAGGACGAACCGCTGTAATTTTCCACAGCCCCATTCCTGCTCCGACTCCTTCATAAAAGGCTGACAGCCATGGTCAGTCAGAAGCAGTAAAGATCCTCCAATACATTAATTGTATTCCTATTAAAGTACATATGTAACAAACTATACATCTATTATACAATACTAATAATTCTATAATATTAAAATAGTTAATCATTTATCCAGAGTCAGTGACATTTTTTCGATCCTAACTCCAACTCTACAACCCTGGTTACATGGGAACGTTTCTGTGTGCAATCTCTGAACTAATGGATTACAGCCATAGGTCGACATCACTGTTTGCATATTTCTGGTACATGTGCTCATCACTGCATACATTATCCCTGTACAGTGACATCACTGTGTGTATTATCCCTGTACTGCGACATCACTGCATACATTATCCCTGTACTGTGACATCATTGTGTACATTATCCCTGTACTGTGATATCACTGTGTGTATTATCCCTGTACTGTGACATTACTGTGTACATTATCCCTGTACTGTGATATCACTGTGTGTATTATCCCTGTACCGTGACATCACTGTACATTATCCCTGTACTTTGACATCACTGAGAACATTACCACTGAGTATAGGGGAGACCAAAATAAGTATAAAACCTTCCATATTCTGAATTTGTTGCTGAACATAGCCATAGTTGTATGAGACCATATTTTTCTATGGGGCTTTACCCTTGACTGTGAATGTAGTTTAGAAAAAATCTTTGCAGATTTGAGGGCATGCTGCACATGTTGCTGCTGAGTAGTTCTGGATTTTGCAGCAGTTTTTACCTACACTAGAACAGATTTTGCAGTGGTAGGTATCTGTCATGTAATTCTGGTATAAGGATGAATATAAAACTTTAGGGTGACTACACTTGGAGGCTTTATTGGGATTTAGTCCAGAAGTTACATCTTATTTAAGGCGGGGTTCACACCAGTGCTTGGTTTCTGTTTGGCGAACCAATTGTAAATTGTATTCCTGTTGTTTGACAAGGCCATAAACATGATTGTGCAGATTCAGAGATCATTGAACTAAAACTCAAGGCGGAATGGTGGGGTAAGGCTAGGTTCACACCTGCACCCGGATTCCATTTGGGGATTCCATCCCCAAATCAAGCAGGACTTTTCTCTTCGTAATTTTGAGCGGAAACCTGGCGGATCCCATTATAGTCTATGGGGTCCACGGGTTCCCATGGGAAACCCAAGCGGACCCGAAGAACAGAAACTTAAGTGCAGGTGTGAACCTAGAGTAAGATGGGACCAATTTTGGGCAGAGTTGAAGTCGGAAAAAAGTTACTTTTTCCAACTTCAAAATAAAATTATTAATTACTTGAAATTACATTACACAATTCTCAATATTGTATAATTAATCAGATGCATAGCTTGTTACTTTTACATGAATTCCATAACTAGGATCTTTACTGCATCTGTCTGACTATATTTATAAGTAAGCTTTCAGGAGTACTAGCTAGCTCCCTTCATCAGACATGGTGTGATACAAGAACTGAAAATTCACAGATTTTTATACACATGGTTTTCAAAGCATTTTAGAGTCCTTAAAAAAAAAAAAAAATGCAATCTAAGTAGAGAAGTTATTTACAACAGGTCAAAAAAACAGTCTGGAAACTTGTGGTGCGTGACGGAGGGATCAGTAATTCTTGCTGTTATCTGTTTGCTATCAGGAGGTGATTTGTGTCCCTCACAGTTCATACATAGTGTGATTTGAAGCTGGCATGAATATTGAGTTCAGTTCATGGTTCATACATAGTGTGACATGAAGCTGGCATGAATATTAAGTCCAAATTGCAGAGTTTGAAATTTTTGCATAAACTTGTACTCCCATTGTTTCCTCGCCTCCTGCGACTTAAAATGTCCCATTAAAACCACAACCCGCAAATCTTCAATAGAGTGGTTTTCTCCGGAGAAATGTGCGGCCACTGGGAGATCGGTTCTGCTGTTATTGATACTGGATCTGTGTGAGTTCATTCGTTGACTGAGTCTCTGCCCTGTTTCCCCCACATAGAGGCCTGTGGTGGGACATTGCACACACATTATGAGGTACACCACATTGGAAGACCTGCAGGAGAATGTCCCCCTAATTCTGTGCATCTGTTGTGACTGTGGGATAGGTACACTGTCAGCGGTGTGGATGTGCTTGCAGGTCATGCACCTTTTATGTAGGCAAGGTGAGGTGCCATTTTCAGTTGGGGCCTTCAGGGCACTCCGGACGATAATACGCCTCAGGTTTGGTGGTTGTCGAAAGGAAAGGAGAGGGGGGACTGGAAATATGTCCTTGAGTCTGTTGTCCCTATGTAGCACAGGTTGGAGCTCCTTGGCAATCCTTCGTAGGATCTCCAGCTGTGGGTTGTAGGTGACGACTAGGGGCACTCTGCAATGATATGGAGGAGTTTCTAAGAAAAATGAGATTAAGGGAATATTTTTATGACAAAGACCTTCCATACAGCAGCGACTCTGAGATGGAACAGCCCATAAGGAATCCTACCAAAAAATCTACCTGGACCCCACGCCCTGGAGCTAATGCAGCACTGGATAAATATATTGACTGTTTCAGAAGCAAAGTAAAATCAGAAATCCTGGAGAAACAAAAGAAACAGGCGCATAACCTAACCCTGCAGGAACAGAAGGCTATTACTTCACTGAAAGAAAATCAGGATATAATAATAAAACCGGCTGACAAAGGGGGCGCAATAGTCATAATGAACACCTCAGACTATATCCAGGAAGCAAACAGGCAACTGTCAAATCCCATCCATTACTCCAAACTTGGAAGTGATCCCACAGAGGCCTATATGAAAGAACTAAAGAGTATAATCAAGAAGTTTCCAGTCCAGATCCAGAATCAGGTAAAAGGACTTATCCCACAAGATCCCAGACCGGGCTGCTTCTATATGCTCCCAAAGATACACAAAGATGGCAACCCTGGGAGGCCTATCATTTCTGGCATTGGGACACTGACAGAAAACATCTCAGGTTGGGTGGAAAATCTCCTAAAACCCCTTGTCAGGGATACTCCAAGCTATATCCAGGACACCACTGACCTTCTTAACAAACTGAATGCCCTGGGCCCTCTACCTGAGGGTACCATTTTGGCCACCATGGATGTGGAATCCCTGTATACTAACATTCCCCACAAGGATGGAGTTGCAGCATGTCGGGTACACCTGGCAAAACAAAACCTCCCAACAGAACCAGTAACGCAGCTCATACAATTCATCCTTAGCCACAACCATTTTACCTTTGGAGAGGATCTATATCTACAGCGAATGGGAACTTCAATGGGGACCAGATGTGCACCCCAATATGCAAATCTCTTTATGGCAGAAATGGAAGGAACATATTTATCAACATGCGCCACCAAACCTATGATTTACCTTCGTTATATCGATGATATCCTTGTCATCTGGAGGCCCTACTTCAATTCCATAATGACTTCAATGACTTTCACCCGACCATCAACCTTAAACTTAGCTATTCAGGGAGTGAAATTCACTTTCTGGATACCACAATATACATTAAAGACCACCGGCTACTCACATCAATATACCACAAACCCACAGACAGAACGGCCTACCTGAGAAACGACAGCTTCCACCCCAAGCACACAAGACAATCTATTATCTACAGCCAGGCTATACGATACAATCGTATTTGCTTCGACAAAGCAGACCTGGACAAGCACCTCCTGAATCTGAGGATGAAATTTCTCAGATTGGGATACAAACCAAAAGTAACAGACAACCAATTAAACAAAGCGGCAGCCATTAACAGAGACAGTCTGCTCACATATAGAGAGACCCAGAAAGAAGCCCGAGTGCCCCTAGTCGTCACCTACAACCCACAGCTGGAGATCCTACGAAGGATTGCCAAGGAGCTCCAACCTGTGCTACATAGGGACAACAGACTCAAGGACATATTTCCAGTCCCCCCCCCTCCTTTCCTTTCGACAACCACCAAACCTGAGGCGTATTATCGTCCGGAGTGCCCTGAAGGCCCCAACTGAAAATGGCACCTCACCTTGCCTACATAAAAGGTGCATGACCTGCAAGCACATCCACACCACTGACAGTGTACCTATCCCACAGTCACAACAGATGCACAGAATTAGGGGGACATTCTCCTGCAGGTCTTCCAATGTGGTGTACCTCATAATGTATGTGCAATGTCCCACCACAGGCCTCTATGTGGGGGAAACAGGGCAGAGACTCAGTCAACGAATGAACTCACACAGATCCAGTATCAATAACAGCAGAACACATCTCCCAGTGGCCGCACATTTTTCCGGAGAAAACCACTCTATTGAAGATTTGCGGGTTGTGGTTTTAATGGGACATTTTAAGACGCAGGAGGCGAGGAAACAATGGGAGTACAAGTTTATGCAAAAATTTCAAACTCTGCAATTTGGACTTAATATTCATGCCAGCTTCATGTCACACTATGTATGAACCATGAACTGAACTCAATATTCATGCCAGCTTCAAATCACACTATGTATGAACTGTGAGGGACACAAATCACCTCCTGATAGCAAACAGATAACAGCAAGAATTACTGATCCCTCCGTCACGCACCACAAGTTTCCAGACTGTTTTTTTGACCTGTTGTAAATAACTTCTCTACTTAGATTGCATTTTTTTTTTTTTTTAAGGACTCTAAAATGCTTTGAAAACCATGTATATAAAAATCAGTGAATTTTCAGTTCTTGTATCACACCATGTCTGATGAAGGGAGCGAGTACTCCTGAAAGCTTACTTATAAATATACTCAGTTAGCCTCTAAAAGGTATCGCCTGATTTCTTCACTCTTCCACTACTTTCAATGGCTAACACGGTACAACATTATACTACTATCTGTCTGACTATGACTGTCAGCCATTTATGTAGGAGTTGGCGCTGGAGCAGGAGTGGGGCTGTGAGAAAATAGAGGAGTCGGAGTCAGTGCTTTGGCCTACCCTCTCAGCCCTGGCTCCAAATACAAAAGATATTTATTAATACATTTGTATAAAAATTTACAAGAAATTACAGTGAACTAAAAAAAAAAAAAATGAACACGTCAAGCAAAAGTTATTTTTCTCTATAGCATTTTCTAATGAATTCATAACCGAAAAGAAAATGAGTATCTGACAACCAATAGGTCATAGGTTATTTACACTGCAGACTAAGAGTGCCCAGAGAAAATGAGAGCAGAAATGTTAATTGATCTTGTGCGGCATCTTCTATAGACATCTTATAAAAACACTGGATTGTAATGTCACCCCTGCATTGTGGCCATAAATTGCGCTCTCCCTGCATTATGCTGACATGTAATCCATTTATTCTGCCCCCTGGCAAGTAAATGTCATTATCTAGACGTATGCTATCATAAATCACACTGCCGCTGTGTGTGCATTTACCAGACGCTTTAGCATGGACATGCACATTACTGCGAACGATCTGTATGCACTTTACAGTCTAATCCATAGAATCTGACAACATATACAAGGCCTGGGTGACAGCAAGTGAGCGATTATTTACTGATTTATTTCTATGTCATTAAATCATTATAATAGATATGTGTCTTGTCATACCTGGTAATGTGTGCAAGCAAGACAGACGTTCACATAACTGTTTCCTACATTAAAACCGGAGTATTTATCTGGGTTGGCGGCTTTACACTTATTATATTAATATGTTAGAAATTACATGTATGCAATGCACTAATATAAACTTATAACCCGTTCAGTGCACCGTGAAGCATCATCCTCTTTACCCTAAGGCTTGATTCACACCAGTGCTCGGTCTCCCGCAAGCTAGACTTTCCTCTCCATATTTTTCGCAGGGTTCCGCAGGTTTCTGTGAGTAACCGTTTATTAAGCAGATTCGGTTTCTGTTTGTCGGGTCCCCAAGCGGATCCAAAGAATGGAAACCAAAGCGCAGGTATGAACCGTCTGCGCAGGTGTGAACAGGTAAATCCGTCTGCATAGCTCTCCTGTTCCCAACACATTTTAGGGACATAAAACCAGATCCCTCCATCATCCTCCTTCATTGAAAACTACTGCGAATGGAAAGCTAAGGTATTATTCACATGACAGTGATGTTTTTAAGCATCTAATGACCATTAAAAATGGATACACATATTCGTTTTTAACAGCCGCTTTGCAACTGTTACGTTTTTCCATTTTTGATGCGCGAGTGTCATCCATTTGCTTTCAGTTTTTAACAGTCAGTGAAAAAAAAAACCTCAACGGTCTTTCTTTTTTTGACCCAACCCACTGATACATTTTTAATGGAAGTAAAATGGACATCAATATGTTATTATCACTCAGTCAAAAAAAGTCCAAAAAATTTTGCATATATACAATATATTCTAATGTATTGATCCTAATGGGAGATACATTAGCTTCCAAAAAGTTGCAATTAAATGCCTCAAAAAACTGGTTTGGAAAAAAAAAATTCCTTAGTCCTTAGAGGGAGTCTATCACCTCTCCAAAGTATACTCAACTGCCACCACTGCACTACAGAGAACATTGTCACATGTCACTTTTGTAGATTTGGAGAAAAATAACTTGAAAGTCTTGTAAATTAGGCAGTTGGTGCACTGGGGGCGGACCTTCTGCCTGAGAGCACTGCTCTTGTTGCTCGAGTAGGATGGGTGATGTCATAGCAGTGAGAGGATTAACTCTCACTGTGCAGGGTGGCGCAGACAGAAGATGGTAGGGGTCTCAGTGGCAACAGCAGTGAAGGCTTAGGTCTGAAGGTCCACCGACTATGGCCCCAACTGCCTCGTTTGTAGAAAACAAATTTGCTAAGTTGTTTTTCTCCAAATCCACAAAAGTGACATAGGTAACAGAGTTATGTTACTTATTACTGTAATGTGCTCTGTGGAGGCAGTTTAATATGCTTGGGGGACGGCTGTTTTTTTTACTTTTTTCATAGTCATCTCACAGATGCATAAAAATAATTTCCATCCCATGGATGTATTTCTTCAGTGAGGCAGGGTTCACACTACTGTTGGAGTCCGTTATGAAGGTGTCCGTTTAAAAAAAAAAAAAAAAAATACCGATCATAACGGACACTAACTGATGTTAATGTGTCTGTTTTTTTTAACTAATCCAATTAATGGTTCAGTTAAAAAAACGGACACATTAGCATCAGTTAGTGTCCGTTAGCATCAGCTAGTGTCCATTTTTTTAACACTGTCGGGTTTTTTTTTTGTGTTTGTTTCTCCTTTCTGAGCATGCGCAGGAAAAAAACGGACATAAAATAACGGACAGTAACTGATGGTTATCAGTTACTGTCCGTTATAAGTCCGTTACCCATAGACTTCAATGTTAAAAAAAATAATGGACACTTGCTGTCCGTCAAGAATCCGTTTTTTTTTTTTCAAACGGACAAAAAGTCCTGCATGTAAGATTCTTTGTCCACGAAAAAAAAACGGACTTCTGACGGATTTGGTGTAAACGGACACAATATAAAAACCCATTAAAATGAATGGAAATTTTAACGGATTTCTGACGGTTCAGCTAGTGTCCGATGCTAAAATCTTGTAACGGACAATAGCAACAGACACTACTGACGGTCACCAACGGTAGTGTGAACGCCCCCTAACAAAAAAATATGCCTTATATTTAGAACACCCTAGTGTCTACTAGTATGGTACATGCTGTACACACATAGCAAATACATAGTACTGTGCTAAAGTTTTATGCAGGTGTGGAGAAAATGCTACAAAGTAAGAATGCCTTCAAAAATAGAAGAGTTAATAGTTGTTTTTTTGTTTTGCTTTTCAATTATCAAAACTAAGTAAATGAACAAAACAGAAATCTAAATCCCATCAATATTTGGTGTGACCTTTGCCCTTTGGAGGAGGAGTCCTGGAAGTGATGATACGGCCCCCACAGATCCCTGATCTCACCATTACTCAGTCTGTCTGGGATTACATGAACAGACAGAAGGATTGGACAAGGCTACATCCACACCTGCCTCAAACCTTTGCACCGTACTGTATGTTTACCTGAAAATCCTTCTATCCCTAGCACTTGCTAGTTTCATCTTGGTAACTGTTCCATAAATGTCACTTGGTTTATCTAGGCTGTAAAGGCAGAATAAACACCCATTAAGGTGCTTGTGCACACTGCGATCTATGGCAGCCCTGCCTTGTCACATTATTACAACCACAAATTGCACCTAGTTATGCGCTGCGGATAGAACCACAACAAATGTTCTTTGTTACTTGTCAGAAACACCCACATTATAGTCTATAAATGGGTTCTGAATTAGGTCTTTCAATTAAAGAAGGGAATAAATGGAGAAATATTAATTCACATTAAGCAATATGAAACAAGTTCTTTAGTGACAATCTAGAATCACAATGGAATTAATGAGTCTTTTTTTGACGCCGATCAACAGAAAAGACTCTTTTATGCCAAAACGAAAACAAATCCCTACCAAGCGATCTACATTCATTACCCACATTAAACACAAAATAATATGAAACACATAAATATTCATTGCTATTACTATGGAGCACATAACCCATCACGAGGTCAGACAACAGAAATAGCTAAATTCTGATAGTCAGTGAATTATGACTATCATATAAATATAACTGGGTCAGAAGAGGTACTAGACAACCTTGTGGTGTGGAGAGTCTCACAGACCATACATGCTCGGCTAGGAATTCTGGGAAAGGAATATGCAAATAAGTTATTTTTGATGGAAAAAGTGCTCTAGCGCCACCTTTTGGAATGGGAGCTCCCTAAAAATCAATCCCTGGTTTTCTAGAAAACCTAGAAACATTGTCCGGAATTAAAGCCAAACCAGAACATCTCCAAAAGGACGAGAGATTCCTCAGACAGCTGTTTCAGGGTTATTGCCAGTACCCTGCTTTACATGGATGAGGGGCAATAACCCCAAAACAGCTGTCTGCAGATGGGTCTCCCTTCCTTTTACTTCTTGTACTAGAAAGTCTTACAACTGGTAACTGTTTACCCTGCCAGAAAATTGCATTATAAAGACACAAGAACGCTCTAAACAACCCAATGGAAAGGTATCAGTCAAGACAAAGATTTCTAAATAACTGAAACAACAAAGTCCAAAGTTCTTATGAGGCTAGGTTCACACTAGCATCGCCCTCCATTGTTCGGATCCATTGGGGGACCCCTACAACAGAGAGGCGACTACACACGGAACCCGACGGAAAACTGACACCAGTGGAGGAAAAAGTCCTCCATGCAGGACGTTTTCCTTCGACGATTTTCAGCAGACAATACAATGGAGTCTCCAACAAAGACTCCGCCACATATGGGGACATAGCCTGAGTGTGAAATAATTTTTCTTATTTTCTGTCGCATCTTGTCAAATATTAATCTGTGGTCATGACTTTTACATAAACTGCAGTACAAATATACAGGAAAAAAACAACAACAAGTATAACCAAGGGTTTTTTTTTTCCGTTTTGTGTGTGTGAAAAAGATACTTTAGAGTTTAGAAGTTTTTGGTGTGTTTTTTTTCGCACTGTAACCTTTTATCTGAGCTGTCATTCACACTTTTGCAGACCAGCTGTATAACTGTTCACAACTGTAGACAACATAGCAGTCAGTAAAGGATTATATTACTACTTCACATGTACAAAGTCCTTCTATTATAGTATATACATCACTGCTGTAAGAACCTGCAAATGTCTATTGAATATGGATAGTCTTATAATCCAGAATGTCCCGGGAGCAGAGGCAGAAGAACCTGAAATAATCATATAGAAATCTCTTTTTGTTTTACAACTAAACTACCCACAAAAGCAGAGCAGATAGACCATGTATGTTGTGTGCAGCGTACAGACTGCTATTTCAATTACCTCTTCCGGAAGCACGGACCACTGACTCACTTGACAGTAGGGCACTGCCATTAGATATGGTCTGGTTAGGTCTGTCTGGTGGTTTACTGTTCACGTCTTTCTTGATGTCTTTCTTTAGTTCCTGCAGGAAAAAAATATATAAAATCAGCAAAGAAAATGCTGCTAAAATCAGAAACGCCATATCAAACAAAGGTCACTGTGCCCATAGCGTCTAAGTAATATGGCTCCAAGGTCGGTGTAGTCAAAGCAAACACTTCAACCAACGGCAACAATATATTCTAGTTTTACGTTTATGGATAGAAAACATATAAAGCCTTGCAGCTCAAATAGATACTAAAAAATATGCTGTGTACATGTAGATATGATCCTATAAAGTATACAGAGGAGGTAGTGATGTCTGCACTATCATTACACATAGTCTAATAGTTCGCTCTACTCTGTACCAAACCTTTATGTCCTTTTTGCATTTGATAACCATGCCGATCCAGTCCAAGCAGTAGGACTGCCCCAGATCCCATTTTTTATTAACCTCTGGAAATCACATGGTTTAGGAAATGATAGACCAGAGTGTATTGCTAAAATATTTAGTAAGCATTTTATTTCTGTAAGTGTCAAGTACTTCTTTTTAATGGTATTTAGCAGCAGTAAATCTTGGACTTTAGATATACTTGAGCTGGGTTAGGTCTCATTTGTGAACTGGCATCCGTTGTCCAGATATTGCTGTTTTTTGTTAACAAACTCCAAAGACATACTCTGATAGGGAATGTAGATTGTGAGCCCTACATGGGACAGTGACTGACAAGGTCTGTAAAGCGCTGCGGAATATGATGGCGCTATATAAGTAAGCAAAATAAATAATATAATATAATATGCAAAGAGCTCATTGGAGCAAGAAGGGTATTGTTGTTGCTCCAAAGAAGTAAGCGGCAACGCCCACATTGTTCCTCATTGCTTATTTGATTCAGGTGACCCTAACCTATCTATCTGCAGGGTTGATATGCTGGGTTCTGGTGACAGACTCCCTAAGGTTGAAGCCCCAAGTGGCGTAAATGCCATGGAAAAAAACGCAGTGTTGTACAGTCCTGCAAAGTGGATGGGATACTAGCAAATCCCATCCACATGTTGCAGAAAAATACCTATAGCGGAAATGCTGAGATTTTTAAAAACGATGTGTTTTTAGAAATCACAGCATGTCGATTGTACATACAGAAACATTGGTGGATTCCCTATAAGTATAATTGAAGCAGAAAGAGTTTTCCTCTGCGGACTTTCTGTGAAAAGCGCTGTGGGAAAAACTGTGATGCGTTTCCGTTCTTTCCGCAGCACTTTTTGGCTGCAGCCCAAAAATAATTTCCAAGCCAATGGACAACAGAGCATGGTGGTACTGATGAACAATTCCATCCTTAATGTCGATCATCTACCATAATACCCACTAAACCAATCCAGCAATCTGGGGCTGATGACTCTAGACACAATGAAGCTATGCCTGGTACAGTCCAGGGCCTAAGCAAGACAAGGCATACAACATATACTGAGTAAAGGTATTAAGTAACTAACTTTTCTAGCACTATGCATGTAAAAATATTCTACCAGTATTACCAGTGAATTTTATATAAATAAATATATAACTATATATATATATATATATATATATATTTTTTTTTTTTTTTTTTTTGCCTGCATTTGTGCCTTATGCCATGTCAACGTTGTCCTTGTTATAGAAGACAATGGGAATATTACAAGTACAAGAAAAGAAACAAGTTGAGTCACTTCCTCAGGAAAGAAAACTATATCAATAATATAAAAAAATAAATAAATACTTTACACATAATTTTTTTTATAATTTTTTTTTTTTTTTTATAAAACATTGATATAAAAAAAGAAGAACAACCTTTATAAGCATAAACTAAACTATGTAAAAAGAGTATTGCGCCACACAGTAAAACAAAAAAAAAGGAGAACTGGAAATAGTTACCTATATCCTTAAGATTTTCCAAGACTTATGACTATTTTACATAAAGTCATGAGGCTCATATAACTCCTATCTTCCCTTTATACATCTTTGGAGTTCACCTGACTTGTGGTGTTCTGTGGTTTAGGTATTTTGTGACTTCATTCTTAGGTTCCTGTTCTCATAAATCAATAATTTAAAAAAACCTAAAGAACTTCCTTTTTCTGCTAGGCTTGGGAACAGGAACATATCATTTCTAAAGAAGCATCATTTACAGTAGCCGTCATATGGCTGCACACATCTTAGCCACAGCATTAAATGTTCCCATGATATCAAACAAAGAGGGAAGTAGTCCTTGAAGGTAGGCCTTAAAGAGGACCTTTCAACTAATACAAAATGCTACATGTGATACATCATTATATTGCCGCAGTGGCTCTGATCAATTTGGCATGTGTGTTTATAATCCATCCATTCCTTCAAAAGATATGACCCCTGGTAGGTTATATGTGTAATAGCTCTTATTCACCAAGAGGGCAGTAACCTTTTATTTACCACCCACTTGGAACACAAGAGTTAAAGGAGTTGTCCAATTACAGACAAATATTAAGAGACAAATATTATTTGTATAATAAAAAGTTCTACAATTTTCCAATATACTTTCTGTATCAATTCCTCACGGTTTTCTAGATCTTTGCTTGCTGTCATTCATTCTGTTTATTTCAAGGGGATAAAAATCAGCCCATGGTGATGTGATATACAGTCCATGGTCATGTGATTTACATTCCATGGTGATGTGATATACAGTCCATTGAGATGTGATATACAGTCCTTGGTCATGTGATGGACACAAAGGTGCACGGCTCGTTACCAGGCAGATGTCTGATTACTGTGCTGCGACTGTAACGAGCTGTGCACCTGTGTGTCCATCACATGACCATAGACTGTAGTTCAAATGACCATGGACTGTCCATCACATGACCAAGTGACTACAATGGATCCCACTATAGTCATTGTAGTCCATTGGGCACCAGTGGCATCCAGAATTTTAGTTATCTGTTTGTCCGTTGTTCTGATCCTCCAACCACCAGAACAATGGACACAACAGCGCAGATATAAACATAGCGTAAGATATATCACAAAGTTCCTTCTAAACACCTGTACTTTTCAGATGCAAAGTTTGTTGAAAAGTTAAGCAGGGATGTCACACAGAACAGATGGTATTACCATTATTTTCTTCCTCTAACATAATATAGAACCTTCAGCATCAAAAAAAATCCATTGTGACACATGAACTCTGCACAGCAACCAGCTATAGAAAATACCCAGTAACCACCAGCTCACCTGGGTGTGTGAACTGTAGCAAACAAACCTACATACTCTATCTCAACCTCCACGAGCCATGTCAGCATGATACGGTTGAGGGCAAACTGGGATTCACTAATGATCCGTAAACCAGTGAATACATATTTTGAGCATCTAATGGTTGTCATTCTTGTAGAAAATGAAATAGCAGAAGAGATAAAAATAATGACTAGAAAGAATGTCAAGGACTCTTAATTAAAGCAAACAGTTCTCAAGTGGAGAGCGAAGTGTAGACATGTAGGCAGGGTGGTCAGGCTCCTATGAGAGATTACTTCATGTAGCTTGACATTTTCAATTTATTTGTATAATTATTATAATTGTGGAATATAATTATTTTTCACATGGTGTAAGAAGGATTTCTAATACTGCAGTAAAACCTCCTTTCAGTATGGACCCCCAATTATAAGCCGTTTCTGCACTGAAGGTTCACTATATACCTATGTGGGAGTGGTGACTAATACAACCACCTGACTCTTACTATCATACTGACCCCCTATGGTGGTGTAGTAATGATAAGCAACGACACCAAGGTCTATTTAAAGAGTATCCATTCAATCCCCCTACCCTACTCCAGTGCCACTGTTCCCAGCCCTGTGGGGTCGTAGACCAAACCATGGACTCCAACTTCTCTATTTTTTTTTTCACAGCCCTACTCTTGTTCTGACTGACTCCTTTATAAAGTCACGGTCAGTCAAAAGCAGTAAATCTCCTCCAATTCATTAAAAAGGTAGAAAGTGAATTCTTAAGTAAATATGTAACACACTATCTATCTAAATTTTATACAGTATTAATAATTGTATAATATAATCACTTTATTCTGAATATGGAGTCAGAATCAGTAACGTTTTTCGATTCCAACGCCACCCAACATTGGTCCCAGAACCCTGGCTGCTCCGGTAGTCACCATTGGACTTGGTTTACTTCTCTACAGCCAGATCAGGCTGTAAATGCATGTGAGCACAACCACCAATCACTGGCTTCAATGGCAGTGCTCGAATATATATGGCATATTTTGGCCATCCACATAGACAAACGAACAGAAGACTACTATAGGAAACAGAAAAGCATGTATAGGGTCAACTAAGTTCTCTCCAACTATCACACAGATTTAATGTCATAACATTATAACAAGGAATAAATTTCTATTTGCAATAGCTTTCTTGATTCACTATTAGTATAAACGAATGAACACGACAAACTGCTAAAAGACCATAAGTAAGTATAATGCCCCTTAGTGGCTCTCACATAATATAATGCTCACCAGTGGCCCCACACAGTCTAATGCTCACCAGTGGCCCAACACAGTCTAATGCTCACCGGTGGCCCAACACAGTATAATGCTCACCAGTGGCCCAACACAGTCTAATGCTCACCAGTGGCCCAACACAGTCTAATGCTCACCAGTGGCCCTACATAGTATAATGCTCTCTACACAGTGGCCTCTACACAGAAGTTGCGCCATACAAAAAGGTAACACTTAACTAGCCCTATTCTCATGGCACTCTCTGCAACTCTCTAACATATCTTCTCACCGACTCAATGCAACAGGCATGTGTCGAGCCGCAGACAGAACTAGTCGCAGCCTGAAGACTTTCTACTTCACCACTGTATTAAACGCTGAAGATTCTGACAGAGCTGACATCAAGACATGCTGTCATGTTCAAACCAAAGTCTAAACAGCAACCCTGGCAGGTTTCCAAGGCACCCTCAATAGCCCTATTAAGGTGCAATAAATTCCAATGTGGAATGTATTCTCTATTTCTTATTCACATCTTCAGCACAAAGGAGAGAATGTACGGCTAATTAAGAGGAACCGTCTTCTATCCTAACATTTATATTTTCGTAAATAGGAAATGTAATACATTCTATGAAATAATTCAGAAGCAACTTTTCTTAGAACTCTGCAGTGTCCCATTCCTCAGGAACTTGCTTGGGGTGTTTGGGTAGACTTCCAATATTCCAACAAAATCAACTCATTTGTGGATTCCACAAGATAAATGGACTGAACAATAATAATTCAGTCCAGACTTATAAACATTTTTCTATTTACACTTAATTAAATAAAATCTTCTATCCCCAGATATTTAAGGAGTAAAGTTAGAATAACAGCACCAGCTGTTTACTATGTCCACCTCAGTAAACATGTAATGGTGGACACACATGCTCAGTTCTCTCTTTGCTCCACCAAGTATGTAGAGGGATTCTGTGCAGCTGCACAGTTTGAAAGGATGTTTTAAAAGATCCTTGCAGAGTTAAATGCTGATCGGCTGGATATTTAAAGTAGTCCTCCAGGGCTGCAAGTTCTGCAAGTGCTCTGAGGGAGGTCCTTTACTCTGGACGAAGCAGATGGTCAGAGGTGTGTCTGATCTGTGTACTATACAGTACACAGTGCTGTACACAGTTGGTACATGCCCTCTATAGTGACTGCTATAGTGACTCAGCTCCCATAGAAGTCAGTGGAAGCTAAGCAGCACCCCCGGCAAATGGCCACAGTACTGTCCCAAGCTCTGTATAGTACACAAACTGGACAATCCTCCAAACAGCTGATCCATGTAGGGGTCAGGTGTCAGCCCCGCACCTGTCACATATTTATGGCCTATCCTAAGGATAACCCCTTAAAGCTGCAATGTAACATTGCATGATAGTAAAGCGAGTATTTTTCACAATTTGCCAGGTGCCTACTTTGTATGATTCAGGGTTAATTTCTCTAAAAATGTTGTGGCAGTGAAACGTTTAATGCAGACCCTGAATCAGTTTTGACCAATAGAGGACATTTCCATGGTGATACTGCTGTAAGCAACTTGTATACAAAAGCCCTGTATACTGTATGAATGTCGCTGTAGACATTGCGGTGGACAGAGTTATAGATTTTAGTTATATCTAGTCCAAATATTTCAGGAGACTGTATGAACAGAATATCAATAAGCAAGAAAAGGATCACTTGGGGAGAAGTAATCATGTCTGCGCTGTCTATCTCGCCTTCCACAACAAACCCTTTCCAACATCTTTGATGCATCAAATACAGCTTCACCTTTTGCTACAATTCTCCTCTGATACAGAACATGCACTTCCATTCAAACGCACAATGTAATCCCATTTACCAATGCCCTCTAAATACAAAGGAAGAGTCGGATAAACATTGCATTTTAGAAAATGTCAGCTATGCCTGTACAAACCTTTCACGTTTTCTACCTTTAAAAGAAATGTATCGCCAATTTTTTACATTTATTTATTAAACCTTGATATAGAAATATATACATTTTTTTTTCTAATCTGGTTTCATTTTCTGATTGGAATTTTTTTTTTTTATTCTGTTTTCTGTACATGATTATGGGGACTGCCATCTTGCCTTAACTTCTCTCCTCTGTTAGGCCGGGGGCGGAAATAATGCAAAAAAAAAAAAAAAAAAAAAAAGGCGTTTTACAGTCACTAGCAAATCCCATCCACATCTTGTGGAAAAATACGCGCAGTGGATACGCTGCTATTTCCAAAACCGTTGCGGTTTCGGAAATCGCAGCATGTCAATTATACCTACGGAATCGCTGGCGGTTTCCCTATAGGTATAATGGAAGCAGTTGTTTTCTGTGAAAAGCTCTGCGGGAAAAACCACGATGTGTTGCCGCAGCGGTTTTTCCCGTAACGCTTTTTTGCTGTGACCCGCATACGTGGGGCCTTAGCCTTAAAAAGGTTTTCTGGCCCCAAATTGATCTTTCATACTGATGACCTATCCACTGGAGTTTTTGATCTGACTGACACACAGATCCCGCACAGATCAGATGTTGCAGCAGCCTCCTGTGGATAGGTCATCAGAATGAAAACTTGATTTGGGGCTGGAAAACCCCTTTAATAGCATTTAGTGATATGTTGTACACTTAGTCATGGCCATAGGCAGCAATAGTCTGGAGCCAACTCATTGAAGTCTAAGGGGGAGTTTTTTTTTTTTTTTTATTTAACTGTAATTTTTATTGAAAAGATTTTTCATTGGGGGAGTTTTATAGACATGCTATGTTCAGGGTTGGGAAGTAGCTAAGCAGTGACATAGAGGTCTTAACTTATATTGTAATACTATCTGATGTGACGTAGCTGCTGCAAAGAAAACCCCTAAAAATGGCAAAATTAGGCTTTTCTGCCAAAGTGAAAATTACTGGATATAATACTTTTAAGAAAAAAGTATACATTACCAGCCAAACGTTTGGACACACATTTTTTTTTTTTTTTTTTTTTTTTTTTTTTTTTTTTGCCCCTCTTTATTGACATTCTCTCAATCTGCTTCATGAGGTAGTCACCTGGAATGGTACGGTTAGGAATGTTTTAGTTTTACATTTTAAGTATTTTGTTGTAGTGATTGATATTAAGGATTATAATGAGACAGTAATTAATCAGTCTGACAGGGGATGGAAAACTCCCCTAATAAGATAAGAGTTAGATCTCATTAAAAATGTTTTATGGGACATTCAAGGTTTTATGACCAGATGAGCTAATCTGATCAGATGCTTAATTAAACATCTAAGATGGCGGATACCAGAACGTGCACATGCTAGTCATGCAGAACACCCACTTATTTTTAACCAATTGTATTACATGTTTTATATGATGTCAGCATGTTTTTGTATATTGTGAAAAAGCCAACCCATAAGATCATGTGTCTAGTAAGGTATAAAAATCTGTGTCTATTGGAAGTCTGTGGGCAGACACACTGTAGCTTGTATGCTATGTGTGTGTGTGTGTTCCTATTTATTAACAAATAAAACTAATCTTATTTTGTTTCAGACGATCGGTGATGTCATGATTTGATAAGGATTTAGAATTTTCCCCACAGGTATGAATAAAGCTCCACCACTGGTCTAATAAACAGAACTCCATTCTCATGATCAGGGGGGTTCACAACATTCAGATCCCCATTAATCATACATAGGATAAGGATAAGTTTTACTTACCGAAAAGTCCCTGAATTAGTGTATTCAATCTGACAGGGTTTTTTTTTTTTTTTTTTAGAGGATTTTTTAATGGGTAGTAAATAGACTGTTAATTAACTGACAAGGATTTTCCGTAAAGAACTCTTATTGAGCAACTCCACCCATCTAATGAATATTTTGCTGAGAGTATCTCGGATCTTCTCCCTTGATAATAAGTACTTCTGAGAGTTAGATGCTTTCATCTTATACAATCAATGAATTACAACCCAAATTTAGGCAAAAAAATTGTGAATTTATCACATCTCTTATCCTACTTTACAAAACATGGCAATAAAGCTCAATTTAATGGAGAAAAATGGCAAGAAATTAAGATATATGTCACATGATTTACTATCTAGAGGGCCCCATCCTCTTCTAACTATTCAGGTCATGCATGGAGGCTCATTGGTTAGTGCTGCTGCTTTGCAACACTGGAGTCTTGGGATCAAATCCAGCCAAAGATAACTTTGGATAACTATGCAAGGAAGTTTGTATGTTCTCCCCGTGTTTGCATGGGTTTCCTCCCACCCTCCAAAGACTGTGGATCAGTTTTACGAATACTGTCTAAGGGTAAGTCCCATGTAGCAGGCTACCACAAAAAGCGTGGGAAAAACCGCGGCGACAACGCATCGCTGTTTTTCCTGCAGCAGTTTCACAGAAAGTCCGCAGAGGTTTCCTCTACGGACTTTCTGCTTCCATTATACCTATAGGGAAACTGCCGGCATTTCCGTTGGTATAATTGACATGCTGCGATTTCCAAAACCACAACAGTTTTGGAAATCGCAGCGCGTCCGCTGCAGATATATTTCCGCAATGTGTGGATAGCATTCGCTAGAATCCCATCACTGTAAAACACAGCATTTACGCCACGTGGGGCCCCGGCCTAAAAGCTAGACAGGGCAAACTTAGACTAGACAGTTCTAAACTGCGCCAGATTTAGCAAAACATCTGATGCGGTTATATAAATCTGGCATATTCTAAGACATAGTCTAAATTTGCACCTCCTATTAGTTGGCTTCAAAAATTCTCGATGCACAGAAGCACAAATTAGGCCACACCTCCTTTTCGTCAAAATGTCTAAGACGCTTGATAAATTTGGCCAATCACTAGAACAGGATTTTCGAGCACACTGTTCCTTCTTAAAGCATGACTGTAGTGAGGGGCTTGAATGGCAGGATCCCAGACAATAAAGGGGTATATAATGGGATTATAGTCATCCCAGGTGAATCCCTCAGGAGTTTCTGTTGAGAAGTTTCCTCCCAAAATTAGACTGCAGGGTTGCCCAGATAGCCAACTTGAACTTGACTGGCAGTGGACGTGGAGCACGTGCGGGCTACTCCTATTCAACAAATAGGAGCTACAGTTCCCCAAAACTACCGCTGCATGTACTCTATGTCCACCACTGTAATTTCTGGCACATGGCGGCTGCTGAAACAGCTGATCTGTGCAGGGTCTGGGTGTCAGACTCCATCAGATAACATACTGATGACCTTTCCTGTGGATTGTCAGCATAATAAATCATTTTTGGGGTGAGGCAATCCCTTTAAGGAGGATCCTCTGGTACTCTGTTGGGCCAGTCCAACCCTTTATATACCTGTTTAGTGACAGAATAGGGTTTGTCTAAGATGCTGATTTGACAACCATTTATCATATTTACCATCAAAAAGGCTGGATTGAAAAACATTACTGTCTTCTTTTCAAAAGGGCAAATAAGGCTGGGCTGCAATACCACACATATACAGCAGGGGAGCTGTTTTTAGAAGATTTTTTTTTTTTTAAGTAAATGTTCTTCCAAAGCAATAATAAATTATCATTTTTTAATTGTGATGTGTGGAAAAACTTACATCCATAAAGAAAAAAAAAAAAAAAAAAAAAAAGCTTAGCCCAAACCAAGTGTAAAATGATAAAATGATGTGAATTATATGCTACAAGAACTGGAGGAAGCAGTTCCGCCAACAATGCAAAAATGACTTGAGCACATTGATCATCACAAACCAAAAAACAGGGTCTAGTAACAAAAGGAGCTGATATAAGAAGAAAAAAAAAATCATGGGAAAACTTAGAAAAGCCAAGAGGGAAATTAAGGTGATGTGAGTTTGAGATTACAGCGCTTTGATCTCCAGGTGACGGAGGATTTACAGTTTATGAGTTCCTGTATCTAATGAACAGCAGATCAGGTGAAATATAAAGCAGCGTAAAATCTGGTTTATTAGTGCAAAGAATACCCTTACGTCTCACATTAGTTCTGGCCTAGAATCCAGTAGTAAACATATGATTGCTTACTTTGTAGGTAGGATGTTGCTGTGTCTAGTAGAAAAGGGTTAATCTCACTCTCAAACAGAAATTTAAAAATTAAATTGTCTAAAATTGAAAATTTCTCTATCTATACGGGGCCAAAGCTGAAACAAAGTTATAGCTGCCTAGTTCGCTCTGAAGTGAAAGCCATCACTGATAATATTGTAGTTTCTGAATGAGCTGGCCAAGGCCACATGTAGCGAAACGCAGCTAAAAAACACTATGGAAAAAAAACATAGTGGAGAAAAATGCAGCTAAAATGCTAAGTCTATGGGGAAGAATGCAGACATTTAACGGAGGCCTAATAGCCTCTGGGTGACAAGATGCCACCATATGGCATTTGTCGATGGTCTTTGTTGATACCTTAGGTAGCTCCAGCAATATCACTTCCCAGGTAGGGAACCAGTCAACAATGTTTCTTGGTGCTCAGTCACCCCATCACCCTGTGCCCTGTGTACAACCAAACCCTGTTCTTTACCTCCCATCCTTCCCACCTTGGATGTCTTCCTCCAGCCCCTGGTAAGATAGCAGTGAAGAGTATGGTGAAGCCATATTCTTCAAGCCCCAGTCTAAACGGCATAACAGACACCGCTCCCAAGCTCTTCTGTCTCAAAAACATAATGCCGAAACACAACACCAGAAATGCTCCGAAGTACATGCGAAACATGGCCATATACTTTTATTGCCAGGCAAAGACCAATACAGTGGTGTTCACTTAATATCCTTCAGGCCGATGTGTGTGTGGATAAAGCAAAGAAAAAAAAAGTGATGGAAACGCGTGGTAGACTACACTTTCGACCTTGCAGTGTGCTGTAACAAAAGGTCAATTTAATGGAGGCCATAATAGCCTATGGGTGACGGATGTGCTTGCTCCTACAGTAATAACATCTCCCACTTTATGGCTGGGATAAGTTGCAGTCTTCCATCAAAGTTACGGTATATATGCCTAGGGTTCACCCATATGTCTGACTTAGCAAAAACAAGAAGGGAACCCAGTCTAAAGCAGACAGAAGAGCGCTAGAGAAGCGCTTAGTACTCCATCCATCAGATTTTAGTGTGAGTGACACATGACCATGAAAATACCCACAAGTTACAATATCTGGGTTACAAATTCACTGGTATTGTGAGCTAAACTAAGTGCTATACACAGCAAAGAGTACGAATATCCGCCTGTTCACACAATTTCCTAATATATACATATACATATATATATATATTTCACAGCCACAATTCTACTGTGAATCTGTCGGGTTATGTTGACATTTCCTGTAATAAAAGTCGCCGTTATTGTGTATTTCTGGCAGATATTAACTGATTATCGGACTATAAATACAATTTCAGGTTTTACAGATTTCATAAAGCTGTGAAATGAATAGCGTCACTTTAAAGGAAATGTATCAATTATGTATTTTTTACTACCTAAAACCAGATACTGCAACATATTATATTTTATCGGATTTGTTTTTATTTTCTGAACATGGACAATAGGAAACGGTAATCTGGAGATGACTCTTTGGGGGAATTAAACCAGAAACTGGTATTAAAAAGTTGCAATTTCAGTCCACGGGGGGCCTGATCTTCAGTAATCCATCAAATTTATAATATTTATGTCAGAAACTGTTGTAAATTATAATCCAAATCTGCTCCAGTTCCTAGCTGTTGTAGATATCCGTTTCGGCCACATTGCAGACATGTGTCTTTACATAAATTAGATGTATTAGGTGGGCTGGAGAGTTAGTAGGCCAAACCACCAACTCCAACTCCAATTTTACTGGTTTCAATAAATAAATAAAAACTTCACTGCAGTAATAGTGAACACATAGTCTTATTAGAATTATATATGTTTACAATTCATTATTGTTGTGGTACTTCAGGTTACCTAGAAACCGATTGACTTCCTGTCTTGGTGACCTCCATTTCATTACATGTGGCTAAACATTCAGAAGTGGTCACAGAAATTCTATTGCAGGCTGCATTTCCTTTTATTACGCTAGGTTCACATTAGTGTTCGAGGCTCCATCCCAGATTCCACTGAAAATCAGTGATGAGAAAAGTCGTGCAAGGAGGGAGGACTTTTCTCTCCATCAGTTTCAGTATAAAACCAGTAAGACCCCATTATAGTCTATTATAGTCTTTAACTGCTTTTTAAGCAGACAGGACCCCATGTGGACCTGAAGGACGGAAACCTGAGCGCTAGTGTGAACCTAGCAAAACTCAGACTGTGCATATTAAGGAAAAGTGCAGGAAGAAGACATAGCACATAGATACATAGATAGATAGATAGATAGATAGACACACACATACATATATACTGTATAAATGGCTAAGGCCCCACTTAGCGAAACGCAGAAAAAACTTCCGCAGCATTCATCATTGAGTTTTTCCTGCGTTTTACTCAGCTTTTTTTTCTTTCACTATTAAGTCTATAGGGAAACCCCTTGTGATTCTGCAGTCAAAATTATGCGCTCTTTTCATCAGAATGAATCTCATTCACTTTGCTTCTACTGTAAAAAGCAGTGTTTTTTTCCCACTGCATTTCTGTAGCAGCCAAAGATACTGCATTTCCACAACTTGAGGCCTTAAAGAGATTTTCGAGAGGAACAAAAATGTATTTAGGATAGCCAGACTCGGGGGCTCTATCCTAACAATATGTTACTCTCATATCGCTCAGGTCCTAGTGCTGCCAGGGTTCCTGCTGTTCTCCACTTCCTGGTGTCGGACATACACAGGAAATGCTTTGAGATGCCCATTCTCTGGCCACGTGGGTCAACATACTGGCCAGTTTTTGGCTGAGCTGGCATCTTTAAGCGTTGCCTACAATTACCTCAACAGCATAATGATGGATAGGGACCTCCAAATACCACTGTATATCACAAAAATCAGGGGACACCAGGAAATGAAAGCACCGGAGTAAGTAGCAGTGTCAGGATTCGAGGACTCGTCTTTGGAGAAAGCGGAGTTACATTTTGCAATGTTGATGCCTCCTGTTCAGCCATTTTAACTACATTTTTAATTTTCTGAAAAAAACCTGTGTTCTTGGAGTGAGACTTGTGCGGTCAAAAAGATCTAGACATTTTAGTCAAAAGCCAGGCTATTTCTAAAAGATCGCATGGTGTGTCTACAGACAATATGCTCTGGCTTTAAGTGCTGCTTTGAGAAAAAGGTTAATATCAGGATTGCCGCGCCGCGCCTTAATTACCAACAGCAAAGATACTCATTTCTACATGGTAGATAACAACCATCTTCACCCGAGAGCTCATCTCTTGTCCTCGCTCTTCTTATTTCGCACTAAATGAAGGCGCAGTTCAGGGGATCGCCATGGTAATTATACATTTTATCATCCACGAGACACACAGATGGGTTGGATTTTTTTTATGACTTGTGTACAGCATCTCTTCATCTGCTTAAGTAACATATCATTGCTGCTGTATATAAACATTGTGCAAACTGAAACTCAAATACCAAATGTCCCAGGAATCGTTCGGATTTGTTTTCAGTTACATTGATATTTTTCCATCCATTTCCCCTTCATAACACACGTCTGCACATACCCGGCGAGACATTTAAGCTCATAGTTTCCTTCTATATTACTTGCCACTTTTGCATTCTCGGTTATTTCAAGATACGACTCTAAAGTTGTGATATTCTGCTGCAGGTGGATCTTAGAAGTGAAGAACTCCGATCACTTGGGGACGACACATGTCTCCGTGCACAGGAGCGGTAGAGAAAGACTGAAGAATTACAGATATGGATACATCATGGTGATGCCAAGTATGTAAGAAATCCCCAAACATTCCAGATGTTTCTGAATTACTAGATCTGTGCTGCTGCCTCTCTGCAGGTACTGTATCTTGTGGGGGAATGTATGACACCTCTCATAATTTTATGCTACCTCACTATTACATATGATCATATCATATGTAAATTTACAAGGACCTGGAAAGTTCAATGTGACAACATGCTTTAGTTGTTTACTGCGGGAGACTGTATTGCCTGGAAACAATAGTGAAACAGGTCCCATTACTTCCTAAAGACTACAAAACTCTGTTTGCAGGGCTAGCCTTAGCAGTGTATGACTTGTGCCATGCCAGTTTGATGACTGGCATGGCATCCTCTGATCCAGAGATGTGGAGTCAGTAGGCCAAACAACCAACTGCGACTCCGACTCCTGCTCTGACTCCGACTTCATAAATGGCTGACCGCCATGGTAAGTCAGAACGCCGTAAAGATCCTATTGGATTCCTATGAAAGAAAGTAGGCAACAAACTATACATCTAATTCTACAATATTAATACAAACTATGCATCCAATTACACAATATTAATAATTGTATAATTAAAAATAATTGATCGTTTTATTTTTGAGTGGGTAACTTTTTTTCCAGCTCCAACTCCACCCAAAACTGGTCCTGACTTCATGACTTCTGACTCCACAACCTCGCGCTGATCCAATGTTTTGTTGCCTACAGCTAATCAGCGGCCCAGAATGCAACTTCACCATCTATTTTTATTGACTGGGTAGTTTTATATGGCAACTGAATGGTCTAGCATAAGAAGGGGGAATGATATAAGGTACCGAAGTAGATAAGGTAATGGAGTGGATCTTATTGAAGGATGCAAAGAACTTGAATTGGTGGAGGCTTTGAAATGTCCTCTTTAATATTCAATACAATGTACTGGGAAACCAGAGAAAAATTGTAAAGGTGGTGGAATTGGGAAAAAAAAAAACAGGTGTACCATTTTCTTATCAGTTTTGTTTCTACAGCATTGACTTTGTGATAGAAATGATAGGTTACCTTTATTCGGCAGATCAGTACAATCACGGAGATAGCAAACACCACCCCAGCAGAAAGTATTACACGACAGTAATACAAACCATTGAATGTTTCCTCCATTACCAGAATGTGACTGAGGAGGGGTACTATGTCTCCTTGTGGAGACTGTCTTTACAGGTGTACAGAATTAAAGGCCATGCATGTTCCACTAGGAATTGTGGGAAAGGCTATGCAAATGAGATTTCCTAAATGGAACCTATTTGCATATTCTTTCCTAGAATGTGACTGCTATTGCTGCAGCTATTAACAGCGTAAAATTTTTGGCATCATTACCACACATCTTATTACCTGGTACCTCTTCTGTACATTACCGCGTGAGGAACTATGGCCTCCGCAGCTACAAAAAAGCCTTCCAAATGTGCCTAGCATTGTATACAAATTGAATCTGTCATTTTAGCTGACAAAAAGTCATGAGACTCACTTGGTAAGACCATCTGCCGGAAGAAAATTAACAAACGCTGAGCAATTAGACAGCAACCAGCAGTTCTCCTTTGCCTTTAGGCCCAGCGGAGAGATTCTGCCTCCATGTTTCAATTAGCTGAAGCTTTTCTCTTCCATGCTAATGAGAACTACAGGGCCGCATACAGCAAATGCCTTTAATAAATCAATGTAGCTAATTTCGCCCCCAGCCGCTTTAACCCTTTAACTTCCAGGGTTGTCACTGAACCCATTTTCTTCCCGATCCCGTATAATCTCAAGGTGTGCAATAACAGTCACTTGGTAACCAATTCCAGCCTTATTGTATAATGTCACTTTGAATATAGTGTGGGCAGCGTAGTATACTAAACATTTTGTGGCACTTACACAATATGGTATGTGCAATGTGTCTGATAGAAATCAGGCCTGATGACTGTAGCATAGCGCTAAAGCTGGCAATACACATTACACTTTTTTCAGCTGAAATGGCTGATTTCAGCCAAGAAAATACTGCAAATGTGTTACATATTTTTGCAGGGTGATTGGCCAAAAATATCAGTGTCAATTATAAGGCAACTTACTTTATTTTTTTCAACTAACTTCCCCCCTTATCCGGCAGGGACACTATATTGTGTGGACGACTTCAGGGGCCAATAAATTATGTGGGGGAACCCACAAACCTTTCAATGGGGCCCATTCATGTGTTAAAATGGCCTTGCTGGCAGACACAGCCACATTCCACGTGTACCGAAACCCTGCCTCCATGCGACTGCCAATGATGAATGGGCCTATTCAGCCGGCTGTCTCGAGCCGCGGCCTCAGCAGCCACGGAATCTGCAGCAAGAAGCTTATTTTTTTTCTTTCTCCTTCTACGATCTCTGCCTCCCATTGAGGCAGAATCAGGGCAGAATCTGCCACTGATTTGGGGGCGGAATTCACCGTAAAATCAGTGGCATATTCCGCCGTGTGAAGGGCCCTAAAATTTCAATAATTCGGCATGCTTTACACCACAGAGGTGCAAAATTCTAATAAATGACTTTACAAACTATTCAGAGTTTGGATACACATGTACATACGCAAACTCTCATTGTGTTGCCGCAGCTTGGAGCGGATACTCAAGTACCAACTACAGATAGACCGTCCATATCCAGCACTGATGACACAAAACTATTTGACTATCCAGGACTTCTACTGTGTGGGTCCTGGTGGCAGTGCCATCACAGAAGGTACCACAATATACTTACTATCAGTCATTGCCACCAAGGACATATTGCCACCACAGAGCCCAGTGCAAAACTATCTGCATGGGACATGGAAGTAATTTTTTTTTTCCATTGCCAGATTTGGTGGTTTACTAAAAGCTAGAATAAAAAAATTCCACAAAAACTTGAACTTTGTATCATACATATGAACATTCTCAATTCTTCAAAACAGTAGAAGGATATGAAAAAGTTATTGTAAGGGTCTTGCCAAACAAAGCAATACCCTGACACTACTGCAGCGGTCTGGGAGGAAGGACAGAGACAAGTGAGCCCTAATCTCACCCCAGCCACTGTCCCTTCCTATTGCCACAGTTACCCTAAATGGTAAAAGGACAACCTGAAGACAAGCCCTATACTGGGTAAGTGACACACAGAACAGGACAAGACAAACAAACGATAAAAGAGAGGTCAGGAAGTCAAGGGGTCAGCAACAAACGAGCAAAGCGGTACAAAGTCAAAATCCAAGAGAATAGTCAAAGCCAATGGTCAGAAAATCAGGTAACAAAGTAGTAAGGTATATCACAAGGAGAGCAGGCAAAGACAGAGCAATAACCGGCCACCATGTGAGGGCTGACAACCTGTTTATAGAAAGCCTGGGACCAGCCCCAGAGCTGATAGGTACACAGACTGTCAATCACACAGGCCAGGAAGAGATTAACTCTATGCAGTCCAGAGAGAAACGTTCCTAATTACACAGGTGTGGCTTTACACAGCAAGGGAACTAGGACCATGTTCAGACTGAGCATCAAGAAACTTAAACAAAGAACCAAACTGAAGACGCCTCCTTCGCCACAGCGCGCGAGCGGAGGGTGGTGCCGAGACCCGAAACGGCAGAGACGTTACAGTACCCCCCCTTTATGAGGGGCCACCGGACTCTCACCAGATAAACCAGTTTTAGTAGGACCCAGTATTTTCTCTGCCTTCAATTCAGGGTCTTTGTGCACAACCACAGACACTGGTGGGCCAGGCAAACATTTTTTATTCACCTGGCATTTCCCACCTTTTGCAGCCGAGACAGTCTCCTCAGTAACACAATTTAAGGTGTGCAAAACAATACAGTGGGATGAGCACTGATCTCCCCATTTTGCCAACTCCCTTTTACCCCAATCAAAAATAGGGTTATGGAGGTTCAACCAGGGGAGCCCCAAAATAATATCAGAAGACAGATGCTCCGTAACAAAAAAGCTCATGACCTCTGAATGAGCTGAACCCACTTGCAACGTTATTAAGGGGGTCTTGAATCGGACCTTACCCCTGGCCAGTGGGGCAAAATCCGCTCCAGTAACCGCCAGAGGAGTGTCAAGTGGCAAAAGCTCAATGCCTAAAGCTGAGACCAACGAGAATGTGACAAAGTTTGCCGCAGACCCAGAGTCAACTAAGGTCTGGCCAGAAACAGATCTGTCCCCAGAGGACAGAGACACAGATAACAACATCTTATTGTTATTACTGGTAAATACCTGGTTGCCTGAGTGGTTCTTCCGACTACCACTCAGGCACTGAAGTTTTTCTGATGGTCTGCGGGGTCTGATCGAGCAGTCACTGATAAAATGACCGGAAGCACCACAGTACAGGCAGAGGTTATTCCGGAGACGATGCTCTCGTCGCATCTTGGCGTCCATAACTCCTAGTTTCATGGGTTCCTCACCAGGAGTCATGGGAGAAATAACAGGTTTCTCAGGAGAGAGTGAGGGAGAGACAGAAAACTTGAAAGAAGCAGATCCTATTCTCTCTTTAACATTTTCCCGGATCCTACGGTCAATACGGACAGCCAAAGTCATGGCCTGCTCAAGAGTGGGAGGATCTGGGTGACCAACCCAGAGCTCCTTAACACGGTCACACAGGCCTTGTTTAAAGTGGGCCTTTAGAGCTGACTCACACCAACCTGCACTCACGCTGCACTTGCGGAATTCTGCGCAATATTCCTCAGCAGAGCGTTTGCCCTGCCGCATGGTGAGGAGTTGCGATTCCGCAAGACCAATGTGGTCTGGCTCAGCATATATAGACCCCAAAGACAAAAAAAATTTTTCAAAGTCAGTCCACTCCTCAGCCCCTGGAGGGAGTTTAAGGGCCCAAGCTTGTGGATCCCCCTGTAGGAGGGATATAACTACTCCCACCATTTGAGCCTGGGATGCATGTGGATTAATCCGAAAATACAGGCGACAGGATTCCCGGAAAGTCTCAAACCTTTCACGATCCCCTGAAAAACGGTCGGGGAGTAGCATCTTAACTCTAAAAGGGTCAGAAACAACTGGAGATGCTGCAGCGGCATCAGTAAGGGTCTGCACCTGTTTAGCAAGCTCATTTACCAGAACTGCCAAACCTTCCAACTTGGCTGCAAGGCCCTGAATAGGATCCATGCTGACCCTATGGGAAGCAATGGCAGAATGTATGGCCGGTTATTCTGTAAGGGTCTTGCCAAACAAAGCAATACCCTGACACTACTGCAGCGGTCTGGGAGGAAGGACAGAGACAAGTGAGCCCTAATCTCACCCCAGCCACTGTCCCTTCCTATTGCCACAGTTACCCTAAATGGTAAAAGGACAACCTGAAGACAAGCCCTATACTGGGTAAGTGACACACAGAACAGGACAAGACAAACAAACGATAAAAGAGAGGTCAGGAAGCCAAGGGGTCAGCAACAAACGAGCAAAGCGGTACAAAGTCAAAATGCAAGAGAATAGTCAAAGTCAAAGCCAATGGTCAGAAAATCAGGTAACAAAGTAGTAAGGTATATCACAAGGAGAGCAGGCAAAGACAGAGCAATAACCGGCCACCATGTGAGGGCTGACAACCTGTTTATAGAAAGCCTGGGACCAGCCCCAGAGCTGATAGGTACACAGGCTGTCAATCACACAGGCCAGGAAGAGATTAACTCTATGCAGTCCAGAGAGAAATGTTCCTAATTACACGGGTGTGGCTTTACACAGCAAGGGAACTAGGACCATGTTCAGACTGAGCATCAAGAAACTTAAACAAAGAACCAAACTGAAGACGCCTCCTTCGCCACAGCGCGCGAGCGGAGGGTGGCGCCGAGACCCCAAACGGCAGAGACGTTACAGTTATTTCACTGAAATGTGGCCACATCTGGCACTCAAAGGAGCATCTAGAGCACAGGGCATCTTGCCAATGGGTCCTGCCTCCCAGTTATCATCTGGTACTTAAGGCCTATGAATCAACGGGCAATGGATTTATCTATTTTTTTTTTTCATAAACGGAGTAAGCGACTAGACAATGACAAATACTGAGAATGATATTGTACTGCGCTGGTCTTATCAATTTAATCATCTCATCGCCCAGCGCCTGAGTAAATGGCGCTACCGCACACACCATTAGGAACCAATATTTCACTTTCAAGATTTCATTCTCAGTTCTATACATTATAAATCCATAAAGTTTCCAAATAAAAAGTCACATCTGTACTTTATGGGCTAGGGCTTTGGCAAAGCAGCTTAGCTTTCCAGGTAGTTATAAACACTATAAATTTTATGGGCCTCATTCGTTTCATATATTTCACAGTTCTGTAGATTTTATATAGTCATCTGACTGGGAAAAGTACAAGTTATGTCACATCTTGATGCCCGCTATTTAAAGGGATTATCTGCTAGTATTGATGGCCTATTCTTAAAGGGCAACTAAACTTTTGGACAACATTTGATTTTCTGGAAGCATTGGTGTCAGTATTGTGGCAGTATTTTTGTCTTGTTGGGACAAGCAAGAACCCATGCTGGGGACACGCAGTACACTACACAGTGTACTATGTGTCCCCAGCTCAGAGCTCAGATTTTCGCTTGTCCTGGCTGTCACAGTCCATTGTCCGACATGGGGCTGTCTCTGAGCTTGGAGCCTACGGATTGTGGCAATGAAGGCTACCACGTCCAGGGATCATGGGTCAACATATAATATAAACCTGGTTATAAACCAGCAGTAGAAAAAGCTCACAATAGTAAAATACTCCCCATGGAAGGAGAGTGAGGGAAACCCTGATGGCTGTTCCATTTTGTCTTGCCCTAGGGTACAGAGAAGGCTGACTTGGCAATGCACCTCTATCTTTGTTCCATCTATAGATTTAGCATATCTTTAGCTGATATTTATATGTCAAATTTATGATTAGTCGGTCCGTTTGTCTTTACTAAATATTTTTTTCCAATAAGCCCTAAAGCTCCATAGAAACACAAGTAATAAAATCCAGACCATTTTCAGTGCTACAGTGACTCTGCACAGAGACATGCAAATGAGAGCACTCTCGTAGTTTCCATAAAGTTCTGTGCCAGAACAGATTTTATGGATTTGTCAAAAGGATTGGTTTTCCGGAAAGGCTGCTTTGTCTTTGCTGTGCTTTGTGAGCTGCGCTGTGTTTATCATCATGTTAACAGTCTGTAGTTACTCTCAATGGATCTAGCAGCATCACACATGCATTACAGGACATTAGAACAGTAGCGGTCTCCATTGTGAAACACAAGAGGCCTCTTAATTTTCCCCTTCATAGTAAAGACTAAACAGAAGATTACTTTTCCAGACCAAATTCTAGCTCAAGTGTATATTGGCACATCATGGGCATTGTGCAGCTAAAATACAGAATTAACCTTAGCTCTATGACAGTTACTATGATACATACACTTATACTTATATATAGAAGAAAGCAGCACAGTATATATTTGAAGAATCAGGGAACCAGCAGGAATAAATCTCAACAAGTGTGTAAGTGGGTGTACAGCATATCTGCACAAGGATCAGCACAATTCTAATTTAGGCTAAGGCCCCACGTAGCGTCCAGCAGCAAAAAAGCAGTTTTTCCCGCAGAGCTTTTCACAGAAAGTCCACAGAGGTTTCCTCTGCAGACTTTCAGCTTTCATTATACCTATAGGGAAACCACTGGCGTTTCCGTAGGTATAATTGACATGTTGCAATTTCCAAAACCGCAACGGTTTTGGAAAACGCAGCGTATCCACTGCGCGTTTTTTCCCGCAAAGTGAGGATGGGATTTGCTAGAATACCATCCACTTAGCTGTGACTGTAAAACACAGTTTTTTTCTGTGGCATTTATGCCACATGGGCCCCGGCCTAAATGGGGATAATCCTCTGCATGCTACTCACTTCCACAGCTGATTTTATTCCATGGCGGCACCAAAAATTCATCCAGAAATGGGGAAGTGGGGTTGAGGAAACACCATTCACATACATGTACTGCAGCCTGTGATCAGATCGGACAGGGATTTTGACAAAGATGGATGTAAATTCCAACATGAGTGAATGAAGACTTTAAGGGTACTTAACTTTTGAACAAACTTTGCACACAACCAATAGTTCTGTTTATGTACATGATAAATAAAACAATATCTGGCCATTACATGACTTATATTTTGCATATTTTAGCAGTTTACCCCTCTGAACTAGTGACTAGCTATGATGTTTCCCATACACTGCACACAGGAAATCTGCTCATCTAGGAGGAACTAGGAGTTGCGTCACAGGAGAAGACGTGGAGATGTCCTGTGGTACGACCCTGCGCTGGCTGCCGTATGACACTGTCCTAGGCACCCTGTATACACAGCATCCATCGTACCTTTGGTATGGAGAGCAGCCACTCTCACCAAGAGTCTGTTCCATGAGAATAGGAAGGAGTGACGCCTGCCAGCTCAAGTGAGTGTGTCTCATGCACTTAGGAGTGTTGTTTACATGTGCCATATCATGTATGTTCCCACTATTGTATTATGACATGCAATTCAGATAAGTCAGGCCTCATGCACACTATCGCGCGTGCAGGCCCTGTGTGTGCCGATTTTTTAACGGAAGTCATTCAGATCACACTCTGATGACATCCAAGTGGCTTTCGTGATTCATTAATTTCTATGGGGGGGTTCCGCCAAGTTCCGATCTGATATCACAAAGCAGGATAAGATAGACCTGCTCTATAATTATCAGATCAGATCGGAGCATGGGAGCCCCTCTTGGTCACGTGCATGGGGCCTAAAATTTCGGTCCCAACATTAAAGAAAATCTGGTAGTCGTGCATCACACGACTACACCACTAACACCAGCAGTACTGCGTTGGGGTGTAACACATACATATTAGATGACTGTCCGCTAAACCTGTCAATATGCAGGGGGGCCTCCTAACTCTCCTTCCCTGACAGATGTCGGGATATAAGAATTAGGAAGTTGGATTTCTACTGCCCTCTCCTTTTGTTCTGAAGGAGATTTTTCAGAGGGGTAGCCAGAGCATGTGGGGGCTTCTTCCCTTCTCCTATTCAGTATACACAATTTTTCATCTGACAGTTACAATATCTCAAACGAATATCCAGAATTAGCCTACATACACATGAACGGGTCTGTGAGAAATCTGCATGGATGTCATATAGATGGTATCTGTGTGCCATCTGTAACCTCCAAGGACACATACATTTTAATAATGGGTCCGGGCTGCAGGAATAGGACCTGTCCTGGGTTTTGTCCCTGGGCTCATGGCCCTCTACACAGACCCATGATAATACACGGTCATATGTTTGGGGCCATAAGAAAATAATGGATCAGTGAACTAGACATTAAAAACATGGCTACCGGCTACCACACTGACAAAGCACATAGCCGTGTACATGGGGGCTTAGTCACAGGAATGGAACTAGTGGGGTAAACTGGTGACATTGATGCATCCTGTTGTCATGGCTTTAGAAATGAATTTTAAATAAGCATATAATACATTGTGAATATTCAGACAGAATTTGTCTCATTGGATTCAGCACTAGAGAGAACGAGAGGTGGCTGAAGAATATATGAATGTTGATATTTGGTATATTTTTTATGAAATAAATTTTTACATTGTATTTTCTATATTTTGATTACTACTGATTGTAAAACAAACCATCAATATAATAGAGAAATAGCATATATCTGTAAGCCTAAGCAGCAGATATAGAAAATTATACTTGTCTTGTGCTGCAGATCTGGGACTGTATAATATTCTATATTGTCTGCATTCCGCAGACAGATTTGTATATGTTACTGTCAGTTCAGCTTAATACATACTAACTTATAGGCATCACTATATAGTAAATATACTATAAGTCATAAAGTAAGTTCACATGAAAAAACCACAACATACCTCCTGCTATTCTGATCAATAAAACAGAGAGGGAATAAACTTGTAAGTCCTATAAACCCAGCGATCCTGAACTATTCGCTCTGAGGCTTCAAATACCATACAATGTAAACCCCAGAAAGCTGCAACCAATACTGGGGGATCTGTCGACAACTGAGTGGCTTAGCATATTGTATGATAGCTGCTGTACTGTAATGTACAGTAATGTTATATGTTACCATTAGAAGAATACAAAAATATAGCTCACTACAAACATGTATAATAATACAGCGTGACAACACCATACTCTGTGATCTGCCATCCAAACACAAACCAATCGGTTAAATATAATACAACACATCATAGGACAGCACCGGTCTTATGACTTAACAACCAGATCCAAACTGACCTACTAAATAATACAGGTATACATCATGCCGATCTGTTAACATACATACATCATGAACCTGCTAAACATAACACATCATAGACTGCACTCTTGACATCACCATTGGACGACAAACTAACTGGCTGAATATAATCCATGGTAAAATATCCAACTATCCATCCAAACCAGCCTGTTAAATAATAGGCGTCATAGGAATCTAATTGTTTTATGACATCACCATTAAATCAGAAATGAAGCTGCTTAATGCAATGCAGTACATAAAAGACTTCTTTTATGACATCACCCAGTCACAAATTAAGATGCTGGATATAATCATAGATTGAACTTCTTTTATGACATCATCTTATGACAAACTACTGTACCCTGTACAACATAATGCATTGTAGGACTACACCTGTTTTATGACATCACCATCCAGTTACAAACTAACCTTGTAGATAATATATGTGATGGGAATCTAAATATTTTATTACATTCAGCATGGTGAATCCAATACATTGAAAACTGCTCTGCTACATCATCCACTCACAAATTAACATGGGTAATATAATGACATCATCATCCAATGACAGCTGAATAGAATACAGAATAGGGCTGCACTTGTTTTATGACATCACCATTTTATGATAATCTACTCTGGTGAATATAATGACATCACCACCCAATCACAGGCTACACAACTGAATATAAAACAGCACTTGTTTTATGACATCACCATTTTATAAATAATCTACTCTGGAGAATACAATGACATCCTCATCCGATGACAGATTACACTGCTGAATATAATGCACCATAGTACTGTACTTGTTTTATGACATCATTATCTTATGACAATCTAATCTGGTAAATACAATGACATCACCAAGCAATGACAGACTACACTCCTGAAAATAATACAGCATAGGACTGCACTTGTTTCATGATATCACTATCTTCTGACAATCTACTCTGGAGAATACCATGCCATCATCCAATGACAGCCAACTGTATTATATTCAGAAGTATAGTCTTTGGAAGACGATGTCATTGTAGTCCCCAGGCTAGATTGCCATAAAATAGAGATGTCCCAAAAAATGCACTCCTATGCTGTATTGTATTCAGCAGTGTAGTCTGTCATTGGAAGATGATGTCATAGCATTCCCCAGGTTAGACTTTCATAAAATAGTGATGTCAGAAAACAAGTCCAGTCCTATGCTGCTTTGTATTACATCACTATTGTATGACAATTTACTCAGGGGAATACAATGACATCATCATCCAATGAAGATACAGGAATATAGCATAGGACTGAACTTGTATGACATTACCATGCAGAAATTGAGAAAACAAGTCACAGTACAGACTGTGCAGCATTCATCTCAGTTACAGCAGAATCACTCTTTAATATTTCAATGTTTTTTAATATCCTGATTGAATATATCCATTTCCAACTGGCACAAATTCTGCACCTAATCTAGTATATCTGCTTTCGGAGAATACATCATCTAGTAATGGATGTGTCAGGTTATCCTCAGAATACATCCACAACACCACCAATTCCATTTCCAAATACACAAATTTTTCTGACTTTTGTGGCTTGGGTTGTCAGCCTTGAAAGATTACCAATAGATTGGGAAACACTGGGGTGGTAATGAAAGTGTTCTCGTCATTGTGAATCAGTATTTCCTGGACTACATCCTGAGAAGACGCTGAAGATTTAATCCATACTCAAGCCTGGCTGTATTAGGTTGCTAATGTTGGAGAATTATATTTCCATTGCACTTTTGTCAGGCTGTAACTTTTCCAGACAGTCTGTGCATTCGCTCCTCTCCAGTAATGTATCTGGAGAATAGCCTTCTGAAACGTATAACATCTGCAACTCCCTGGTCCCAGAGGTATCTCCTCCTTAAGAACAAAAGTTTTTGGAAATAAAATTCCTGAATTACAGTAGTTTAAATTATATATCAATATAGTTGAATTATTGTGATTTTCCTGATTTTACCAAGGTTAATGTGTATGAAATATGTTAGAAATAGTGGCAGTATACTTTAAAAAATTTTTTTTTTAAATGAATCCATCAGAAACTCGACAGCCTAAAATTTCTGTTACTCCAGTATCCAACAATAGTCAATAGCTTGCATACCTTTACACCAGGTGTGTCCGTCTCGGAGGCCGCTTGCAGCCCAGGAGGGCTATGAATGCAGCCCAACAAAAAATCATAACTTGGGCCCGGTTCACATCCTGCAAGCAGCACTTTTCTCTCCGCGTGTTTTGTGCGGAAACCACACGGACCCCATTATAGTCTATAGGATCCGTGGGTTTCCCAGGTAAACCACTTTTTTATGCTTATAGGTTTCTGTTCGGGTGTTCCCCAAGTGGACTCCCCAAATGGAAACCCGAACGCAGATGTGAACCGGGCCTAACTTAAACAAAGATTCCGAGTTTTGTTTGTGATTATATGTCGCATTGTCTCTTAACATAAATGTATGAACATATGAGTGACTTCAGATTTATGCTGGTGTGCAGCTTCCAGTATGTTATTTATTGTACTTGCTTATATAGCGCCAACATATTCTGCAGCGTTTTATAGATATTGTCATCACTCACTGTCCCCTATGAGACAGCTTAGGGTGGGTTCACACTTGCGGCGGCACTCCGTCCGCCACGAATCCAACCTAAATGTCGGAAAACTGGATAGGCATTGGATAGGGAAAGTTTTGCGACGCTTTGCTTAAAACCCCATTCACTTCTATGGGTTTTAAAGTAATGCGGGGGTGTGCGCTTACACCCTCTGCGCCGCAAAGCCATTTTTTTTCGCTGGAAACAAAGTCCTGCATGTCCGACTTTGTTTCCAGCAAAAAAAAACGGCTTTGCGGCACAGAGGGTGTAAGCGCACACCCGCGCATTGCTTTAAAAACCCAGAAGTGAATGGGGTTTTCCCTATCCAGGTTTCCAACATTCAGGTCGGATTCGCGGCGGACGGAGTGCCGCCGCAAGTGTGAACCCACCCTTATTCTTGAATGGAGCTCCTGCTTGTTGTAAACAGCACAGTTATCTCTGAACTTACATACACAGATAACAGAGACTCTGCTGAAGAAGCTTATCTAGCTCTTATCAGTACTCACAAACTGAAAGCCATATGCAGTGAGAGTGAGACAGAAGACAATATAGATGGCTAGAAGTTATCATGCTGACCTGTAAGAGCACTATCTCCCCGGTTGCATAGATATTGGTGCTGTTTGGTTTGGTACCAATATCCCTGCACTGTCAGAGGGGCCAGCCTTAAAGCTCAGAGTCATCGCTGGGTGGTGAGGACGCCTCCCTGACGGTACACTTCTATAGTCTTGTGCAGTCAGGGAGGCCTTCCTCACAGCCCACCCATGACATTGAGCTGTGAGGCCAACCCCTCTAACAGTGGAGAGATATTGAAGTCTCTACAACCAGAGCAGATACCGACAAACTGACAGTACGCTAAATTCAGCATCCTGTCAGCTTCATAAGTGTATATAAAATGCACAATGTTAGGGGACATGGAAGGTCCTCTTTAAAAGGGGCCAAAGATGTGTCTATTAGTAGGAAAGAGTTCTTCCTGGAAAACTGTATTTCACAGAGTCCGATGACTATTAATACCGGGCCATAAGAGTCTCAATAGATAAACACAGCAACCCACGCAGGAAAATAAAATCATTTTATTGTTCTCTTATTCCAAAAGTTTTTTTTCCAACTGGAAAGAATCTGATGCAGCACAGAACGGGTTTACACATCTTCACACAATAAAATATATTTTTTTAAATGATACTATGAGGTTACTTGGTGAGAATCAAATAAATTCATTGTCCGTAATATGAATATTTTCATCATTGGCTTCCCAGTAAAGGAACTGTTCACTTCTCCATCCAGATCCTCATTCAGGGTTACATTCGGGTTTCCATTACATCTTATTGCAAGAATAGTGCAGCATGCAGCACAATTCTTGATGTCAAAATGACATAAAACCTGGCGGACTCCCTTTGGCTTTTTTTAAATCCAAAAATGACCTTTTTTTTTTTTTTTTTTCTAAATCAAGTTTTTGTGTTATACAGGTATTTTAATATTTGGTGATGATTTTGAAAAAATTCTATGCCACTATCTCTATTTTAAAATAAGTTCTAAATCCTGCAATTTTTACTTAAGCCACTAAACTTAAAAGTAGACTGACACTTGCCAATTCTTTAGGTTCATTCATGTCACAGGCAGGATTAGGATACAAGATAATACCTCTCTAAATAACACCACTGACGCATCATTGCATCCACTACTGACAACAAGTCATGTCACAAGTTATCTACTCCCCCTCCCTAAACAGAGCATGCCTAAAAACCTCTCACATAGACCTCAATAAGTCGGCTCCAGTTTCGCTCCCTATGGACATGAGACTGCATCAAAGCATATCACAAGTCATGTACAGAAAATAGAATTAAAAAATGTACAATCCGAGAATAAAATAAGATTAGAAAAAAGTGATATATTTCACTCCCTGGTTTTAATAAAAATGTTGATACCTTCCCTTTAAAGGTAATTTTTTGCAGAAAGCAAAAGAAAGTGCAACAAACCAAAACCAAAACCATTTCCTAATTCAATATAAAACTGCAACCAGTCGATGTGATACGTAAAAACCACAATGCTTTATACAAAACCTGCAAATAACTAAAAATGAACTACTGAAATGTAACTTCTTATACAAAGTACGCCAGATTTTTACTTTTCCATTATAGATCTTAATGTAATAAGGATCACATCACTAGGATCCCTCATAGACTGTAAGCCCTTGCGAACAGGGTTCTATACTACACTGTACCAGTCAGTCACTATGTTAGTCTGTTGTCCTTGTTTTCAGGGCTGTGGAGTCGGAGTCGGAGTCGTGGAGTCGGAGTCGGTGCCTATTTTGGTGGAGTCGGAGTCGGTATAAAATGGACCGACTCCGACTCCCAAAATATATAATAAATTGGTACAGTTAGTAGTACAATGCAGTATGTGCTGAATATATTTTCATAAGAATTTGGGAAAATGATGAAATGTTGAAAATGATGAAATGTCCTGTAAAGGTCTGTTCTATTCCTCATATAATGATGGGACTGAGTTCTGAGTGAACCTATAAGGTTTAGCAGTGCCAGGGCTGTGGAGTCGGAGTCGTGGAGTCGGAGTCGGTGCCTATTTTGGTGGAGTCGGAGTTGGAGTCGGAGTCAGGGGAAATTGAGGATTCGGAGTCGGAGTCGGGGCTTTGGCGTACCGACTCCACAGCCCTGCTTGTTTTTGTGTATTTTGTATGTAAACCTCTCTTTAAACGTAAAGCACCATGGAATCAATGGTGCTCTAAAAATAAATCATAATAATAATCTAAAAATTGGGGTGCCCCTACTAAAGGAAAGATCATATGGGCCTTCTGTTTGATCATCACAGCCCAATATCACCTACACATACCGTCAAATTATAAAGTTATAACGTACCTCCAGTTCTTATCAGACACTCGGTGGGGACCAAAGCCTTCAGCACCTTTTATCTTATCGGTAATGACCCATCTCTTAACTGAAGTTGATGGGAAATAAAGGGACACAGAGCTCTACAGAGCAATAAAGATGTTTATTTCAAACTATTATTTGGGGTTTCAGCTCTAAAATGGTCACTAACTTTTCTCATTTCATAGAGTATGTGATTCTGGACCAAAATGTAATGCACTTTAATTAAAAATATGGCTGCTTTCTGCCTGAATAACCACGTTCCTGCCGCTAGGTATCTCTCTTCTAGCTAATCTGTAATTCACTCCTTGTTACTAGGGAAGTCCGACCACAGATATATTAGATAAGCAAGATGTTAGTGCAAGGAGGAAGGTCTGATCTTTTAACACAGTGAATGCAGATGGGAGGGGCTGATTCTCCTCAAAGCCTCCACAGAAGTCTGCAAACTGCTGAAACTGAACATTCCGCACTTTTCACAGCTTACAATGTAATCTATTTATGTACTTCTATCTACTTGCTTGTGTGGTTACAGATGAGATATTATTCATAGAAAGAAAGCAGATTTACTGACTGTGTTCATAGATTGCTCTTTTCTTGTGTCGAGTATCTTATAGGCTGCATCATGCCTGCATGTATTTGCCCTATATTTGCAGTTCAGTGTTCTTGGATCCCCTATATTATGGTCACTTAGACTTTTCAGTCCTGTTTCTTTGCTAGTGTACTGTTAATCCTGGCAGAATTACATGTGAATAAACCAGTAGTAGTAGTAATGGATATGAGAGGAGGGACAGTCTGCACCTTATTGTACACACCCCTGCCTTAGAAACAAATATAAAATGTACTGCAGCCATAATGTGATTATAAGCAGTAGAAAAACTGATAGGACATCATGTATGAAGACTTATACAGTCATAGAACAGACTGCCCAGCAAGACCCCGCACATATTTCCACTTTTCATGAAAATTCAGGTACCCTTTAAGCTTCATCCCAACTTCTGACATGTTTCAATGATGTGTCAAAGATCTTACAATCTTGCAGCACACAATACAGCTGGAACATTGTGCCCCAGTATCTCGACCCCAGGTCAATTATTGCCACTTCATAAAATACTTTTCTGTGTTAACAGCTGCATAACTTTTTTTTATATTTTTGGTTGCTATGGTAACTGTATCCGCTATCCTGTATGCCTTCAAGATATGCATCTAGCTCTTGTACGTTCTGACAAGGCACTCAATTTCAGAATGAGTAAAGTGGAGAATATGTCATGCTTTCACAAGCATTAATGAAATGGAGCAGAAAAAGGGAGAAAAGTCACTGTACTTTAAAATAAGTGTAAGAAGAAAAAAAAACACTTCCAAGTTATATGAAATTATGGCGTTTTTCTGCCAGTATTACATCAGCATAAACAAGGGTGACATGTTAACAAGCATGGATGAATCTGGAAGTAGCGCTATGGGGTTAGAGTCATGGAATCGGAGTCAAGACCAATTTTGGGTGAAGTTGGAAAAAAGTTACCGACTCCGACTCCAAAATAAAATAATTATTTTTAATTATATTATATAATGATTAATATCATATAATGAATTAGATATATAGTTTGTCACATATTTACTTTCATAGAATTTCAGGATCTTTACTGCATAGGAGCAGGAGTCAGAATCAGAATAATAGAGGAGCTGGAGTCAGAATAATAGAGGACCTGGAGTCAGAGTCAAAATAATAGAGGACCTGGAGTCAGAGTCAGAATAATAGAGGACCTGGAGTCAGAGTCAGAATAATAGAGGACCTGGAGTCAGAGTCAGAATAATAGAGGAGCTGGAGTCAGCTCCACAGCTCTGTCTGGTAGTTCATATGTCTCAGTGTTAACCCTTTCACCTCCATTCACTTATTGCAATGTAATACTCTGAAATAAACAGCTGCAATAACATGGCAATACTAAAATACATATTCCACCATATATGTAAAAAGATAGAAAGCAGCATGTACTTTTTCCCAAAAACAGCGCCACTCATGTATTGTATCTGGTATTGCAGCTCAGCACGTACACTTGAATACCAGACATAGTTTATGGATTACAGTGGCTTTATACATCCAGTAAAAATATAACATGAATACCTAAATGGTTGGGTGCAGAACAGACTTATATTACATATGTACATACAAAGACTAAAACCATTTTGCTAATTTTCATCGCAGGGGATCTAATCTGCATTTGACCCTTGACTCTTTAATGCAAGGCAACCAATAGGCATGCAGCTCTAGCCCATTGCTTGAAGGATCTTTCCACCAAGTCTGAGAGGTCAGCCTGTTCTTCGGGGAATGCGGAAGGTCTCCCCCTTTTTTTTTTAGGGAGCCTGTTGGACGTTCTGGGAGAGTTGGAAAGTATGCTCTTGTGGTAGAGGCTGTGACTGGAATTACAGCTCAGTGCTATTCACTTGAAAGGCTGAAGTGATCTGTAATACCAGGAAATTAAAGAGACCCTTTCACCATCTCCACCAAGTTCAGTTCCCTGCATCATATAATAGACACTGCACCACTGATTCTGCCACATTGGAATTTTTTCTCTAGCCCCCATGGGCTATTTATGCTCTGTACTGTCAGGAGGGCGGTGTCAGGCAGGAGCAGACAAGGGGTGTGATTCTGATCTCTGACACTGGCTGCCTCTGATTGGAGCTCTGAATCACACCCCCTGCCTGCTCTTGCCTGACACCACCCACCTTACAGTACAGAGTCTAAATAGCATATCAGGCATCAAAACTAACAGCACTGATTCTGATTGCTGAGGAATGGTGAGGGCTAGAAAAAAAGTTCCAATTGCGCCAGATTCAGTGGAGCAGTGTCTAATAACAGATACTAAGAACTATATTTGAAGGGTCTTTAAAACCACAGAACTGAGTCTGGTAAACATGGGGATGTGCATGGTGTTGGACCCTAACCAATCTACCATTAATGGCCTATCCTAAAGAGGGATAATCCCATATACTGTAATTACTTTAAAGTGTCATGGCCATTCACAGCACAGCAAAAAGTTGTTTTTATTTACTGTACCTGGCTATGAATGTACAGCAATGAAAAGTTTTCTTAAAGAAGGACTTGTGATTTCCATGTGTTGAGCCGCACATAATTTATAGCAGCTTGGCTTTCCTCCAGCAATAAAACATTGCATTGCAAGCAGTGATGTATTGATTCTACAATGGGCTTTGAACATTCTCGCTTTCACTGCAATATATTCTATATATGGGTGACAGGAGCCATGAGCGGAGGAATTAAGAGCGGTCAGGCGCCTCTACTCTGCAGAGCCAAGCACATGGTCAGGTGTTTACCCTGCGCTCTGTAAACTTGGCAGCTCGGCTTTCCTGATTTCAGAAATATTTAGATTGTATCTTTTTCATCTCATTTAATACATGATCGCAGCTGTTCAGATTCCTTCTATAAAACCCTTCTTAAAGCCGAACACCCAGAAGACATCATGAAAATGAAGACTGTATTAAAGAGAACCTGTCAACAGTTTCATGCTGCCCAAATCGCAGGCAGCATAAAATACTGACAGGCTGCCTTATTACAAACAGCCATGCTTTACTTGAACGTTTTCATCTGAACACAGAGAGAAGTTTCTGCTGAGTAACCCCTCCGGCTTTTTCCCATGCCTTCAGAAAACTAGGCTTTTTTTGTAAAGAGAAAACTTTTTGCTACTTGTGGTTCAAGCCATGTAAAACTACTGACAGGTTTCCTTTAAAGAGGACCTTTCACCATGCCCCCCTTTCCCAAGACCAACTATTTGCATAATCTAATAGTTGCTATTCCACTGATTCTGGCACAGTTGGAATTTTTTCTCTAGCCCCCACCATTCCTGAGCAATCCATGTTGTTAGTTTTGGTGTCTGATATACTAGTTAGGTTCTGTACTGTCAGGAGGGCGGTGTCAGGGAGGAGAAGGCAAGGGGGCGTGATTCATATCTCCAATCATAAGAGGACAGTGTCAGAGCTCAGAATCACACCCTTACCTGCTCCTGCCCACCATACAGTACAGAGTCTAAACAGTTTGTGAGGCACCAAAACTAACAGCACTTAATGTTTGGGGACAGTGGGGTTAGAGAAAAAATCCCAACTGTGCCAAAATCAGTCACCTATTAAATGATGCAAAGAGTGGCGGTACAAGGTTCTCTTTAAGGCTACAAGCATAGGGATCTGCCCCACCTTTAATTTCTTAGGTTCTGCCCTTTACATTATACCAGCCACAGTAGACAGTCCAGTCCAGTAAATACATCGAGTACAGGCTCGAGTACAATGGGGCGTAGTACAGCCTCCGAGGGCTCTGTATTCAGGTTTCAAAAAAGTGCATTCATTACATTTGAGCCTCATTTGCATATTAATAAAAATAGGAAATGGTGCATCCCCTGGACTATATAAAGGTATGATGGTGCTAATAGAGTAATATCTCCTACAATGCACTGTGGCTGGTTTGGTATTGAGTTTCCTGGTGACAGAATCCCATTAAGATGTCTGTGTAAATCTCCCCATTTAAAGGTAGTTTCACAATAACAATAGGCAGGTTTTGTGTATGTAAAGACACATTGGTACTAACACACAACAATAGCATCATGGATTCCGTACTTAATGGAACTATGATAGAAATGATGGACACTTTTCTAAACAGATCCCAACAATTCCTGGCAGATCCCACTGACTACAATGGGGTTTGTCATGACTGCAGTAATAGTCAATTTTACAACAAGAAAAGCACTGCAGATTTATTCTTGCTGTCAGAAAAAAAGGAAATGCCAATGGAGTGGGGGGAAAAAATTACAAAAAGATGCCCTGTGTATACCCAGCTCAAGATGATGCGTCTGTGTTTTTCAATAAGCCTTATGTAAAAATCCAGAAAATACTGAAACCTTTGCTTAAAGGAGTATAGTAGGATTTTTATATTGACGACTTATCCTTAGGATAGATTATCAATATCAGATCAGTGGGAGTCCAGAACCCCATGATCAGCTGATCGACGTGGCAATGACATTAGGGTGACCCCATCAATGTGATATTCATGACCTATCCTAAGGATAGTTCATCAATATAAAGATCCCAAAATACCCATCTGAAGGAAAAACAATTACCATTTCACTTTTTAGAAGGCATGTGACCAAGCAATAGAGGCAGATGAACAAAAACTAGGACCATGAGAAGTGACAATGACAAACATTTATAATGCCATTTTCTCACACAAGGGACTCAAAGCGCAGGGAGCGTTGTGGAGTAGGGGAGTCAGTGGCTGCCATATAGGCGCTCATCCCCAACACCCACAAGGGTCAGCTGTCCTAAGTTGCCAATTTACCTATCAGTATATTTTTGGAGTTTTGGAGGAAACCAAAGTAGCAGGAAGAAATTCACACAAACACGGGGAGAACATGCATACTCCTTGGAGATGTTGCCCTAGGCCTCAGTCCACAGCAGCTGTCACATTCCTCAACAGTCATGAGGAACACCGCTCTTTATTGACAGGTCTTCCTTCTCTTTCTTCATTTATTGTTGCTGTGAAATATATTAAAAGAGCAGCCAAAACGGCACAAAAATGTGACCCATCAATGAAAGAAACCACAGGACTCATAGTTTAGTGTTGTGAGTCCAGTGTATTCATGAGGAGAGCAACCAATGTCTCCTCTGTCTGTAGCGACAGGCTGCTGTGTATATGTGCATTCACAGCACCCTGGGCAGAGAGTGGGGGGCGCTCTTCTCACGAATAAACTATCAGCCTGTGCATAAGGCAGCACAGTAGGCTGACAGATCTTCTTTACAGAAACGTGTCAATGTTTCTTGAACTTCTCAGAACTGGAGACATGTGAGATATAGTACAAAATGTGTTGTTATCGTACCCGCAGACTAAAGATCATGTGGATTAGTGGTTATCTACAGCAACTAGTTATCCTCTATGAGCTGGGGTTATCCTCATGGATCATGACGTGACCATCGCATACGCAAAATCATACATGTTCAATAATTCTAAAGGCTCAAAGTCAGCCCAAAGTTGCAATGAATACTATACCCCCATTACAGGTCTATTCTTTTTAGCTCAGTCATTCTTAAAAGTATTGATAAAATAACACTTCGCCATTAGATGTGTGAATTTTTAATAACTTGCTAAGATGACTTGCTTCTCTGAGATCAGTGTGATAAGTAAAGCTGGCACACATCTCACTGTATGCAGTTAAAGGAACACTAAGAATAATGAAACCAACGAATAGCTGTGACCGTGAAGAAGATATTGTTCAGTACAAGGAGACTTCCATGAATACACCTAGTGTATGACCTGGACATATGTAACTGTGTGCCAATTTTGCAGGTTGCCTTTAAACTGTAAAGCATGCTTTCCAAATCAAGTATAAAATGTATGCCGCCATATACCAGCCAGATCCAAACTACTAATCCACTTGAAACTAGAGAAATCAGGAGTGACTGCGGTTTAAGCAGTTTTCAGGGCTGATCTATTCTCAGGATAGGCCATCAATATCATACCAAACAGCTGTTTAGGACTGCTGCCAGGCCCAGAACTATACAGTGTACAGAGCTGGAAGCAGAGGGCTTGTTACATCGTATAGCGCCCAGCTCAGCTACACTTGAAATGAATGGGAATGTAATAGCGCTGCTCAGCCGCTACAAAACAGGGCTCTCAGTTTTCGACTCCATACACTGTATAGTACTGGGCCTGACAGTCTCAAACAGCTGATTGGTGAGGGGCCAGGAGTGAGACCCCCATATATGATATTGATGGGCCTAAAGGTGGACCATAAAAAAATCCTGGAAAAACACTTTCACCCTAATAGTATCCTAGGATGGATCATCCCTCTACCATTGGCTTCTGCTGTGGAAGGAGACTACCAGTGACCACCAGTCTGTCAGACACAGGTCAGCTCAATTGTATTGCCATTTTTTCTGATCTCTTGTGAATTGGGGAAGTAGTATATTGGATCTAAGTGCATTAAATGGGTTGTCCTATTACAGACACTTACCTCCTATCCACAGGATAGGGAATAAGTATCATATCACTGGAGGGGTCGAATGCTGGGTCTAAAGTCCTCCTGCTTCCTCCCTGTGAATGAATCCCCAGTGGGCTAGCGAGACAGGCACTCCATTCACTGCTATGGGATGCTGGATCTGCAATCTTCAGCAGCCTTGGCAGCCCCATAGAAGTGAATGGAGCGGCTGCCATGCAAGCGCACTGGTGTTTCATTCACAGGGAGGATGTAAGGAAACATTCAGTCCCCCATTCTCCTTATTGCTGGGAACCCAGAAGTCAGACCCCCAGCAATCTGACACTTATCCCTATCCTGTAGATAGGGAATGAGTGTCCGCTATGGGACAACCCCTTTAATACCTATCGTACATCTGTATTGTTGCAACACAATTAAACTTTCCTCTTAGCGTCTTTAAGTTTTATAGGTTTCTAGGTTTATAGAAAAACACATAGTACTCACTCTTACAAAGTTGTCAGGGAAAAGTCCTCGCCTTCCTTTCAACTCTCCTTCCCACCAACCGCCATCTTCTTTTTTAATTTTGGTGATGATTTCACCTGCCACTATAGTCAGCTCGTCGTCATGCTGAGCCTTGTAGTCAAACTCCACAATGGCATCCACTGCAAAGATAGAAATGATCACCATTTATTACTAGTATAGTAAGAGTTACAGTATAAAACATAAGCAAATTATAACAAGATAACAGCGTAGACCTGTACCAGAATCCATTGCTCAGTAGTAGAATAGAACCTGGGAACCTGAATTTCTTTGCTTTTACTGTATTCAGACTTCTGCAAGTTGCAAAGCTATAATCTCTCAGAATTCCTTTCAAAGATTTCTCTATTGATCAGCCTTAATTCATTCTTATGTGCTCTCCACAATAGACAGCGGAGGAAAAACAAGCTGTTTGCGGCTGCAAGTGAATGAGCGAGGGCCGCAGGCATGAGTTTCTCCAATTACTTATATGGGATTTCTGAAAATAGTCGAGCAGGTAGCCTTGGCTATTTCTGAAACTCAGGTACACGTGAATGGAAAGGCTTGCACATGCTCACTTGTGTCTCTGAACTGGATCCTGCTGATCAAGTCATAAATGACAAGTTGGGAATACTCCTTCAAGGCTTTATTCAGATCACGCTTTTTTTTTTTTTTTTTTTAAATCCATTTAACAGATGCAAACAGAGGCAAAAAACTGATGCAAACAGATGGCCGTTTACATAGACATCAATGCAAAAAAAAAAAAAAAGAAGCATGATCTGAATAGAGCCTTGAAGGAGTATTCCCAACTTGTCATTTATGACTTGATCAGCAGGATCCACTTCAGAGATACATGTGACCATTGCTTTTTTTTTTTTTTTTTTCTTGGAAGGACACAAAAAAGTAGTATACCACAATTTTGTGTCTTTCCAAAAACAAATGGACAGCAACGGATTTTTTTTTTTTTTTTTTTAACATGGCTGTCTATGTAAACGGATAGTCGTTCGCTTGTATCCGTTTTTACATCCGTTAAACGGATCTAAAAAAACGTGATCTGAATAGAGCCTAACCTGTGTCTTCGGACATTTAATTTATGAAAATAGACAAATGTTTTGTATCTGCAGAAAAAAAAAATCTCCGTAATAATGAAATATAAAAATAATGTTCAAGAGAGTTGCCAGGAAATGACCTATTGTTTAAAATCACATTTTTATGCTAAACATATTTGTTTTTAATTTTTGGTGATGTGGTTTATAATTTTCCACGTTATTATCTAGATTAAAAAAAATACAAAAATTCTTGCAATTACAACTCTTGCCACAAAACCTAAAATAGTTTGTGACTTCCTGTCTCCTGGAGATGGACCATGGTCCAGACACAATGGTCTGCAGCAGATTCTATTGACTTCTATATGGAGTTTTTTAGCCATTCTCTGTGACCTGTGCAATGGTCATTGCATAGCAAGGGGAGTAGATAAGCTGTGAAGTCACCTATTGTAACTGGTGAATTTAGTTCTACATGTACTTGATAGCTGTGATCATGAGTGCACTGATAAATGAGGTGACTGATATGAGAAATTTTCTACAGAAAACAGGAAGTCTCAACATATTATTTGGCTTAGTGGCCAGAGTCAGAACTGCTGAATTTTTGGGATTTTTATTTTTTGATATATATATATATATATATATATATATATATATATATATATAGAGAGAACATAGAAATTAAAAAATTTAAAAAAAAAACTCACCAAAAATTCTTTAAAAATATATTTATTTAATATGACAATTGATAAAAAGAAAACAAAAAAAACAAGCTTTAAACCAAGCTATTCTTTCTATTTCAGCTTGTTTAATTTGGGCAAGGTCAGATGCAAAATTTGTGACCTGGATTTTATATGGTTGTATTCGTCCTTGCTAGTGTACAGAGTCAGAGATCTGTAGTGGTGGACATCACTGGGCAATACCAAAGGGAACCAACATTGGTATTTTATGACTTGTTTAGAAAAGTAATAAAACTACATGAGGAGGATTTCTCCAGTAGGTTTTTTACCTTCAAGACTTTAAAATAAGAACTTCAAAGTCATGCAAATGTTTAGAAATCTTGTTTTTAACATTACAGTGAAGGGTGACGGATTTAAATGAAGGGTGCTCCATCTGAATCCATTATTTGATTAGTTTTTGAGCCTGTTGTCCTGATCCTGTGAACATCATGGCAATGGGTTTCCATTTATGTTCTTCTACTTGCTTGAAGGTTTGGCATAATGCAGAAAAATAACTGTAAATGCTGTATTTTCATGCCTGTAGTGTCACACTGAATGTGAAAGGTACATCAACACAAGCCACATCCACAAGGCGCCTGGCACATGCGCAAATGAATACAATGCCAATACACCTCTCTGCACTGCAAGCTATACACATATGGGAATGCAGCACTCAAAGTTCTTTTTGTGCCTTATGCATAACCTGCAAGTATTATTGGGAACTTATTACCATCCTGGACAATCGATGGGGTCTTCCTTCCTTTTAACACATTCTCTTTCCATTTCTAGAGGAATTCAGCAAATAGATAGTAAAATCAAAATATGATGAAAAGTGATGATGTAAATTTGACAATAAAAATCTATATTTTTATGGGAAAAAAACATAAATCAGCTAACAAAATATTGAAGAAAAAAAATTAGGAGACCATGTTAGATATGTTGCAAGACATCTGGATGAAAGAAATAACAGCCCAGGTCAGGAAAGGTGGAAACCGAACAGTAGCTTTTCTTACAATGTACATCACTAAATTGGCTGTGTATTCCACTGCAAAATAGGAAAGTTTAGAAATCGACATGTAAGTTGTTCCTACAGATAATAAACATTGGCGCTTTCATAGTTATAAGTAAAGCCTAGTCCAGCCGCGGATGCCAGACTACAGGCTGAACACTCTCATTATCATAAACAATTTCATTGCAAGTCTGTCTGCCAGAAGAAATTCACTATGTAGCCATGTTTATGGGAAGCTGGATTCTATGACTTGTGAATGTTGCCAAATTTATAGAAGTTTAGCAGATATTATAGTGCACTTGTTAAAGGAACCAGTAAGTGAAAAAGTTTTCTACTTTGGGATTATGATGTTGCTGACAATTCTTAGCATTGGCCATCAATATCAAATTTGTGGGGTCCAATACCTGGCACCCCCACTGAACAAGTCTTTGAAGAAGCAGCTTCCCCTTGTCAGGTCAGTGACATGAAAAATGGACCATCAAAAAATTGTTAAAATGGACAGTCAAAAAAAAATTGATCATGTGAATAGCCCCCATTCAATGGATTTTAATGTACAAAAAAATATATAAATATATTTAAAATTCTGCAAAATTTGTAATCATTTATATTTACAAAAATGTTAAACATTTCATTTTTGACACATTTAAATATGGTTATATTCATGGGAAAACCCCTTTAAAATCAGGCAAGATGCCATAATATATGTAGTTATTGCAATACTCAGTAGTGTTACCATTTCTAGTACAGTATCTCTCAAGACTTTTTCAGGGCATAATGTGCACTGTATAAAATGGAAATGACAACACAATTCAGCCACACAATATTTCTACAATAATTTCTACTCCCAGGTAGGCTTCGACTTGACACGGCTCCGTCCATGCATGGTAAGCTATGAGGAATGAAGCTTCATTGTAAACAATGACAGACTCTCAACAACTCGGAGAAATGTTCCACCAAGCTGTATCCCAAGAAATTGATAGGGTTCCCTTAGAATGCAATTTACAATCAAGGGAAAGATTTTCTTAGCGTACATGGTACTGGACTCTCAAAGGGACATTCATTTTAACTCAGCAGACAAAACCCATCCACTGATATCCACCACAATACAGATGATATCTGCTCTCCATGTGACATATCAATAAAGAGTGTGCCTGGGCCAAAGGGGAATCTGCATGATCACGAGATCCTCAAGGCAATGAGTAGATCCATAAATCACCCTTAGACATTTTATATACAGTTTCTTAAAAATCTTCCGCTTAAATGCACTGTCAACTTCAAAGGATTAGAAAGTGAGTAGCCAGCATATGTAAAATGTCGCAGACCAAGAAGCAGGACCCAAATAAAATGCTGCAGCCATACAGCTGCTCAGGAAGTTATTTTTCTGCCTGGCAATGAACCCAGATTCAATAATGAGCTCCAGACATTCAGATTTGGTCTCTGCAGTGACTGCCAAATCCCGTATATCTGCTAAACTACTGAAAATCCAGCTTCTCTTAAAATAAATAACAGAGAATCTAGGCCAAATGTTCAGGATCATGGTATACAAGCAAAACCTTAAATTAAGTAAATGTGTCTAGCTAGTTCATTAAATAAAATGTATTCACACTGCGCATTTGTGGTCTGTGTGATATCTATGTCTACAATGGAAAGGACATTGACCCACAGGAGTACATGCTCCAATTCACACTATTGCATGCACTCAAGCCTTATTGAGGAGGACAAAGACTTGGAGACTCTTGGAAACAAGTTTCATCAGTGGTCTCCATCCCTTCTACAGAAACCACACTTATGACATTTTATCCATTCATTACCAATGCAATTCGGATAATTTTTTCTCTCCCTCCATCATATAACCCTATATATCACAGAGCTCAGCTTCTCTCCCTCTATCATATAACACTATATATCACACAGCTCAGCTTCTCTCCTCTATCATATATCCCTATATATCACAGAGCTCAGCTTCTCTCCTCTATCATATAAACCTATATATCACATAGCTCAGCTTCTCTCCTCTATAATATAACCCTATATATCACATAGCTCAGCTTCTTTCCTCTATCATATACACCTATATATCACAGAGCTCAGCTTCTCTCCTCTATCATATATCCCTATATATCACTGAGCTCAGCTTCTCTCCTCTATCATATAACCCTATATATCACAGAGCTCAGCTTCTCTCCTCTATCATATATCCCTATATATCACAGAGCTCAGCTTCTCTCCTCTATCATATACACCTATATATCACAGAGCTCCGCTTCTCTCCTCTATCATATAACCCTATATATCACAGAGCTCAGCTTCTCTCCTCTATCATATATCCCTATATATCACAGAGCTCAGCTTCTCTCCTCTATCATATACACCTATATATCACAGAGCTCCGCTTCTCTCCTCTATCATATAACCCTATATATCACAGAGCTCCGCTTCTCTCCTCTATCATATACACCTATATATCATAGAGCTCAGCTTCTCTCCTCTATCATATACACCTATATATCACAGAGCTCAGCTTCTCTCCATCTCTCATATAACCCTATATATCACAGAGCTCAGCTTCTCTCCTCTATTATATAACCCTATATATCACAGAGCTCAGCTTCTCTCCTCTATCATATAAACCTATATATCACAGAGCTCAGCTTCTCTCCTCTATAATATAACCCTATATATCACAGAGCTCAGCTTCTCTCCTCTATCATATAACCCTATATATCATAGAGCTCAGCTTCTCTCCTCTATAATATAACCCTATATCACATAGCTCAGCTTCTCTCCTCTATCATATAACCCTATATATATCACAGAGCTCAGCTTCTCTCCTCTATCATATAACCCTATATATCACAGAGCTCAGCTTCTCTCCTCTATCATATAACCCTATATATCAAAGAGCTCAGCTTCTCTCCTCTATCATATAACCAATATATCACAGAGCTCAGCTTCTCTCCTCTATCATATAACCTATATATCACAGAGCTCAGCTTCTATCCCTCTATAATATAACCCTATATATCACAGAGCTCAGCTTCTCTCCTCTATCATATAACCCTATATATCACAGAGCTCAGCTTCTCTCCTCTATCATATAACCCTATATATCACAGAGCTCAGCTTCTCTCCTCTATCATATAACCCTATATATCAGAGTGCTCAGCTTCTCTCCTTCTATCATATAACCCTATATATCACAGAGCTCAGCTTCTCTCCCTCTATCATATACACCTATATATCACAGAGCTCAGCTTCTCTCCTCTATAATATAACCCTATATATCACAGAGCTCAGCTTCTCTCCTCTATCATATAACTCTATATATCACAGAGCTCAGCTTCTCTCCTCTATCATATAACCCTATATATCACAGAGCTCAGCTTCTCTCCTATATCATATAACCCTATATATCACAGGGCTCAGCTTCTCTCCTCTATCATATAACCCTATATATCACAGAGCTCAGCTTCTCTCCTCTATCATATAACCCTATATATCAGAGTGCTCAGCTTCTCTCCTTCTATCATATAACCCTATATATCACAGAGCTCAGCTTCTCTCCCTCTATCATATACACCTATATATCACAGAGCTCAGCTTCTCTCCTCTATAATATAACCCTATATATCACAGAGCTCAGCTTCTCTCCCTCTATCATATAACCCTATATATCACAGAGCTCAGCTTCTCTCCTCTATCATATAACCCTATATATCACAGAGCTCAGCTTCTCTCCTCTATCATATAACCCTATATATCACAGAGCTCAGCTTCTCTCCTCTATTATATAACCCTATATATCACAGAGCTCAGCTTTTCTCCTCTATTATATAACCCTATATATCATAGAGCTCAGCTTTTCTCTTTCTATCATATTCTGCCCTCAGATAGGGCAGCAGAAATCAGTGGACAGCTTTGGTTTAAGCTTATCTGCTTTCACATTTCCCTTATGATAATCAGTTTTCATCTTGGGGTGTGATCTTATTAGTTACAAGCATGTAACAAATCTAAAAAGAAACTCAGCCAGTCTATGCCAAGTAACACCTGACATACATTGTAATGGGGTTGTTACAATAGACACAATTTATGATTCACTATATACTAAAATCTGTGCTCCAGTTTTAAAAATATGGCCAAATTTGGTCAACACTGCGCCATGTTTGTCATAAGAAAACCACTGGCAAAGATACAATTGTAACAGATACACTGTAAGTTTTCTGTATTTCGTCTGTGCACAAAGTATCAGAAGTACAAGATGTTGTTATAAGTATGTAACACTCAGACGAATATTTACTCCTGTGCCACATGCAATCTGCCTTTGAGGGCAGGATATCCTGTGTTTTGCAACTAGTACATTTAACATTAATCTAATGATATATCTAACATACAATCACACACAAAGCGGATAAGGAACACTGGACATAATAATATACGGAAGTAAAGAAGAAATGGAGCCAAAAATGTTATATACAGGTTAAGTCTCTAATCCATTTGGCAAATATCCAGTTCCAAAGGAAAGCTTATACTTAATGCGTCTGATACCAGCTGTTTATTTAGGGTTGACTCCCTATAACAGAAGGTACAGCTTCTCTTCCTGCTGCACCCATTAAATCATAGCAATGGCAAAATACTGTACAGTAGTGACTAGGCGCAAGCGGAAAAAAAAAGCTTACATTATTTTTTCTGCATTATTACAGTTTATGGAAAAAGAATATATAAATATGTCCTCCTTGGTGGAAAAAGGATACTTGCTCTCTAGCGCCACCTTTTAGAAGTTGCTTCCTTATATATCAATGCCTGGTTTTCCTGAAACCTAGTGGCATGATTTTGGATTAAAGTCAAGCCAGAATATCCATCTGCAGACGTCTACCTCGGGGTTACTGACCTTCATCATTGCAGAGCAGGGTACTGGCTGACTGGGTGAGAGGTCATAGACGTGGGTCAGAAGGGGTACTATCTCCTTTTTAATATTTGGCTCTGTTGGATGTTTTAGATTTTTCCAGGCTCCTGCTTTAACCCTTTCCCGACATCCACCATACTATTACGGCAGAGCTCAGATCCTTAAACACGACAGCCGCTCAGCTCCCAATATAACTCCATAGACACCAGGTCTCTGCTGTATAATACTGATTGTGGGCATTAACCCTGCAGACGCCTCAGCCAAAGGTGACTGAGGCATCTACTTACCGGCAGCGCAGGGGTGCCGCCACTGAGATCCAGGGAGGGCAATCCGTTACTTTGAGAGCGGGGAACCTATTGCAGGCTTCCAGGCTCATCATCAGTGTGCTTATATTACAGGTTGTCCTATGTAATTTACAATACACTGCAATGCATTAGTATTGTGTTAGTGATCAAGACCCCTCGAGGGTCTTAAAAATATATATATATATATTAAAGGTTTAAACAACTTCCCTTTCCCTATATCAGATATAAAAATAAAGTAAAACACACACAAACTTATAAAAATATTTTTCCCATGCAGTGAACGCCATAGTGGGGAAAAAAACAAAAGAGCCAAACTGCCATTTTTTCCCATTTCACCTTCCAAAAAAATTTGAAGAAAAAGAAATAAAAACATCAGACATTCCCCAAAATGATATAAAGTGCATCTGGCCCTGCAAAAATAAAGATTCCTTAGGCTAAGTTCACATCTGTGCCGGAGTCTCCGTTGCAGAAACCATCAAAACTTGGTAGAGAGAAAAGTCAAGCATGAAAAACTTTTATCTTTGCCGGTTTCAGTATGAAATCAGCGGATACCTGACAGACTCCAATATAGTCAATGGGGTCTGCTGGTGTCTGCGTTAACCGCTGTTTGAGCAGTCTGGTTCTCCGTTGTTTGGTTTCCATGGCGGAGCCGAATGATGGAGAGCCCAAGACAGATGTGAACCTAGCCTTATGCAGCCCCATACATGTAAATATAAAAAAAATTGGACAGGTTAAAAACTTAAGAAAAACTATCTATATTTGGTATCGCCGTAATCGTAACGACCCACACAATATAGATAACATGTTATTTTAACTGCACATTTAGCGCCATGTAAATAAAGCCTGTAAGAATGCAGCGCAAATGCAGTTTTTCTCTAATTTCACTCCATTCTGAATTTTATTTTCAGCTTCCCAGTGCACCACATTGAATATTACATTGTGCCATTATGAAGTACAATCTGTCCCGCAAAAAATAAGCCCTCAAGGCCTTGTAAATGGAAAAATAAAAAAGTTATGATTTTTGTAAGGTGGAGAGTTAAAAACAAAAAATGAAAAACGACTGTAGCGGTAAAGGGTGAATACATGTATGCTACGTGGTTGCCTTTGGTTATCATCCTACAGGGGCACAACTGGATTCATGTGTGTAACAAGCATATGTTTTTAATTCATTTTAGCTATATGCAATCTTTTTTGTGATGATAAATTGTATATTTTTGGATATTTAGCCTCATTTTGTGTTCTTTTTTTTTTTACCCTGTGTATTGTTAGATATATATTGGAGACTGTAGTTTCATAACAGCTAGAGCGCCAAAGGTTGTCTCTGCTATAAATCACACTCCCCTCTCAACAGTCATAGCAATGTCTGTTTCCTCTTCCAAACTGTACAACAGCATCGCCCCTTGTGTGTACATCCATTTCTCAGCTTCTGTAGCTTCTTCATCACACACTGATCCAGTTAGTTTCCAACAATAATTTCTGCCATACTGACTGGTTCCATTTCTGCTGATGGAGATCTATGTCCATATCAGGTTAGTATGAAAGCCTAAAAATGATGGATAAGGGCTCATTCACATGACAGGGTTCCTTGGCCTGTAAATAAATGGCTAGCACACAGCCCCATAGACTTTAATGGATCTATTCACACAACTGTTTGCATATAGGACCCAAGAAAAAATAAAACCTGTCATTTCTCAGGCGGAGTACATGGATCCCTTAATAGACTCACATCTATGTGGGATCGGTGAAATCGGATTACTCTTGGGTGTTCAAAGTACTTCGAGTGCAGGGCTCTGTCGTGTGAATGTAGCCTAGATGAAAGAAATGCAGGCGGTGTGCTACCTGTGACTGTACAAGGCATAGCCTCCCCTGATCTCACTAGGATATTGCTAATAAATGAGAACACTGCCCGTCACATTCTGCTAAGAGGCTTACAATTACCAGGAACACAGACATCAAATAAGTCCAAATGATTCCAACTCAATCCCAAATCCACCCTCCCATTTAGGCTTCTTGTCACTGGCTCAGGATCAAAGAGTAAAATATTACCATGTGACAGTTTGCAGGACCTACAGAGAGGTTTTGGATAAAGCTGGGATGATGAGTAATCCTTGAAGCACTCCGTACACAGCCATGCATTTGCTTATACTTATAGGACTATTAGTCATTGAGTTATTGCAATGTTCTGGTCCAAATGCTTCCCTTCTTAGCTTCCTTCATTAAAGGATATCTATGCAGCATAAAAGAGGAAGTGCAGATGTGGTCCTCAGTATAGCATACTGGAAAAGGAACTACCTCTGCAACCCCCACAGATCCCTAGAACCTTAAAAGGTTTGCTCGAATAGTGTTATGTTGTACTTTGATGACAGTGCTGCTATACCGAGAACAAGTCTAAGGGGGGCAGTGACGATACTAGCAGTCAGGTCACAAGTTTTCCTAGTGATAAACCAAACCTTACTATGGTGGGACCTCTTTAAGTTCTGCTGATGCTCCCAATGAACCAGAAGGGGCTGTACAAAGATGGTGGGCATGAGGCTAGTAAGCAAGGAAGGAACAAGATTTTTATCACACCATTTCCAAAACGTATATATTTTCATTGAATGGATAATTCAACAACAAAGGCAGCGCATTATGGTTCGTTTTGGCTTCCTTTGGTTTTACATTTCACATGTAAGAAATATGGTCTGGACCCTAAAGCCAAGTATCATTAATGCTGTAGAGTCAGAGTTGTGGAGTTGGAGTCAGTTTTGGGTGGAGTTAAAGTGATAGTTGGATTATGGCTCAACTACGGCTTAAAAAATAAAGTCATGAAATATTATATATGATTACTGTAGCATAAGTAGTATAGTATAGTATAGTATAGTATAGTATAATAGGCTGCCCTTACACTAACTATCCGTTTTGCGGACTATAAAAAAAAATCTGAAATTGTAGTGTATTTTCTTATGCCATCCATGTTTGATCCATCTGCAATCTATTTTGTCAATGCTGTATTCAGCATCACCCAGCAATGTATCTGTATAAAATAGACAGCACACAGATAATGTCCATGCGCTGTCCATTTGTTTTCATGGACGCATAGACTTGAATTGCAGAAACAAGTAGACAAAAGAGAAAAAAAGGTCGTGCAAGCCACGTGCTACTCACCATAGCTCCATTCACTATAATTGGTCCATGTGCTGCCTCAAACAGCACATGGAGCAATATTATATATATAAATATATGGTACAATCTATCAATCTAAGGCCCCAGTTATCGAAAAAGAGTCAGCCATTTATGAAGAGGTCTGAGCTGGCGTTGGAGTCAGGAGAGAGGAAAAAGAGAAGATTCAGAATCAGAAGCTTGGCTGACCAATTCTACGGCCCAGAGTGTCCGAACTAATATGACACTGCAGCCATAGAAATATTGAGAACCGCCATCAGCTGGGGAGCCACATGTACAGAGACCAAGGGCCACGTGTAGCTTCCGAGCCTCTGGTTAACACTGACTTATTCAGTGACTAAGGTATGTATAAAAAGGTTTAGAACCCATTTATCAAAATTTCCAGATTGTCCTGCTCAGAAATGGCACAAACCTATCACCCGTAAACTTCCTATAAATTATGGCAGTTTTCAGCTACGATTAGTATAAAGTGATTCTCCCGCGTAACCGCCATCGCTGTCTTAAAGATATAAATAAATAAAAAAGCCGTAGGGAGGTTTGCGTTATATAGTGCCTGCCAGAGGCTCCAGAAGAGGAAGCAATGAAGCTGTCTGCACATAAAAAGACGAGAGCAGGCCATTTATCTTCCCTGACTAGCCAATTAATCTCGGCCCTGTTGCTTCAGCGAGTCATTCTGCCATAACAATGATCACATCATAATATTTTTAGATTTCTTCCCTCGCTACAATACCCCAAATACTATCTGTGCCAACAAACTCACACTCACCATACAAGAGCGCACTATTATAGCACAGTAAATAACAATGTGGATTTGGATATGCCTCGAATATCAATTTGTTGAATTTGTTTCGCCAAATTAGAATTTTTAGATTAAAAATTAGCTCTGATCCGCTAACGTTCCTCTGCACTATACTGTGCAGCAGCTGGACATCATAAAGGGAACCTGTCACACCTTACATGTGGTCCTATCTGCAGGCAGCATGTCATATTGCAGGAGATGAACAGATTGATATGTAGTTTTGTAGTAAAAGCTACAATATCAGGTTACATGCACAGGCTCACCCGTAGCGGTCGTGTGCATGTACCCTAACTAGAATTTCATTCATTCAAGTATTGCTGTTTTCCTATGTACTGACATCCAGTGGTCCCAAATCAGTATGTTGTTTTACAACCTACAGCAAAAATTGTGATTTGGAATCACTTTATCATCACTAATAGGCCTACAACTAATGACAGAATAATAGATCTATTAGGCTAGGCTCACATCTGCGTTGGAGTCTCCATAGGAGACTCTGCTGCAGATTCCATCTAAAATTGGCGGAGAAAAAAGTTCTGCATAGAGGACTTTTCTCTCCACCGGTTTCATATAACACTGGCGGAAAACCGACAGACACCTGGTGGACCCCATTATAGTCTATTGCCTCAGACAGCGCCTAATGGAATATACTGGAGGCGGCATTTTCTTTTTTTTTATCAGCAGCTACTTATTGTGTTATTGCAGCTGCCGATAATTTTTACTCACATGTCCACTCTCCTATCCTGGCTGCTCCATGTAACTGTTGAGGCCCAATCACAGGCCTCTGTGGTGACCCCGGGGGCACATGCCATCACAAGAGGCCTGAAAATGCAGGAACTTCGCCAGAAGCCCAGGAGAGGTGACTATAACGGTTTGTCATTTTTACTCACCTCCCCGGGCCCACCGGTGAAGGCTGTGCAGTGCTCTGCTACCGATATGGCAGGTGATCCTTATCAGCCGCCATATCAGGACTTCAGTGCAATGCTGCACAGCCTAATTATCTCTGAAGGCTCATGACCCCCCAGTAGTCTTCATACCACCCTCTAGGGGGTTGCAACCCACAGTTTGGGAACCACTGCTTTATAACATAATCTGGAGCCGACTCATTGAGGTCTATGGAATAGTTTTCTATGTATGCTCTGTGCAGCAAGGAGAGTAGGTAAGCTGTGATGTCATCTATGGTCAGTAGTGTGGTGTAATGATGAGTCGCTATGGGTGTTATCTGTACAGGTGTAATCTTGTCTGTGATGTAAATGAGGTGACTGCTGCAAAAAAAAAAAAACAACCTACAGCACAGAGATTCCAGCACAGTTGGAATTTTCTCTCTAGCCCCCGTCGTTCCTGAGCAACAAGCGCAGTTAGTTTTGGTGCCTGATGTGCTATTTAAGCTCAGTAATGTCAGAAGGCCAGTACCAGGCAGGTGGTGTGTGATTCAGAGCTCCAATCAGAGGCAGCCAGTGTCAGAGCTCAGAATCACACCCGTCTCCTCCTGCCCTTCTGACTATATAGAGCCTAAACAGCATATCAGGCACCAAAACTAACAGCATTGACTGCAAGGGAAAGGCGGCGGCTAGAGCTGGACTTGTTGGAGGTGGTGAAAAATCCTCTTTAAAAAAATATGTTTAACATAAAAACTTGGTTTAAAAAGTAGGTCATTTTCCTGCCCCAAATTCTCTATAGGGCTTACAGAAATAGCATAGAACAGGGCTGTTTCCCGACCTCCTCAGTCAGTAGGGCACAGACATGGATAATGTAAGGCTGAGATGAGAATATCCCTTTAAACTATTCTTAGGAGAGAATACAGTATATATATACAGTAGATAAGAAGATCTGCTTTTTGTTGAAACATCTTCAATAGTTTAGAGTGAATGCAGCTTTTCAAAATCCCAGTCTATGTGGTAAAATACAGCATTGTGGTAACATAAAGAAGGAAAATACACCCTTCAGACCTGTGTGCATGCAACCTTTACAATGGCACACAGAAGTACAGAACCGTAGGGACACTGCGTGCCGCCATACTGGCTCTGTGCACATATTGCTGTATACTTCCTCTATATGGTGCTGTATTAATTAGAATTTAGAACCAATGCTTCTAAACAAGTATATCTCCATAATATGAAATGGATGGAACATGCCAAAGTATACAATGTGAAATAATAAACCTCTGTATGAAACTGGAGGCACAGTAGGGATCCATAGACTCATACGTGTGCCATATTACCACTTTTTCTATATTCTATGCAAATGTTACAGTACACCTCTGTAAATATTTTTTGTCATGTTTAGTCCAAAATGCAACGTAACTGAGATAATCCCATAAACCGGGCACTTGCTGCTCCTAGCCTGAAGTTCTTATCCATATTTGCCTAAAAATTCTGAAAAGGGTTAAAGAAGCCCAAGAAGAAAGAAGATGCATCATACAACACCCTATAACCCAATACTGATGGCATCACACCACCACCAATACATCAGGCTCCTGCAATAGTCATTTATAATACTATTATACTTTTATGTAGATTATTAGCAACAAGAATTACTTTGTAAAAATGGAAAATGAATAATCATATGTGGTGTGATTATGACTCAGTTACACAACGGGTACAAGATACAGGCACTTCTAAAGCGAGTCTGTGTTCCTAACAGAATGAATCATCTCAAATTGTACAGATATAACAGCGATGAAGATGTCACTGCAGCACAGCTGAGTTTGTCATTAAACACAATTTATTGTGATACCAAAATGAGTATTACTGTAAAACAGCTGGTAAACCTTCTCATAGTGAGCTGTCATGGTGCACAAAAGAAACTATTAGATTTTCTCACCACTAATATTTACATCAAAAAGACAGAGTCCAACCCCTTTACCCCAACTATCCAGACATGTATGACATATCCTATCAATATGCCATCAAGCTAAATTGGACTTTACGCCCACCACCAAAGAAACAATCTATACTTATATACTTTTATAGCTCTATACAAAGGAGTTAAGATGACAACTAGCCAGGTTAGATGGGCCTTAGTGATGGGTAATTCTGCTACATCTGTACTTAACTAAACAATATCCATTACAAATAGTATTTTATCATTTAGAACTCTGCAAAAAGCCTGAGGAGTTTGTCATCTGCTGTTATTTCCATTGATCTGCTCAAAATGGCAGCTCCCCATTTACTATAAATGGCTGTGTGCAATAATCATGCAATATTTTGTCCAGCATTTGTGATGGAACGCAGGTGTGAACAAAGCCAAAACAACAAATGTAACTACTATAGTCCAACTTACATAATATTTTTGGAGAACTAGGGAAATAACCTCTGTGACAACTGTAATGGTGGTCTTCTGGGTGGTCATCCAACATTCCCATAAACATATACTGCTAAGAAACCATTGAATGGTTGTGAAAGAAAATGATAACTCAAGATATTAAAATATTAACATCTGTTTATTTACCAATTTTTTGGTGGAATCCTGTAGTTTTATAACTTTCCCTTCTGCTTTTGAGTCAGTAAAAACTTACACTAATTTACATAATGAATTTTTAGACTGAAGCTTTCTGCTATTTTTGCAGACAGTCTGCAGAGGAGTGGATGCAGAGATGATTCACCATACCTCCCACATCAGATCACATTTACAAGGATCAAAGTCTACGAAGCTGCAGTTCTAAGTCTTCTTAACTTCCCCCAAACTTGCTTACTGTAAGCAGATAACACTCTGAGGAAATCGGTCAAGAACTTCTCAATAAGGCTGTGGCTCTGCGTGGACCTCAATGTTTGCCTTTGGACGTAAGAGTCATATGCAAGTTGCAAACATGGCTTACCTGTATATTCTCATTTCTCAAGAGCTCCTAGTAATAACTATGATAGAGCAGCTTGTATCATAGATTATAGGGGCTCGACCACCGAAAACATTTAGATGGATGTTACAGTAATCTGGGGGCCATTTTCTACTGGATCACCAGACTAACAGTAAATCAGTTTAATAAGCTTCCCAACCACAAACACTACCACCTATAGTCCACAACAGCAAAAGAACAAGTATAAATACGCTGTAATGATAATGTAGCATCAGATGATCACCGTGATTACTCATCGAGTTGACACACAATACACCCACAGTATTTTACAGACTAATGGCTCCTTTCAACTGATTTTTTTTTACCCTTAATATGCTTTGCAAAACGAAGCAACTTTTTAGATGGTCTTAATTAAATTTAATTACTTAATTAAACTTAATTACTCTTAATTTAAACACAAAATTAACCAACTTTTTTATATACTCCAAATTAAATGTACCATTTTGTTGCTGTATAGTCTGTGCAACTCCTGTACAATGAGGGTAGTTCTGCTGCTTCTGACATAGATCACACAGCACGCTAACACGCTCTCTGCTCTTCCACCTTTCATAGTAGTCCAGTTTTAGAAATGCCAGTAGGAAGAGGAACAAAGTTGTAGATAGCATATCAGAGTGTAGAAATGGAGGAAGGCATGCAAGGCTTTAGGAAGCTGTACACAAGCAGTACTGTATTAGAGTGTAGATAAGAAGGGGTGCAGCACACAGCACCCTAGATAGAGAGGGTGTCTTATATAGACTATCTTTCAGTGCAGAAAGATAGAAAACCACTCATGGAAGCCTCTGTGGGGGAAGGGAGAAGTAAACCACACACGTCTCAGCACCACTGACTGTGGCAATGTAGAGAAGAGATCCCTCATTCGCAGCAGAAGACAAAAGAAGAACAGACTTGAGGTTGTGCTGATATGAGAGCTAGTGAGGGCAGCAGCACCCTGGATCTATATAATTCACATGTATCATGTATTATTGGGAGGGACACGTCCACATATGAAGTGTCTGAAACTGGGGGTAGGTTGTAAACTGCATATCAAGGGAGTCACAAATGAATGAAAGAATACCACTCACTCATCTATGTTTTGAAAAGCAAATTGGAAAGTGAGCACGGAGACATTAGGTTCACACTAGTGCCGGGCTTTCTGTTGTTCGGTTCCGCCAGGGGACCACTACAACAGTAGTTACACACATCCATCAGCAGACCCCATTGACTATAATGGGGTCCGTCATTTAAAAACTGAAAAAATACACCATGCAGGACTTTTTTCTCTGTCGATTTTTAGCAGAGAAGGAGACTCTGTTGGAACCCAGTCAGACCCTTTTCAGATGTCTGTACACCAAATTTATCAAATGCAACTTTTTCAAAAGTTGCAAAAATTGCTGCAATGTCACTCTAGAGAAGGGGCGGTGTAGAAAGCTGTTAGACTTGAAGATGTGGCAAATACATCAAACACCATGCAAATGTGATACATTTGGTGCAAATTGTGACAATGCAGAAAAAAAAAGAAAAATGTCACTAGAGGCCAATCCTCTCAATGAGTACCATAAGTGTAGGGGGTGGGAGCACTCACTGAATACAGAATACAAGAGGACAGGGATATGAGCTGCCGTGGCTTATACTGTATTTGACAGCGCTGTATGTTATAGGACAGGCTCCATGCTGTTTTGTTTATTGGGCTTTTAAAGCTTCTAAACTTTTTTTTTAAAATGATCTTACAGTTTGAAGGGGACTTAAAGTTATTCTTCTTAGGAACCAAGACACCTTATGTAATTAGTTGTCGCACTAGCAATAGATGTTACCCACAACCTGAACACCTGGCTCCACTGTTAGTATGTAAGCAAGGAAGCAGCTGTGTGTCAACTTTCCTCAAGCACAGAAAAAGAAAAGAATAGCTTTAAATAAAAAATGCCCAAGATGACTTTCAACGAAATTTCACTATGTACTGTATATGACCTCCCCGTATCGTCCTCTCTATGAGAAGGCCCCAGGGACTGTTTTTGAAGACTTTGTCATTTTGGATTTCTCCAGAATCTGTCAAACATATAACAAAAATAAAGAACTATTCTTCTCCCTAACAACGGCACCGACTTGACCAGAACTGTACTTATTTTGACCAGTCTCAGATCAAGTTGCTCCACTTTTATTACTATCCCCATTTCGGTTAATTTATGCATTGGTTGGGTGGATTAAAAATCCAAACCTAATGCTAGAAGATCTACGACATCAGATGTCCCGATGACATCATCCTAGCAGGTCGGAATGTTAGCACCTTAAAGGGGACTTCAAACCACAATAGGTAATACCATATTGCTAGGATATTCTACTGTATATTAAAAGCATGGACGAAAAGTAGAGAACTTTCTCCTAACCTCGTATTACATAAAACTTCTCTAGAAAAATAAAAGCCGGGATGGGATTGGCCTATGAAAAATGCCCACAGAATGTATCATTGCAGTGATCCCAACCAATGAAGTGAATCGGGTCCTGCGGACCTCATTCAAATGGAATGGATGGGAGCTTACTGAGACAGTAGATTCTGACTGACTATCTCTGTCAGAGCCATAGACGTTGAATGGAGCAGTAGAACACAGACGTGACTACCACCCCATTCCAACAGGAGACACGGGCACTCCATAAAGTGATCTGATCTTCTACAACCATGTGTTGTAGCCCCTATAATTCCAGTGTTTGTATTATAGTGTTATAGCACGGATACTGGAAGCCATGACAAGAAGTATGTATATAGTTAAATATTTACCCAGCTCCATAAACAGACACCATGAAGTGTGTGCACTAAACAGACATACACTGGGATTTGTTACCGCACTTTCTGTTGACATGACGCGCATAAAAGCTTCTCGGTGACCTTAATAATGCATCTGATTCTGGGCTGCAAATCCAATGTTATGGACACATTAATGACACATGTCAAGGATGGGATTCAGCCTCGCAGATGATACCACAACTCAAGCAAACTCTATATTATTGTCTTGTTCAGGCCTAGCTGAACAATTGTAAAATGCTCTGTTAAGGGGATTTTATTGCTCCTATATAACCGAGCATTGGAACATGTTCTCTTTATTCTAATCTGTTATGATTTTCTGATATCAACATGATCAAGGTAAAGCGTGACACATGTTTGGAGGTCATTGTGTGGGACTGAGTAGGGGTCACCATGAGCTATGACCAATACCTACTGTAAAAAGTGTAACCTTTTGTTATCTACGGTATATGTAGGTGATACCTTTTGTTGTATTCCTGCCTATGATTATAAAGAGATGTATACTGAAAAGTGATCTCTACAGAACAGGAAGCAAGATATTGACAGACAGTCACTTTTCATTTAAAGCCCAAGTTGCCTATGATACAAATAGGTCAAGATATCTTTTTTTTTTTTTAATGAAGTGATTTTTTTTAATTCTTTCTGACTAATCTTAGTCTTAACTTCCATGACAGAATTTCCAATATCCTAGTATGCTGGTCAAGGCCTTTGTTTAGCTATATCCACTACAGGACATATATAACATGGATAAAGTTTCCCTTACCTTAGAGAACCAGCCATGGCACCTACAGAAGGAAGTCTCCTAGGGTAAGCACGAAGAAGCTTGACACTGCTACCCTGCACTGAACAGTAGATATTTTTCCGCATCGGATTTGCATTTACTGCATGCCACTATCAGGGACATCCATGACCTATTATCACATGTAATATGTTAAAGGCCACAAGTGCCCAGACAAATACTGTCACCTACAGTAATAGGTTATACTGTCTTAGTCGTTGCATTCTTCACTTCTGCCTACATTGATATGATGAGAACTCCATTACATTTATGAGGAGCTCATGATACACAATCCTCCCAGACAAACATACAGTAATACCATCAGCGTAACAAGTTTCCTATAAAAACAACAATGCAGGTCAATGGTTACTGTCAAGTAATGGATTTGTGATTTATGCAGAGAAGTTTTAATCCTCCAAAGGTTACAGCCAAAAGAGCGTGGCTTCTACATTGTTTGCTAATCTGACAGGACAAAACATTGCGGCGGAGCAGCATTGTACGGCTCTATAAATAGTCCTCAGCCAGCAGGAGCGGAGCAGGCTTGTGACTCCCGCAACGTTCTTCTATGTGAATTTTTTTGAGCTCTAGTAGCAAAATAGGATTAAAAGTTTAGTCATCTGAGGATCTGCTATGCCTGTTTGGTAGAGATTCACATCTTAGGCTGAAGCCCCATGTTGTGAAAACTCAGCATTTTGGAGGTGGCGGAAACACTGCTGCAAAAAATGCTGCATTTTACAGTACTTGCAAAGTGGATGGGATTCTGGCTAATTGTACCCATACATTGCAGAAAAAATTCCACAGAGGAAAAGCTGCGTTTTCAAAAACGCCCACGTTCTTGAAAATTGCAGCATGCCAATACCTGCGGAGACGATGGCGTTTTCCATTTAGGTAAAATAGGGGCAGAAAGTCCGCAGAGGAAAACTCTGCAAAAATGCAATGAAAAACGTGGGGCCTTAGCCTTAGGGTGCAGATTTTGTCTGATTGAAAATCTGTTCCATTCATCTGCATGGGGTGGTATTGGCTGCAAGAACCTGGATTTTAGCAAACCCCGTTCAGATGAATGGAACGGATTTTCAGTTGCAGAAAATATTGCAGCAAAATCTGTTGTGCGTGACAGGACAAAGAAAATCTATCATGTAACCTTATGTTAAAACAGAACAATATTAGCAGTTACGGGTTCTATATTTTAAGGACAAGTTGATCCAGGGTTTTATACTGATTGCAAGATTGGAGTCGGGAAGGAATTTTTCCCCCCGAAATTGGGCAATTGGCATAAGCCTCATGGGGTTTTTTGCCTTCCTCTGGATCAACACTGTAGGTTGGACTTGATGGACCAGTGTCTTCATCCAACCTCATCTACTATGTAACTATGAAATGTCAAGTACATTTTAGGAAAATCTGTAAATCTGTAAAGAGGGAGACAATGAAAAATAGTCACAATTGACATTTTTACACCAGTTTTGCTATTTTTTTTTTTTTTTTTTAAATCTGGACAGGCAGTAGAACCAATGCCTACACCAAATTCACTAAAATTTAGGTTACTTTGGTGGTGTAAATATCAACTGTAAATTATGAGCTGGTGTAGATTTCTACAGAGGCACAGGATGTTCCTGATACATGACAAGGAGCAGGCCTTCTCATGAATCTGGCGAATCCTTCACCGTGGAGGGTTCATTATATAATACACCAGTCGTTACAAATCTGCCCCATTGTCTGTCTTGCAAGTTACTCTAGGTTCACACTTGTGCTCGTGTTTCCGTTCTTCAGGTCCACTTGGGAACCTGACAAACGGAAACCCAATCTGCTTACAAAGTGGTTACCCATGGAAACACAGACCCCATAGACTATAATGGAGTCCATCTTGGTTTCTGCCCGAAAAATGCAGAGAGAAAAGTCCTGCTTGTAGGATTTTTGTCTCCCTATTTTTCAAGCAGGGTGGGGAACGGACTACCTGAGCGCTCACCGAGCGCAGATGTGAACCTAACCTGAGTTTTACTTTTTATTTCCTGTCGTTTACATAGCTCCAACAAATACCACAGCGTTGTACATAGATCATTATCACTCACATCAGCCCCTAGAACATTATACCTATAACCTTGCGCAAAATATGGGAGTGTTGAGAGCGCAACATGTATCACTATGTTTTTACACATTCACAGAAGGGGGTTCTTTACTGTAGAAGCAGTGAGACTGCTCTGAAAGAGAATGGGATGAGATATAATTACCTTGCTATGAAATACAATCATTGTGATATAACAATAAAGGGGTCCTTTCAAATGGCCAATCAAAGGGGGCCCAAGTGTCGGACCCCACTGATCTTTCATTGATGACCTATGTAGAGGCTATGTCATTATAAAAAATAAGTGGGCAACCCGTATAAAGCACGATGAAATTAGTCTATCCCCACTTTCACAGTGACATCTTTTATTGCTATTGTCTTTTGGGGAACACAAAAAGTTTTTCAGGAACACCAAGGTTTTAATGAAATGGGTTGGAATGATCTGTCCTAATGCATAATTACAATGGGGAACTCTTATAACTTTAGCCTGCACAATCTGATGGGGCTCTCTTTTTTTGGTCCTTGGTACCAGCACAGCATTTGTTATTTGTCATATATTTCTCCCCATTGTGTTTCTGCTGTGCATATTTTGAAGATATTAGACACTGGTTTCACCCATAGCATATTCAGAGATGATAGAGACTTCAAGTATTTTAACATAAATGTCAAGAGTGGAAGTCTTATTATTTATCAACCTGATCATGAGTGTCACCATGTACAAAGAAACCCATAAATCTTATGTGATACATCACGCTTCATACCGATCAGCCTCAAGGGCCATTCACATAAGACCGCTACTCACAATTCTATAGTGTATAAAGATGAGCAGCCACATTTATAGTCAGGCATACTGAAGTACTATCCATATCAATGCCAAGATCTCTCCCACCACCAAACTGTGTCTTCACGCAAGAGAATTATAAGTAGTGTGTAAATGGGTCTTGGTTTTTGCAGTCAAATTAACTAGTGTAAAGAAGCGTACTGCTCGATCTTCAGGAGGATTCTGCCTGTACCTCCCATTGGGAATAGGAAATCATTCTGTGGTTGGCAGGAAGATTTCCCCAGGAGATTTTTCATGGCGGGTCCTGCCGCAAAATTCATCATATAGACTCATCCTTAGGCCCGGTTCACATCTGCGTTCGGGTTTCTGTTCTGGGAGTCCTCTTGGGGACCCCCCGAACAGAAACCTATAAGCATAAAAAAAGTGGTTTACCTGGGAAACATGCGGAGAGGAAAGTGCTGCTTTTTTATGCGTATAAGGTTTCCAGTTGGGGGGTCCCCAAGCGGACTTCCCGAAGGCAGATGTGAATCGGGCCTTAGTGTCCCTTCATCAGTTTAGATCAGGGTATGAACTAAGTCCTGAAACACATTATTATTCCGGGGTGTTTAAGAAGAAACCAAATCAAAGAATCTCTTCACAATTGTCATATATTTGTTCATTTGGAGTTTGGACCTCCAAAAGACACTTTTTCGACTTTCTACTGTTTCTGCTGGATTGCTGTTGCTGAGAATTCCTGGGACATCAGGGACCGAGAAGCACCAGGACTGTAAGATAAATTCATCAGCTAGTGTACCTGATGCATAACATCGCAAGGTGAGCACCACCAGGGCTATGGAGTCGGTAGGCCAAATCACCAACTCTGGCTCCTCTATCTTTCTACATCCTGACTCCTACTCCTGACTACTACTCCTTCATAAATGGCTGACAACCATGGTCAGTCAGAAGCAGTAAAGATATTCTAACCTATAAATAAGCCAGTGATTGATTCCTATGAAAGTAAATATGTACTAAATTATACATCTAATTATTATACATATTAATAATTATATAATATAATTCAAAATAATTCACCATTCTATCTTGAAGCCGGAGACGGAAACTCCACTCAAAATTGGTTCCATGACTCAGACTCTGTGAAGAGCTTTTGGTTGTTTTTTTCTCAAACTATATATATTGTGAACAGATTCATAGACTTTCTTAAAATGCTATTCAGAGAGAAGCCCGGAGTGTGCATAAGGAGTAATACTTAGCTGATTGGCAACATGCATATTTATGAGACTTAAAAACCACTTTAAGAAATATAATAAGACCTTATTTTTCTTATTGTTCTCAATTTAGAGACTTACATAAGGTCAAAAACAACTTCACGATTCTAACATAAAATACAATAGAAAAGCAAGTTGCACACGACATCTTCACTAGATTGGAAGTTGTTCAACAGTTCACATTTTTATGAGAATTTTAAGGTTTAACACAGGCCCGTACTCCATACACAGTAACATTCAGTGAGAGGCAGGAACAGCTCTCAATACAGAAACAAGGGGAAGAGTGAAAAATGCAGGATTTCACAGAAAGGAGACAAAATCTGTTAATAAAGTATATTACAAAATTTATTAAAATACAAAAATACTGCCAGAAAATCAAAAGTTGTCCAAAAGCTTAGTTACGCTTTAAGTTTTAATTTCCCTTATTTCATATTTTGATGCTGTCTTTTCTCTTTCTAAGTAATACATATAAATATTTTTGCATTTTGTTTCTAAGGTGTTCACTCTGCATTGAAAATGTCTTGGCAACTTTGTCATTACGATTACAGCGATGCCATATTTATATTGGTTTTATTATGTTTTACTGCGTTTACTAATAAAACGTCATTTTTTGAAAATGAACGATTTTCCTGGGGTCACCGTATTCTGACACCTATAACTTACTGTTTAGTTAACGGAGATACAGTACAGACCAAAAGTTTGGACACACCTTCTCATTCCAAGAGTTTTCTGTATTTTCATGACTATAAAAATTGTAGATTCACACTGAAGGCATCAAAACTATGAATTAACACATGTGGAATTATATACTTAACAAAAAAGTGTGAAACAACTGAAAATATGTCTTATATTCTAGGTTCTTCAAAGTAGCCACCTTTTGCTTTGATTACTGCTTTGCACACTCTTGGCATTCCTCATTATTTACAGCTGGTTGCCTAGGTTACAATCCTGCTCTCAGGATGATGACTCCAACTAAATTCTCTTTTCTCACTATCACTGCTTATGACTTTCAGTTTATGAGCACTGATAAAGGCTAGACAAGCTTCTTATACAGTGCCTCTGTTATCTGTGCACATAAATCCAGAGATGACTATGCGGTTAAGAGCAAGAAAGTGCTCTGAGCTGGAATGAGCTGAAAACCAGGAAGTGGAGGGGAGAGGAGACAGGGGGGCAGCTGAAATCCTGAAATGATAAAATTCATGTGACGCTTGGTTCACACTGGTGTTCGGATTTCCATCCCTGTTTGCTTAAAAAGCGATTACACATGGAAATCCGTGGACCCCATAGACTATAATGGGGACTGCTGGGTTTCCATCGGCATTCCGATGGTTTTATACTGAAATCGGCAGAGAGAAAAGTCCTCCGTGCAGGACTATTCTCTCCGCCTATTTTAAGTGGATTCTGTGGCAGAGTCTCTTACAGAGACTCCAACGCAAGAGTGAATCCATAATAAGTCTTCTAAAGTCTGAACAAGAAGATGTTTACAAGACACTGTCACAGCCTCTCCTTCAAATATCAATGAATATCAACATTTTGACAAGTGCTAATAAAATCTATGTTGTCCATTGTTCTTGGCACACAGGACAAGTAGCTCAGCCAATCACTGGCTGAGACGGGTCACCACTGCGGCCAGCAATTGGCTGAGCTGCCATTTTCCGCTGCGGACTTTCTGTCTCTATTATACCTATGCGAAAAACAGCGTTTCCGTAGGTATAATTGACCTGCTGCGATTTACAAAAAAGCTACGGTTTTTGAAATTGTAGCATCTCTGCTGCAGATATTTTTCTGCAATGTGTGGACGGGATGAGCCAGAATCCCATCCACTTTGCAGGTACTGTAATACATAGCGTATTTTTGCTGCAGCGTTACCGCCATGCCCAGAATGCTGTGTGTACGCAACATGGGGCTCCAGCCTAAGTGTCTGAATTTTTTTTCATGAGACTATGGAGGAGTAAAGGACCTGGCTTTACTATTTTTGCCAATAGAACAAACTATGTTCCACCTTCCTGTTTAAGACCAAATTCAGATTGCATTTTTTCATTTCATTTTTTTACACTGAAATAATGTAGTAGAGCAACTTCACATTAAAGCCGTCAACCCGCATTCACTTTTTATAGTATACATTCTTCTTATCAATACGCAATGTAAAATACCATCAAAAAATGTACTACAAAGCAATTTTTGTTTACAGCCCCTGCTCCTCAATACTAGACCATCTGGACAAACCCTAAGAATTCTGAGAACTTTCCTTGTTAGGTATAAACATTTTAGGCAACATGCTGGCTGCTCCTGACCACACAAGAGCATTTATAGGTCAAACATAAGCAAAAAACAGAACTAACTATACTTCCACATAGAGCTCTACACAGTACAGAACATACAACAGCTCGCATAATGTAAGGCACCGTTCCCAATGCCATCGAAGCAAGAACCTTTTCTCCAACTGTAATGGAAAGAAAAGTCAACATATCTTATAATGAAAGTATACATACAGCTGAATTCATCTGGAATATATAATACGTTGTCTATACTTTGGGAGATTTTCCCTGAAAATACACAACACACTGTTAACAGAGACTTAAAGAGGTCCTTTCTCCACCTCCACCAACTCCAACTCTTTGGATTGTTCAATAGATGCCACTCCACTGATTTTGGGGCAATTAGAATTTTTTCTCTAACCCCACTGTTCCCAAGCAATTAGTACAGTTAGTTAGGCACTCTACTGTCAGGTGGGCGGCACTAGGCTGGTGCAGACATATAGGGACCACCCACCTGACAACAGACAGCATAACTGTGCTGAAAATAACAGAAATGAATGCTCAGGAATGGTGGGGGCTAGAGAAAAAATGTCAACTGTGCCGAAATGAGCGGAAAAGCACCTATTGAAGAGTTGATATTGGTGGAGGTGGTGATATGTCAAATTTAATTAAAAAAAAAAGAAAAAAGTAGTGATATTCACCTATCCACAGTTCTGAGTTTGGAAGGAATGTCCCCAGTTCTCTCTGTTGCTGGGACTGACCAGGTCAGAAGTGCTGACCGCTGCAGCCAAGCACTGAAGCACTGTGTGGTACTGATGACATCACAGCTGATAAGTCACCGGTACTCCACATGTGACTGCTAAGGCCAGTGATTGGCTGCAGCAGTCACATAGCACTTCCGGCTTGGCCACTCTCAGAATCAGAAGGTACGGGGGAACACGCTGTCTGAACAGAGAACCAGCGGTAGGTGAGTACCGCTTCTTATTTTTATTTTACACCATCCCTCTTGGTTTTCCAGTTATTTTTAAACTGATATATTATAAAAAGACTCACAATGTTACAGTAACATACATGTGGTTTATACTACACTATAGTTATGAATTTCCATCTACCAAAAATTTTACTTAACATTTTTTTTTCCTCATTTACAAAGTTGGCGTCTAGGGGGACACATCAATGATGTGTGAACAAACCACAAGCCAAATAAAATAGCAGTACCTGTTTTTGGAGGGTGGGAGTAAATCAGAGGAAACCTATGCAAGCACTGGGTGTACAAACAGGCTGCATGAAGATGACGGAGGGTGATGCTTCAACAACTGTGTTATCAATGCATAAATGCAGTTACTTTTACAACATATGCCTGAAACTGAAACAATCCCAAGGTACAGTAATGGAGTAACCCATATTAAAAAGTCTATTTCTTTAAAGAGGATCCATATTAACCCATAACTCATATTAAGAGGTCTACTGCTTTAAAGAGGACCTTTCATGTCCTATAAGACAAGGCATGTTAGGGTATGTTCACATGGCAGAATCTGGCCCTGAATTTTAGGCGAATTCCACCCCCAAATCAACAGCGGATTCTACCGCCCACTGTTTTCAGATAGAGGTCGCAGCAGCAAGTTGAAAAAATAAGCGTCCTGCTTGATCTTGCCGCAGAGTCCACAGCGTGAGACTCCTGCTTATTAGCCCCATCTGAGCCTAATCAATGGTGGAAAGCCGGAGCACTGCTTTGGCTTTTAGGTTCGGAAGGAGGAATTCGAGAAACGTCCACCTCGAATTTCTCTTCATTTTCTGCTCTGTGAACTTGATCTTATATACAGTTACAAGGCTTATGGTGCTCTGAATTAAGAGTGCATTCAGTTTTGCTGGTACCTTGCCCGGTTGCAGAGATATCAATGCCGTCAGTTCCCACACTTGATCTCTCTGCACTTGAGATGCTGGGCAGTGAGGAACGTCTCTTCACAGTACAAGACTATTCAGATGTCCCATCAGGAAGGCATCATCATAACCCTGCAATGACCCAGAGCTGTAAGGCCGGCCTCCCTGACAGTGCACTGATATCAACTGCAGAAACAAAGGGCACTAATATCTCTGCAACAGGGGAAGAAACCAACAAAATTGAAAACACACTGTATTCAGCACACCGTCAGCTGTGCAATGGTATATAACATGCCCTATCTTAGAGGACTTAAAAGCGTCTCTTCAGGCAAGGAGTCTGTTGCATGTCCCATAAAATATCTAGGACTATTGCCGTAAATAATCCTATAAATGACTTTATTGGTGTTCACTGAGCACCATAAACATACATTTTATTAGGTATTTTATTTTGAGACGATTACATGGAAAGCAATTCCTGTTCCGGTCATATGAAGTTGCTTTGCAAGCAAAGAAACACTGTAAATAATTCACTTAAAAAGGAAGTAAAATAGATATTGTAAAATTTAAAATATTACTGGTTTTACTTAGTTTTTTACACATCTATCTAGAATTCAGTCTTCTGAAGAATTCTATGGACATTGTGGTTACCAAACCTAAACTTAAGAAACTGCTGATGATAAAAGTCACAATTGTTTCTTTCGGACACAAATATGAAGCTCCTGATAAGTAAATGAGCTCATTCTCAGCCAAGGGTCAGAGTCAAATGTGAGGCCATCTATCCAACATCTAAAGCTTGACCAATACTGGGTCATACAACAGGACAATCTCAATCACACCAGCAAATCTACAACAGAATGGCTGAAAAAGAAAAGAAGGTGTTAAAGTGTAGACCTCAACCCTATTAAAATGCTCTGGTGAAACTTTGTGTACAAAAGTCAATGAACAAAAGTCAATGAACTGTGAGTAATATTGTAAAGTAAAGTGGGGCAAAATTCCTCCAGAACGATGTGAGAGACTGATAAGTCATACAGAAAATCTTTACTTTAAAGGGGTTGTCCGAGATAATGTTATTTCTACAATAAGCTAAACAACCCCCCCACCCCCACCTACCTTCTAACTTACTTAGTTTACCAACAATGTATATTTTCCGGTGGCGTTCCGTTTCCCTATTTCCGGAAACAAAACTTCACCTATACTTATCTGTCTTCCTGTCCGGATCTTCTGGGCACGGGATATCACCCTTCTGCGGGGCCTGCTCCTCCTCCTCTTGGCAGACGTCAAGAAGAGGAGGAAACAGCCCCTCTGAGGAACTGCGGACATGAGGCATATATTTTGATTTTGCCTAAAACTACAGTATTATTAGGCTAAGGTATACACAAAAGAAAAACAGCCTGGAGCACACTAAGCAGGACACCTCAGCATGTAAGAAATAGAGATCCAAAGAATCTTAAGGGAACTATGCATTTTTATTTGGCTAAAGGTTAAGTCTGTGGTTGTAAATGGGTTAAGTCTTTTTCTGCATCCCAAAATGTGTGTCCTGGGCAAGTTGCCAAAGGATCCTTGAGTCTGATGGTCCAATGGACCACTGTGGTTCACCCACATATCCTTAAGATAGGTCATCAATTAAAGATTGGCAGGGGTCCGATACCTATGTCCACAGCCAATCATCTGGAAAATCCTCTTGATGCTTCATTTCCGTGCATTGGAAATTTCCCATCCCTCCTACCATGGTTATGAAAGAGGTTGTCTGGGCAAAAAAAATATTTTTAAAATAGGCTGGGGGAGATGAAAAACATATAAAAAAAAAAATCATACTCACCCATCCTGCTGCTCCGGTGTCTTCTCAAAGTGAAACTGTTCGCTGTTACGTTCTGGATCCCTTCCGCTGAAGCCGCTGATTGGACTCAGTGGTGACGTGACCACTGATGCCAATCAACAGCCTCAGGAAGAGACCCCGGGATGTCACAGGTTGTGACGTCACGTGCCCTTTGCTGAGACCGCTAATTGGCCTCTGTAGTCTTGTGCGGCGGGGACTTCCGCTGGAAGATAACAATGGACCGGGAGGATCGGATTGCACTGGGAGCCACCGGAGCACTGGGGAGAGGTGAGTATGATTAATTTTTTTTTTTATGTTTTTCACCTCCACCAGCCTATGTTAAAAATATTTTTTTGCCCGGGCAACCTCTTTAAATAACCATGGTAGGAGGGATGGTAAATTTCCAATGCAGGAAAATGAGGCATTAAGGGGATTTTCCGGCCTCTTTTTACAGCTGATTGGCTGGGGGCATTGGTATCGGACCCCTGCTGATCTTTATCCAGGTATTAATTATTTAGAAAAGACTCCAAATGATGTAAAAAAAAAAAAAAATATCACACTCACTTCACCAGTCTCTATTGCCAAGTGCTTAGCAGTCTCTACTTTCTGGTCTATCTCAACACACAGGAAATTACCAAAGCGCCAATCACTGGCTGCCAGAATTCAACATGTCTGATCCCTTCAGACATCATCTAAGTCGGGAGACCCTGATTCAGCACGTTCAGCCAACTTTTTTCTAATGTGTATGGGAGTTGCCTTGTTGGTCTGCTAACTTATTAGTCATACTGGGCAGTACCAGCCCTTGAGTTGCCAATCTCTCATTATTACACAATGCTGGACTAAACTATCAAAACATATCAGTCTGCCATACAGCATAGTCACTTCCTAAATCTTATACATATGGTTTATCAGTTTTTAAATAAAACATGTGCCTTTGGGATGCTTTACATCTACATTCACCATGGGAGTAGCGGTATATTTTAATTAGGAAGACTTTCATTCCTTCTATGTGCTTATGTTCTAAGTTATCACTTCACTTATGCGGCACAAGTGAATATTTTACGAGCTGCAGACTTTCAGATATGACTCTTAAATGGAAGTAAAATATATGTTTCTTCCGACCATCCAGAAGATCAATTCTATGTTGGGAGTTAGAAAAGCAATAACATTATGAATTGTAATGGTGGGTTACACGGCAGGTAATATAGCAGTTATGATAGCATATATTGCAATACTCTAGATACATTATGGTACAAAGGTTAAAAGTTTCACTTACGTATATAAAATTCAAGCTGTAAAACTCTATAGTCAGAGAGGTACATCTTTATGTGGGCTGACAGCCCGCAGCATCCCTATCCAGGCAGTGCAGTTGTATATACAGTGGGGAAAAAAAGTATTTAGTCATCCACCAATTGTGCAAGTTCTCCCACTTAAAAAGATGAGGCCAGCCTGTAATTGTCATCATAGGTAGACCTCAACTATGAGAGACAAAATGAGAAAACAAGGGGGGCGTGGCCTGAACATGCTACCGTGAAGACGCACTTCTGCAGAGCTCCCGGACCCCGAGCGCTACCTACCACCACTTAAGGGGAAAATTAACCCAAAAGCGACTCTGAACGGCTCACCCGCAATGGTGAAGCGACCAGGACGCAGCGGGACCTCCTCCTCTCTAACGGAGCCGCACATTGCCCGTTACCTGCTCTCCACTCCTTCCTCCCTCCAGGCGGAGGGAGCCAAAATGCCGCCGGCGCGCGCTCCCACTGCCTCTACGCAGCTAGCGGCACTTTCTCAAAGTCCAGCGGACCTTCCAGGCTCACAGGAGAAGCCTGACACGCAGCTCTCCTCACCACTGCCGTCCCAGCCGCCAACGGAGGAGGTTTCAGCGATCACCCGGCAGGTACCGGTCCCCCTCCCCCCCGCTCCCAAAATGGCGGCCCCAGCAGTGTCCCCACGCGCCAATCCTCACCTCTTACTGAGGAACTGTTAACCACTGAGCTCCTGCAGCCTCCCTCTTTTAATGGAATACCTGGCCCAGCTGGATCTGGTGCAAGCTTGCAGTCTCACTCTCCCATGCCTTCTATAATACATTCAGGGTCACTGCCCTATCAGCCTATGACCTCTCAGAATATAATACATCCTGCAGAGACCCCAGATGTTCCGCTGAAAATGGATCTACATATAGCCAGGCCCTCTCTTGGCGGTATCCCGCTGACAACAGGAGCAACTAGAGCATCCCATAATGAAGCAGATCCATGGACGGGGCCCGTGGCCCCTGCTGCCTTAGACCAACGTGAGGGTCTGAAACCTGACCTCTCTGGCACCCTGATAGCACCTCACTCTCCAGCTTACTCTGACTCATCTGACTTCTCTGGGAGGGATGCAGCCTCACTCTCCCACCGCCGAAAGCGTCCTAAACTAACGGACATCTGGAACCTTCTTAGCAATATGCCTACTAAATTGGACCTGGAAGCCATGGTCCGCAGAGTCGAGGAAAAACAAGAGAAAATCATGTCTGAGTTTAAAATGGAACTACAGACTCTATCTACACAAGTCTCTACTCAACAACAGCAGGCGGCTTCGCTGGATCAGCGCCTCACTGCCGTAGAAAATTTCCAGTCTATGTAAAGAGACCTCAACAGATCCATCCTTCTGCAGGTCGATGATCAGGAAAATAGAGGTCGTCGAAATAATGTCAAACTGAGGGGTATCCCTGAAAGTCTTCCCCCCTCGGAGCTCCATTCTGCCGTGACCTTGATTTTTAACACAGTCCTGTCTCGTCCTCCGGATTCGGAGATCACCATTGACAGAGTCCATCGGGTGTTGGGTCCCAGGCGTGGGGACACTTCGGAGCCCAGGGATGTTCTTTGCAGAGTCCATTTCTTCAGGGAAAAGGAAGATATTCTTCAAGAGGCCTGGCGTGGTGGCCCGGTCCCATTTATGGACACCCAGGTGCATCTATTACCGGATGTTTCCCGACGTACCCTAGCCATGCGCAGAATCCTTAAACCAACCTTACAAGCCATCCTGGACTCTGGGGCCACATATAAATGGGGTCACCCTTTCCATGTCCAAATCCGTCACAACGGAGCTACCTTTGCACTTCACTCTCCGGAACAAGAGACTTTGCTGGCGAAGTTTCTGGATCTGCCTGAGCTCTCCCTCCCTGACTGGCTGGTCTACCCACTGCCACCTGTGCCTCCGGGGAGACGCCCGCCTTCCTTTGCCCTGTCTCGGAGACGACCTCGAGGGGAGGGTGCCTGGCGGAGGTCTACTTGAAATGTGATGTATTTTTCTAGGATGTTCCCCTTTAACTCACATATTGGTTAACGAATGGTAGGCCCCTTGGTGTGCTTTAGGCGAGAGGAGGCACCTTGCGGGTCTCTAGTTTTATCTCCTCTTGGGGGGTGTATAAGGGTTCTCAATACAAAAATATGATGTATTTTTCTAGGGTGTTCCCCTTTAACTCACATATTGGTTAATGACTGGTAGGTCCCGTGGCGTGCTTTAAGGCGAGAGGGGGGCACCTTGCGGGTCTCTAGTCTTATCTCCTCTCCGAGGGTGTATAAGGGTTCTCCATATAACAGAGGGCGGCTAGAGACTTTAATCTAAAAGTAATTCCCCACCTCCCTTCCTTAGCTGTTGAGCTTTGTGTGCCTTGGCTCCCCCTACCCAGTTGTAAGACATACCCTCATAGGGGGTCACCCCCCTGTTTGATCTGCTGGGATTACTATTTTTTAAGAGTTCAGCCCCCCTTTCTCTCCACCCTTAGTAGAAAGGTCTTGGTCACATTTTTCATTCTAATGCTCGGGGAAAGGGTGGCAACTAGATTTGAGTTTTTACTTTTCCCCCGATAGTCTAGCTTAGCAGCTCTCTGGGCGTATACTGCGGTGTGCTCCTGAGACCTGCCTAAGTGGGTTATCCCACTGTTTTGTGTTTACCGCTCTTGGTCTAGCCTTGAGTGTAATTAATTTGTGGTATTTCTTGTTTTTTTTTTTTTTTTTTTTGATCCCTTCCTTTGTGTTCCCTCTTTCCCTCGCTTTATCCCCTTTCCCCCCCCCCCCTTTTTTTTTTTTTTTCCTTCTTCTTCTTTCCTCTCTGTGAGTCTTGTGGTCTTGTGTGTGTTGTCTGTTTGTTTTTTGTCTTTTCCCCTTGCAGGATTCTCTGGTGTTCTCCTCCATCAACGCTAACGGTCTCAACACTCCCGAGAAGAGATCATCCCTTCTCCACCTTCTTTGGAGTAGGAGGGTCCAGGTGGCCTTTATCCAGGAGACTCACTTTCGAGAGGGGGCGGTCCCTACCTTTTCCTCCCCAAGATACCCAGACGTATACCATAGCTGTTTTCCGGAGTCCAAGTCCAGGGGGGTGAGCATTCTTATCGCACGTTCTGTTCCCTGGAAGTATAAGGCAGCCTTGCGTGATGATTCTGGTAGATTCCTGTTTGTAAAGGGGGAATTAGCAGGCTCTTTGTTTACTCTAGCCAATGTCTACCTCCCCAACTCTAACCAGGCGGCCGCCTTAGAAGGCATTCTGGCTAAGCTGGCCGATTTTTAGTGGGAGGAGATTTCAATGTAGCCCTAGACCCTTCGGTAGACATCTCCAGAGGCTCGTCCTACATACCTAAGCAGGTCCTCTGACGTATCCGTCGACTGCTTTTTTCTCATCAGTTGATAGACCTCTGGCTCACGGTCCACCCTGACGCGAGAGACTATACCTTTTATTCACATGCTAGAGATGTTTACTCGAGATTGGATTATTTCTTCATTAGACACGCAGACGTTCCTTTAATAAACGGAGCTGAGATTGACCCTATCACTTTCGCGGACCATGCGATGGTCCATGCTGTCCTGACATCCCCCGCCACGAGGCCCCGAGCCTGGCAATGGCGTCTCAATGAATCGCTGCTCCAGGACATCCCCACATCTCAGGCTGTCTCCTCTGCCCTGGCTAATTACTTCCAGTAGAATGATACAGCGGAAGTGTCTCCCCTGACACTATGGGCCGCTCACAAATGTGTGGTTAGGGGGGTGCTGGTACAGCATGGGTCCCGCATCAAAAAGGAGAGGTCTCGAGAGATAGCCGCGCTGATTGCCGACGTGGTTTCCCTCGAGCAGACCCACAAGCGCACTCACGCCATAGATACCCAGTCAGGCCTTTTAGTAGCTCGTAAAAAATTATGAGAACGTCTAGATATACGTACAAAATATCTCTTGGCTAGAGGATGGCGCCATTTCTATGAATTTGGAAATAGATGTAGCCGCACGCTTGCCAGGTCCCTCAGGGAACAAAAGACACGCAACTATATCCCCTCGATCACTGATTCGACGGGAAGGCGCCATACTGACCCACACCGTATTGCAGAAGAGTTCGCTGGGTTTTATCGTACCCTCTAAAACCTACCGTCATGTCCCCCAGAGTCGAATGGCCCCTCCCTGGCCTCTGCTCTGAAACAGTATATAGCAGACTCCGGAATGCCTAAACTCTCGGCGGAGGCCCAAACTGTTCTTGACTCACCTATAACTAAGGAGGAATTAGCTCAGGCACTTCAGACAATGCAACCCCAGGCCCCGATGGCTTCCCAGCCTCCTACTATAAAAAATACTTGTTAGAGTTGTTGGGCCCCCTGGTGCGTGCCTTAAATTCTCTGTCGGCGGGTGCGACTCTCCCCCCGGACATGGCTAGGGCTCATATAGCAGTAATACATAAGGAGGGTAAAGACCCTGCGATGTGTGCCAGTTATAGACCAATATCACTCCTTAATGTTGACTTAAAAATCTTTTCTAAGGTGTTAGCCTCTAGACTGGCCCCTCTATTGCCTGATCTAGTACAGTCCGATCACACGTGAGGCTAGGGACAATACAGTAAAGGTAATTAACGCCATACACTACGCCAAAACCCATGACCTCCCTCTTTGTCTCCTCTCTACTGATGCTGAAAAAGCATTTGATAGAGTGAGCTGGTCTTACCTATTTGAGGTCCTGGATCATGTGGGGCTTGGCCTGATTATGAGATCCTGCATTGCTTCCTTGTATTTCAATCCATCAGCCTCTACGAGAGTTAACGGAACTATTTCATCTCCCTTTCCGATAGGGAATGGCATGCGTCAGGGGTGTCCCCTCTCTCCCCTAATCTTTGTCTTAACTCTAGAACCTTTGCTTAGAAAGGTCAGATCTAACCCGGACATAGGCGGCCTAAGGGTAGGCAGTAGAGTCCTGAAAATTGCAGCATATGCAGATGATCTCCTCTTCTTCCTGCAGGATCCGGCCAAATCCCTCCCCCCCCCCCAATGTCTGAATTTAGCAAGTTCTGTCATCTTACTAACTTTAAAATTAATTTTCAGAAATCTGAGGCCCTCAATGTTTCGCTTCCACAGGGGATTCAGTCCTCTCTGGAGACCTCCTTCCCCTTCCGATGGTCGAGAATAGCTATCAAGTACTTAGGGGTTATGATAACCAAGGACCTAGGCGAACTCTATGACAAAAATTACCTCCCCCTTCTGCGGGCTATTAGATCCGACCTCAAAAGATGGTCCATAGGTACTTACACATGGTTTGGCCGCTGCGCTATATACAAAATGAATATTATGCCCCGTCTGCTATACCTCTTCCAAACTTTACCGATCCACATACCCCCTGGTTTTTTTAAGTTATTGTATAGTGACCGAATCAATTTCGTGTGGCAGGGTGGACGTGCTAGGCTGGCGCGCTCTACTCTCACGTTACCTAAACAATGGGGTGGTCTGGGTCTTCCTGACCCTCGAAAGTATTACGAGGCCTCCATGCTCCAAAGAGTGCTAGACTGGTGCCGCCACGCTCCTTACAAACAATGGGTAGCCCTGGAAAACGTATTTGTTGACGCCCCCCTGGACTTGCTTCCCTGGTTAGACTCACTACGCCCCCAGGGCCCTGAGACCCCACCCTACCATAGGTCCCACTCTCCGGGTATGTAGGTCTCTCTTTTGTAGGGAGCGGATCTCCCCCTCCCCTTCACCTTTACTTCCCATCCTGGGAAACCCTGCCTTTATAGCGGGTTTATCCCAAGGGCCATTCCAGCAGTGGCGATTGGCGGGCAGACTGAGGGCCCTACATTTTCGCTCTCATGGTGAATGGATGTCTCACCGGGAACTACTCACCGCACCGGACCTTCCGGCGCTTGGCCCATGGCGGGTCTTTCAACTTACGCACTTTCTCTCTTCATTACCTAACTCCCCGGGCTATGACAGAAAGCCCACGAGGTTTGAGGAGACTTGCATGGGAAGGGGCCTGCTAAGACACTCCCTTTCTGATTTCTATTTGCTCCTGATTTCTATTTTGCTCCTTGCTCCTCCGGGCCGCAGACCTTCCTACTTAGCCAGATGGGAGGCTGATCTGGCCATGACCTTCTCTGACCAACAGTGCTCCAGAATTTTTGAGTTTACCCACAAGAGTTCGATGGCTAGCAGATATCAGGAGGCGGGATATAAAATCCTGACTAGATGGTACCATGTTCCGTCTAAACTACACAGACTATTCCCGTCCTCCTCTCCCCGCCTGTTGGCGCTGTGGCTCGGAGGAGGGGACGCTTTTACATATTTTCTGGGAGTGCTCGATATTGAGAGACTTTTGGAAGGGAGTACATAGGGTGCTAGGTCAGATATTCCAAACTTCCATTCCTAACACGCCAGCCTTCTTTCTCCTACACCTTTCGGACTGCCCCCTGCGTACCTACCGCAAGTCTTCCCTACGGCACATGATCAATGCCGCTAGGGCGTGTATCCCAGCGCTATGGAAATCGTCTAATCCCCCCTCCCTCCTCCACTGGGTTCGCAAAGTGGAGGATATTCAGTACATGGAGGATCTCACTGCATCCCTTCGAGATACGAGGGAATCCTTTATGGCGGCCTGGACGCCGTGGATTCTCTTTCAGGGATCCCAGGCCTATAAAGATCTGACGGGTAGACCTTGATTGAAGGTTTCGCAGCCGATATGGAGGGGTCGGGGCCCTTGTCTGTTTGTCTGTTCGTAATGTGTGTGTCAATTCATGGCTCCCACATTTGTCCCCTCCTTGTCTTTCTTCCTCTCCCTCTCTCTTCCAGTCCCTCCTGCTTCCTTCCCCCCCCTCTGTCCCCTTTTTTTTTTTTTTTCTTTTCTTTTCTTCTTCCCTGACAACTGCTATGATCAGCAGAAGCTGATGTTCTAATTTATCCATTTAATGTTACCATGCTATTATGTATGGTTGTTGATATATGCCTTGATCCTTGAGGTCAGGCACTTGTTTGGCTCACGCCATCTTTGTTTGTTGCTATTTCTGTACAACTTCTAAAATAAAGAATTTATAAAAAAAAAAAAAAAAAATGAGAAAACAAATCCAGAAAATCACTGTCTGATTTTTTTAAGAATTTATTTGCAAATTATGGTGGAAAATAAGTATTTGGTCACCTACAAACAAGCAAGATTTCTGGCTCTCACAGACCTGTAACTTCTTCTTTAAGAGGCTCCTCTGTCCTCCACTCATTACCTGTAGTAATGGCTCCTGTTTGACATTGTTATCAGTATAAAAGACACCTGTCCACAACCTCAAACAGTCACACTCCAAACTCCACTATGGTGAAGACCAAAGAGCTGTGGAAGGACACCAGAAACAAAATGGTAGACCTGCACCAGGCTGGGAAGTCTGAATCTGCAATAGGCAAGCAGCTTGGTGTGAAGAAATCAACTGTGGGAGCAATAATTAGAAAATGGAAGACATACAAGACCACTGATAATCTCCTTCGATCAGGGGCTCCACGCAAGATCTCACCCCGTGGGGTCAAAATGATCACAAGAACGGTGAGCAAAAATCCTAGAACCAAACAGGGGGACCTAGTGAATGACCTGCAGAAAGCTGGGACTAACGTAACAAAGGCTACCGTCAGTAACACACTACGCCGCCAGGGACTCAGATCCTGCAGTACCAGACGTGTCCCCCTGCTTAAGCCAGGACATATCCGGGCCCGTCTGAAGTTTGCTAGAGAGCATTTGGATGTTCCAGAAGAGTATTGGAAGAATGTCATATGGTCAGATGAAACCAAAGTAGAACTGTTTGGTAGAAACACAACTCGTGTTTGGAGGAGAGTGAATGCTGAGTTGCATCCAAAGAACTCCATACCTACTGTGAAGCATGGGGGTGGCAACATCATGCTTTGGGGCTGTTTCTCTGCAAAGGGACCAGGGCGACTGATCCGTGTACATGAAAGAATGAATGGGGCCATGTATCGTGAGATTTTGAGTGCAAACCTCCTTCCATCAGCAAGGGCATTGAAGATGAAACATGGCTAGGTCTTTCAGCATGACAATGATCCCAAGCACACCGCCAGAGCAACGAAGGAGTGGCTTCGTAAGAAGCATTTCAAGGTCCTTGAGTGGCCTAGCCAGTCTCCAGATCTCAACCCCATAGAAAACCTTTAGAGGGCGTTGAAAGTCTGTGTTGCCCAGCGACAGCCCCAAAACATCCCTGCTCTAGAGGAGATCTGCATGGAGGAATGGGCCAACATACCAGCAACAGCGTGTGCCAACCTTGTGAAGACTTACAGAAAACGTTTGACCTCTGTCATTGCCAACAAAGGATATATAACAAAGTATTGAGATTAACTTTTGTTATTGACCAAATACTTATTTTCCACCATAATTTGCAAATAAATTCTTTAAAAATCAGACAATGTTATTTTCTGGATTTGTTTTCTCATTTTGTCTCTCATAGTTGAGGTCTACCTATGATGTCAATTACAGGTCGGCCTCATCTTTTTAAGTGGGAGAACTTGCACAATTGGTGGCTGACTAAATACTTTTTTTTCCCCACTGTATAACATAGCCTTAGCCTAAGGCTCAACATATTGGCCACATTTTAGCAGTTTTCTGTCCATCTTTTTTTGTTTGTTTTTTTTTTTACTGTAACCCCAGGGAAGGAAGGAAGATAATGTCTTAGATGGGACTCTTATCTTAAAACCCTTTGTGTAAGCATGGCTTAGTGTCTTATTAATGTTATTATGATGCGCTGATATTTCTGGACATGTACACTGGATACCGGGGTACTCAACTAGTTTTAGTAAATGTCCACTGACCTATATCTGCCATCAGGTAAACGTCCACACCGAACATGTCCAGTATTTACATATGTTAAGACATGCCTCTAACCTCACCCAGTCCCGCCGATGCCAGCTTTGAACAAACCCAGTTTTCCAATGCCAACTTTGACCCCACCAAATCCTAACCAGTCCCTCACAGTGTAATGCCCCCTTAGTGAACCCATACAGTATAATGCCCCCTTAGTACCCCTACATAATATAATGCCCCCATAGTGTCCCCACACAGTATAATGTCCCTATAGTGTCCCCACAGAGTACAATGTCCCATTAGTGCCCAACACAGTTTAATGCCCATGTGTCCCTACACAGTATAGTGCCCCCCTAGTGACCTCCATATAGTATAATGCCACACTGGTGCCCCCATGCAATATAATGCCCCCACTGAGTCTCCACACAGTATAATGCCCCTTTAGTGGCTTCCATATGGTATACTGCCCTACTGGTGCTCCGGCACATAAAAATGCCTTATTAGTGTTCAACACAGAATAATGCCCCCTTAGTGCCCCACACAATATAATGCCCCCTTAGTGTGCCTATACAGTATAACGCCCCCATAGTTCCCCCACACAGTATAATGACCCCATAGTGTCCCCACACTATAATATCCCCTAAGTGCACCCATACAGTATAATGCCTTCCTAGTGGCCTACACATAGTATAATGCCCCGCTGGTGCCCCCACAGTATAATGCCCCCCATCGAGTCGCCACACAGTATAATGCCCCCTTAGTGGTCTCCATATGATATAATGCCACACTGGTGCTCCTATACATTATAATGCCTCATTAGTGCTCAACACAGTATAATGTGCCCCCGCTGCCAACCAAACAGGGGAGCTGTAGGGCTCCACAGAAAACTCTCCCTCTTGCTCCTTCACAATGACAACAGCCGGGAGACATACTGATCTCCTGACCACTGTTCCTCTTGCACTATATTGCAGTTGCGAAAGAAGGAAATGGCAATCATCCCTGCTGCCTACACAGGAGTGTAGCCAAGCTTGTGTTACTTCTGTGTAGGTAGCAGAGATGAGTGTGATACAAAAGGGACAGCAGTAGGGAGATCCTTTCCGAGTGTTGTCATTATGAAGGAGGCAGGGGCATCTATGGTCCATCTGGCATCCATGGTCCAGGTTTGGAACTCGGTCCACCAGTTGAGTACCCCTGCTGTATACTTTAGATAGCTGGCTTACAGCTATCCCTCCTGACTCCCCAGGTAAAGCAGACATATGCATAGTGAGAGGGGAGAAAGCTGCTGCAGGCACCTCTGCTGGTGGCTTATCTTCCCTTAAGACACAGGATCGGGCATGTTGAAATGCAACTACCCTATCCTTATCCCCAATATCTGTCATAAGGGGAAAGTCGGGAGGCATGGAAACAAACCAATAGACAATACAATGGCTTGTTGCCAGCTGCTACAAGTGGCATCTACACTTACAAATCATGCCCTGATCTTACTGGCATTGATCATCTATCAACATCAATCATAGTTTTATTGCATAAATATAGCGGCATTCACACTGGGCAGTTACAGAAATCACTCAGAATGTGATGATAACTGGAAAGTGTAAAAAGACTTCACAGAGCTCTTTTTCTGCCTCCTTAGTATAGATCAGGGGTCGGCAACCCCTGGCACGCATGCCAAGAGCGGCACGCGAGGCATATTTCTCTGGCACGGCAGCCTGAGTCCTCACCCAGCAGTTTCAATTGGACCAAACACGGCCGAAACGAAACTGCTATTATTATACTGTGGGGTCTCTTCAGACCCCCGAGTATAATAAGCGGAGCCCCTGGGGAGATGATCAAACATAAAAAATAATGTTAACTCACCTTCCCTGGATCCACAGCCGCTCTGTGCTCTTCGGGCGCTTCTGCCTGAAGTCAGCTGACAGGGCCTCAGGTGTCACGTCTGCGATCATTACGCATAATGACGCGACGTGACCCCTGAGACCCAATGCGCTGTAGCTGACTACAGGCAGAAGCGCCCAAAGAGAACACAGCGGCTGCGGAGCGTGGAATGGTGAGTACGTTGTTTTTTATGTTTGATCATCTCCCCGGGGGCTCCGCTTATTATACTCGGGGGTCTGAAGAGACCCCACAGTATAATAATAGCTAGTGAGTGGCACAAATTGGAATAGTATAAAAGTTAGAATATTATACTGTGAGCAGGGGCCTCTATGGAACATAATACCGTGTGCAAGAGCCACTATGGGACATAATACTATGTGCAGGGACCGCTATGGGACATAATACTGTGTGCAGAGGCCGCTATGGAACATAATACCGTGTGCAGGAGCCACTATGGGACATAATACTGTGTGCAGGGGCCGCTATGGAACATAATACCGTGTGCAAGAGCCACTATGGGACATAATACTATGTGCAGGGACCGCTATGGGACATAATACTGTGTGCAGAGGCCGCTATGGAACATAATACCGTGTGCAGGAGCCACTATGGGACATAATACTGTGTGCAGGGGCCGCTATGGAACATAATACCGTGTGCAGGAGCCACTATGGGACATAATACCGTGTTCAGGGGCCGCTATGGGACATAATACCGTGTGCAGAGGCCGCTATGGGACATATACCATTTGCAGGGGCCGCTATGGGACATAATACCGTGTGCAGGGGCCGCTATGGGACATAATACCGTGTGCAGAGGCCGCTATGGGACATATACCATGTGCAGGGGTCGCTATGGGACATAATACCGTGTGCAGGGGCCGCTATGGGACATAATACCGTGTGCAGGGGCCGCTATGGGACATATACCATGTGCAGGGGCCGCTATGGGACATAATACCGTGTGCAGGGGCCACTATGGGACATAATACCGTGTGCAAAGGCCGCTATGGGACATATACCATGTGCAGGGGCCGCTATGGGACATAATACCGTGTGCAGGGGCCGCTATGGGACATATACCATGTGCAGGGGCCGCTATGGGACATAATACCGTGTGCAGGGGCCGCTATGGGACATAATACCGTGTGCAAAGGCCGCTATGGGACATATACCATGTGCAGGGGCCGCTATGGGACATAATACCGTGTGCAGGGGCCGCTATGGGACATATACCATGTGCAGGGGCCGCTATGGGACATAATACCATGTGCAGGAGCCGCTATGAGACATAATACTGTGTGCAGGGACTGCTATGGCTGTGGGACATAATACCATGTGTAGGGACCACTATGGGACATTATTCTGTATAACGGTGTGTTTTCTGTATTAAGGATGTGTTTTTGCACAGAAAACTCAGGCTTTGTTTTTTTTTTTTGTGCAAAAATGCACCAGTTTTACATCAAAGTAAAAGTTCCAGTGGCCTAAAAGTATAGCTGCATCCAGATACATAGTGTGTTTTCACCGTAAAGATGCTGCCATACGGTGCTCCTGGACACATACATTTACCACTAATTGGGGGCTGCACATGGACTTTCATTGCTTCTAATCGGAAAGTACATGTGAGTCCCAGGAAATAGCAGTAAGCGCATGTGTCCTAAAGCATCTGGTGGCAGCACTTCTGTGTTATGGTTTGTGGTATATGACTTCAGTTTAGGGGTCGTCAAACTTACAATTATTGACCGGCACTCCGAGTACCTCATCTTTGATTTTTTAATTAAAATCGGCACGCCGAACAAAAAAGGTTGCTTACCCCTGGTATAGATCATCACTGCCAAGGTTCTTTCATATAAAACCTAAAGACTCCTAACATGGCAATACATATCAGCTTACCGTCAGCAAAACCAGCCATCTAATCTGTATGGGGGTGTCCTTTCCCTATGCTTAATTCTTTTGTTCTCAATGCTAAGGCCCCACATAGCGAGCCACAGCCAAAAAGCGCTGCGGAAACGACCACAGCGGAAACGCATCGTGTTCTTTCCCGCAGCACTTTTCGTAGAAAGTCCACAGTTTTCCTCTGCAGACTTTCTACCTCTATTATACCTATACGGAAACCAACAGTATTTCCGTAGGTATAATTGACATGCTGCAATTTACAAAAATGCAACGTTTTTTGAAAATCGCAGCATTTCCGCTACGGATATTTTTCTGCAATGTGTGAATGGGATTAGCCAGAATCCCATCCACTTTGCAGGTACTGTAAAATGCCATATTTTTTGCTGCAGCGTTTTTGCAACCTGGGGCCTCTGCCTAAGGGAGATAAATTGCTGCCAAAGATGTCTGGGAGTGGCCTCCTCCCCTCACAAAATTCAGAGCACGTGCATGCTCGGTTGAGCTGAGCATGCATGTGTAAGGGGACCAGAAGGACTAGCTGCCAGTAAAAAAAAAAAATCTATAGTTTGCCACAAATTTTACCCTCTGCATTAAAAAAGTTGAAACCATCAGTGAAAATGTCCAAAAATTCTGCAAATTTGAAAGTCTGCAGCACTCCCTGAAAATTGTGAAGATTTTTTCTGCTACATATGGATAGCATTTCCAAACCTATATATTCACACACATTTTGCTTCACTGTACATGGACCAATCATGATCAGAGATCACATTGTAGATAGAAAGGAATCTGTACAATTGTATACGACCTGCGGCGGTGACAACAGGAAGAACAGTTGCTTTATCTGAGTGGGAAGGAGGGCAAAGTAAGTGCCTTGGTCAATGCAGCAACTTGGATGATTTCTCTCCTAGCAGTTCTGTGTTTTAGCATTTATTGTATTTGCTGCCTGTGATAGATGACTACAGGTTTAGTGATGGCAAACAGATTAATCCACAAAGAAAACTCATTATAGCAATCAGCGAATCTGCCCTATGTAGAATTGTTACATTGTCAGTCTCACTTTTATGCTAAAAGACAATAAAGGACACATTTCAATACAGTATTGTAATATATTATAATGGATTTGCTTTTCAGTCGCCAAATAAATCTATCCTCTTTTTATGCTTGATGTAGAAGACTTGGACATGTTACATTGTACAGCTCTTTGTGATACTGTACACAGCTTATAGAGCCATCAAGGACGATTATTAACCTCTTAAAGGGAGTCTATCGCCTCCTCCAAGCATACTCAGCTGTCACCACCGAGTTACCGAGCACATTACAGTGATAAACAACATTAATTTCTTATGTCTGTCACTTTGGTATATTTGGAGAAAAACGACTTTGAAATTGTATTCAAATGAGGCAACTGGTGCACTGGGGACGGGGCTTCAGCTCCCTGGAGCACTGCTCTAGACACTTAGAACACTACCACCTCCTGCCTGCATCACCCCTTGCAGTGGGAGTTGATTCTCCCACTGCTATGACATCAGCCATCCTATCTAAGCAGCAAAAGCAGTGGTCCCAGGGCTGAAGGCCCGTCCCCAGTGCACCAACTGCTTCATTTGCATAAGATTTTAAAGTTGTCTTTAGAGATGAGCAAAGTTTTCAAAAATTCGATTCAGCAACTTCTCCGAATTTTCCAATACGATTCTATTCGATCTGAATTAAATTGCGACGAATAAACAGCTATTTCCTGTCTGCGGAGAGCCGGGGTGGGCGGCAAAATGGTGGAACCCCTTGTATGCCCCGGTCATGTTTGACCGGGGCATCCAAGGTGTTAAAATCTCCGATCGGTTATGGAGCAGGGTGTTAGGTCCGGTTCACATCTGCGTTCGGGTTTCCGTTCGGGGAGTCCCCCCGAAATGAAACCTATAAGGATAAGGTCCAGTTCACATCTGAGGAAACCCATAGACCCCATAGACTATAATGGGGTCCGTGTGGTTTCCGCATGAAACATGCGGAAAGGAAAGCTCTGCTTGCAGCACTTTTCTCTCTGCTTGCTTCATGCAGAAACTGAGCGGAAATCACACGGACCCCATTATAGTCCGCGGGTTTCCCAGGTAAACCGCTTTGTATGCGTATAGGTTTCCATTCGGGGGTCCCCACGCGGACTCCCCAAACCGAAACCCAAATGTAGATGTGAACCAGGCCTTAGCTGTCAGTTACAGCTAACACCCTGATCCATAACCGATCGGGGGTTTTAACACTTTGGATGCAGCGGTCAAACACGCTCTGGGCACTCGCGAAGGGGTTAAAGGGCTGTGACATCACAGGGCTGGCTGCTGATTGGCTGCATGCATGGCATTGTGGGTGATCTCGCATTCCCAGAGTTCCTTTCCCCATGTCCTAACATGTACAGCAGCCATTTTGAACAAAATGCGATTCGCTACCACGAAGTGTGAAGAAATCCGGATTCAATGCGAATCGAATATTTCCTGAAAATCAGATTGAATTCCACTTCGTCAGCTTCGATTCGCTCATCTCTAGTTGCTTTACTCCAAATGAACAAAAGTGACATACATAATAATGGTATATTGTTAATCTCTGTAACGTGCCCTCTAACATGGTGATGGCGGTTGAATATGCTTGGAGGAGGTGACAGTCTCTCTTTAAGGACGCAGCTTATTTTTATATTTAAGGACACGCTCCTTTTCTTGTTTTTTTTTTTCCATTGTCACTTTTCAAGCCATATAAGCCCCAAAAGTACAAATTGTACTTTTCTATTGCGCCATTTTGGGAAAAAAATTAGCTTATTAATTACATTTTACTAACTCTCTCTTAGAGGGGAAGGGAAAAAAAAAGTCAATTACGCCATATTTTTTTAACATTCTAAATTTTACTTGGTGCGCTGGGCATCATAAATAACAGATTTCTGCCGCGTGAACATACCCTAAGAGTACTCAGGATTTGTTTGTTTGCATCTGTGCTATAATACTTGTAGTGAATTTACATTTTATTAGGCACATTTTTTTTTCATTCTTGGCAGTTTGCCCAGAACGTTCTAATATATAATCTGAATAAAGGCATTGCATTAGCAAAGTAATCTATTTGTGCTTTAAAAATTATTACTTAAAAGGGGTTGTCCAGGATCTAAAGATTTTTGATGCTGATGTCCTATCCACAGGATAGGTCATCAGTATCAGATTGATCGGGGTCCGACACCCAAACTCTGAACCAAGCGGCTGCCAGGAGCCATATACTATGTATAGGAAGCCCTGCTCCTATTCAAGTGACCAGTTGTACACAGACCAATTTCTGTAACCTCACCATTCCTGAGCAATCGGTACTGTTAGGTTCTGCAACCTTGATGCTAATTAGGCTCTTTACTAGGATTGGGTGATTATGACCAAAATCAAAATCGTGATTAATCAGGCATTTTACCTTGATTACAATTAATGGCAATTATGTAGGTCACGTCCCTTTTAAACCACAGCATGAGTATGTATCAAGCAAGGTTCACCCAACAGCCAAGTCAAAACTGCTTCTATACTCTGGGGTCTGAAGAGACCCCAGAGTACAATGTTCGGAGGCCCAGGAGTAGCGATCAAATATAAAAAACAGTTTTACTTACCTCTCCTGGGCTCCGGCGCAACTCCCTGCTTTCTTCTGCTGACTGACGTCAAGCCCAATCACAGACCTCAGAAGTCACATGGGTCACACAGAGTTTTGAGCAACTGAGGAACAATCACAGGCCTCATCGGTCCCTGACGTCAGTTAGAAGTGCCGAAGACAGCAGGGAGTCGCGCCAGAGCCCAGGAGAGGTGAGTAACACAGTTTTTTTTATGTTTGATCCCCCTGGGCCTTCAATCATTATACTTTGGGGTCTGTAGAGACCCAGAGGAGATATGCAGTTTTGATTCGGACGTGTTCATTCCAAACTGCAGGTAGAACCCTGGAAATAATGTAATAACCGAACCGAAATAACTGATGTGAACAAAATCCCATCAGTTATCCTGGCTGATGTTCAGCTTTGGTTATTTTTTGACTAATCACCCAGCCCTACTCTTTACTGCCATGTGGGTGGTCCTAGGTTGCCTGCCCTTCCTTTCTCTAGGTGTAGTCCAACATTGTTGTGTCTATATTTCTTTAGTAACAACCTAAACCAGTGTATGTAGTGTATTCCTACTCTGAGCTATTCAATGTGATAGGTCTTGTTAACACTATTCATGCCATCACGCCTTGACAGTTTCACTACTCCTATGTGTATATGTAGTCCATTATGACTGTACTACTAAATCATTGATCGGTATGTCTGCTATGAGAGATGAGCTGAGAAAAAGAAACAAATATGACCACATTCCCAGTGTCATATATATACAACTGTCTGCTGTCCATAAACTTAAAGGACAATTTCAGAATTTATAAACCAAACCTAACAAGAAAATAATAATTCATTAGGGAGTCTGAGGATGCTTTCACGCATGTCATTTTACTGCAGTTCCTTAAGGTCAGGGCCCCATGTAGTGTAAATGCTGCGGCAAAAATGCCTGCTACATGGCGGCCCGCTATGTTACTGGTAGCCACCAGGTTTCGATGGCTAGTTAAATTTGATGCAAGACAGACCATGATGAATGGGGTGGGGGGCGTTCACACTAGGCATTTCTGGCACCATTTTGGGTTTCATATACAGGTCTGAACCTATGTTTTGTTGTATACTTTCTGTTCATTTGAAAAAAAAAAAAAGGGTCTGCGTACCCCGAAACGTGTCATTTTTGAGTAAATAAAGCTGGATCTACTTGGACTCCATTCAACAAGCAGCAGCGTCCTCTTATTGCCAACAGACTGGGTGCTAAAAAGATTTTTGCGCCGGAGCCACTATTTGGAAGTTCTCTTCCGATTCTGAAACCATTATAAAACTTGTGTTTTCTTCGGTAGCCAAGTGTCTTTTGGGTCCCCTCAGGCACATGAACCCCATGGCAAATGCTCTCTATAGCTACGCCTCTGGTCTAAATTATACCAGATGTACCAAACCTATAAAGAGCATGTGTAATTGGGTTAAATATGGCATATCTACTGCTTTGTCCCATTACCACTTATACTCTCTAAATATTCATCCTCTGTTTTTTACCAGTTTCCCGAGCCTAGGGCTCAAATACAACTCAATGTTGCCAGCAAGGATGTGGAGTCAGACTCATGGAGTCAGAGTCGAGGCCAACTTCAGGATAAAACGATTAGTTATTTGAAATGATATTATACAATTATTAATATTGTATCAGGTGTATAGTTTGTAACGCTAGGTTCACAGTGGTGTTGCCTCCATGTTGTTCTGGTCTGTCATAGGAATCAATAACTAGCTTTTCAATGAATTAGAGGATCTTTACTGCATCTGACTGACTGCATCTATGGAAAACTAGAAAAATCAGAGTCAGAGATCTGACCTGTCAACTCTACAGCCCTGGTTGTCTGTAAGTCTTGGTAAATTTCAGCATTACTGTGACTCCCATGGGACCTCTATGTCTCCCTATAAGAGGAAATGTTGTATAGCGATCCCAAGAATTCCTCCTAGAGAAATATTGAGTTAGCTCGCACGCAGTTTTGCTCGCAGGGTAGCCGTACACTTAATCACACAAACAGATGATTCTCAACACAAGAGTTGAAAGACAGGAAAATGTGATTTAACAACATGTACATGAATGTAAAATCAGCCTCCCGGTCTACAGGGAGATCTCAGCGAGATTTGCGCCTGCAATGGATTATTGGTAGTCATAATCACAATATTCCCTTCCTATCAGCAAATAATGAATTTCTGGAGAAATGCTCACTAAGACTGCATTCACAGCGACGGACATTAACAACATTTATTTTTTAAATAGGCCGGTAGAGGTGAAAAAAAAATGTGAAAAAAAATCGTACTCACCTGTCCCTGGTTCTCGGTCCTGCTGCTCCAGGGTCTTCTTGAAGTGAAATTTCTTGCCGGCTGTGACATCCCGGATCCCTTCCGCCGAAGCCGTTGATTGGCCTCAGCAGTAACATGACCGCTGAGGCCAATCAGCGGCCTCAGGAAGGGACCCGGACCGTCACCAGTAGTGACGTCATGTGTCCTTCACTCTGTGGTGGGGATTTCTGCCAGAAGACAACAACAGACCAGCAGGACCGGACCGCGCTGGGAGGCACCAGAACACCGGGGAAAGGCGAGTATGAATTCTTTTTATTTTTTTCACCACCTCTGGCCTATTTAAAAAATAAAAATTTTGCCCGGTCAACCCCTTTAACTGTAGCAGACAGAGCCCCATCCTGTGTCCTTTCCCACTGACTCTAATGTACACAACATGGTGGACGCTGCCTTCTGTCATGTTTGTTTCCTTTGTAACAGATGAAAAAGTCCTGCATGCAGGACTTTTTCTTCCGTCAGAAAAGTAAAAAAACATGACAGCAGTGTGAACCTAGACTAACACAACAGGAAAATAAACACTAGACTATGATCGCATTAGGCTCGTGATGTACACAAGTAAAGCTCTGGACATACACATTAATGCATCCATAGGGTTAGACAAAGGCCAAAAGAGCATCCAGCTGGCTGGTATACAACAGTATATGGAAAAAAAATAATATAGAAGATGTGATGTAACATGAACAGAGTCTTACAAAGCTTTGTTTTCAAGGAAACGCAATGGTCCTCCATGAAATGTGACATCAAAAAGTTTCTACCCTTTTTGACTCTTCATTGAAAGGAGAGAGAATGGAAGCCGACCAGGTATTCTCGAAACTCTACAGAAGGTGAACTGGAGAACAGCTCGACAGAAAGGCCATGTATATGCAGAGAACACCATTAGACTTTTTACGTGCATTTCCTGTTGTCTATTTTAAAGACTGTATATCAAACATTGAAACTTGATTTTCACTAAGATAACATGTTCCGCAGCTTCTACATTAAAGTGAAACTCTAAGCAAAAGTTCATGATTAATAAGGCTGTGTTTACATCTGCATTGTGGTTTCCAATGACGGAAATCACAATGTGGTGTCAGATCTGCTGTTCAATGGACACTGGCAGCGACTGATGGACCTTCTGATTTACAATGGGGTCCACCGGTGTCTATCATCTTCATGGAATCTAGGATAGAAGTTTTTTTTTATGGTTTTGTTCGGTCTCTAAAAATTCAGTGGGTTGGTGCAAATTTTGTGATTTAGCTGAAACTTCTTGTGCGTCCTAAACAGCTTGTTGTAGGGCATGGATTAGGCTATAAGGGGTATCCATAGCTTCTTCATCAGTCTATGGCAGTATATTCTCAATATTTTCCAGAAAATTACCCCCTAGTGAGAAAATGTCCCAACCAAGTACCCCCAAAGTAGCGATCACTTATAAATGTTAACAAAATAAGGCTTTGTTTGGAGCCTTTGTCATCATTTATGTAATGCCCCGCTCAGGCCTCCCACGCAATATAATGGACCCCCACATGTAATATAATGGATCCCACAGTACCCCTTATTATGGCAATGCTTCGTGCCAAGAATCCAGGATGTAACCCCTGGGGTACGGATACCGCAAGTTAAGAACCACTGGTCTATAGCATTCATTATTTTTGCCCCATTCTCTTGTGTTGACTGGTTACTCTAGGTTCACACCTGTGCTTGGGTTTCATTATTTCGGGTCTGCTTGGAGATCCGAAAAGCGGAAATCCAATCCGTTTAAAAAGCGGTTACCCGCGGAAACCTGTAGACCCCATAATGGTTTCGGGGACAGAATCCCTGAACGAAGACCAGGCGCAGGTGTGAACCTAGCCGTAATTGCCACTTTCCCAACCAGCATCTTCCATATGACCACCAGACTGCATTAGGTCCCACAGATAGCTCTCAAAGATATAACTATATAAATATTAAAGAGCTAACCTTCAATATGATCTAATAAAACATTTATCCGGCATAACCACTTCCAATAAAATGTTAAAACATACAGAAAGATGTAGGTTGAAACTTTCAATAGCCTAAAGGTGCCACACTGTCATTTCTACAACACACGGACAGCCATGTAAATGCATCGCAGCACTCAGGATATGAGGGCATTGACAGAAGGGGTGGTTTAGTGGGATGTGGGGGGAGGGGGACCTAACATGCTATCATTGGTTTTTGTATATTTTTCTCTGAAATTATCAATTATTTCTTCAGTTGTATCAACTGCAAAAACTGTTAGGGTACACATAACCTGCCATTTCTGATGCAAAATTCCTAGTGTACAGTACAGACCAAAAGTTTGGACACACCTTCTCATTCCAAGAGTTTTCTGTATTTTCATGACTATAAAAATTGTAGATTCACACTGAAGGCATCAAAACTATGAATTAACACATGTGGAATTACATACTTAACAAAAAAGTGTGAAACAACTGAAAATATGTCTTATATTCTAGGTTCTTCAAAGTATCCACCTTTTGCTTTGATTACTGCTTTGCACACTCTTGGCATTCTCTTGATGAGCTTCAAGAGGTAGTCACCTGAAATGGTTTTCACTTCACAGGTGTGCCCTGTCAGGTTTAATAAGTGGGATTTCTTGCCTTATAAATGGGGTTGGGACCATCAGTTGTGTTGTTCAGAAGTCAGGTGGATACACAGCTGATAGTCCTACTGAATGGAGTGTTAGAATTTGTATTATGGCAAGAAAAAAGCAGCTAAGTAAAGAAAAACGAGTGGCCATCATTACTTTAAGAAATGAAGGTCAGTCAGTTCGAAAAATTGGGAAAACTTTGAAAGTGTCCCCAAGTGCAGTGGCCAAAACCATCAAGTGCTACAAAGAAACTGGCTGACATGAGGACCGCCCCAGGAAAGGAAGACCAAGAGTCACCTCTGCTGCGGAGGATAAGTTCATCCGAGTCACCAGCCTCAGAAATCGCAGGTTAACAGCAGCTCAGATTAGAGACCAGGTCAATGCCACACAGAGTTCTAGCAGCAGACACATCTCTACAACAACTGTTAAGAGGAGACTGTGTGCAGCAGGCCTTCATAGTAAAATAGCTGCTAGGAAACCACTGCTAAGGACTGGCAACAAGCAGAAGAGACTTGTTTGGGCTAAAGAACACAAGGAATGGACATTAGACCTGTGAAAATCTGTGCTTTGGTCTGATGAGTCCAAATTTGAGATCTTTGGTTCCAACCACCGTGTCTTTGTGTGACGCAGAAAAGGTGAACGAATGGACTCTACATGCCTGGTTCCCACCGTGAAGCATGGAGGAGGAGGTGTGATGGTGTGGCGGTGCTTTGCTGGTGACACTGTTGGGGATTTATTCAAAATTGAAGGATTACTGAACCAGCATGGTTACCACAGCATCTTGCAGCCGCATGCTATTCCATCTGGTTTGCGTTTAGTTGGACCATCATTTATTTTTCAACAGGACAATGACCCCAAACACACCTCCAGACTGTGTAAGGGCTATTTGACCAAGAAGGAGAGTGATGGGGTGCTACGCCAGATGACCTGGCCTCCACAGTCACCAGACCTGAACCCTATCGAGATGGTTTGGGGTGAGCTGGACCGCAGAGTGAAGGCAAAAGGGCCAACAAGTGCTAAGCATCTCTGAGAGCTCCTTCAAGACTGTTGGAAGACCATTTCAGGTGACTACCTCTTGAAGCTCATCAAGAGAATGCCAAGAGTGTGCAAAGCAGTAATCAAAGCAAAAGGTGGCTACTTTGAAGAACCTAGAATATAAGACATATTTTCAGTTGTTTCACACTTTTTTGTTAAGTATATAATTCCACATGTGTTAATTCATAGTTTTGATGCCTTCAGTGTGAATCTACAATTTTTATAGTCATGAAAATACAGAAAACTCTTGGAATGAGAAGGTGTGTCCAAACTTTTGGTCTGTACTGTATATAGTGACGCACATTTCACCCTACGCACTGCAAAGGGTGACCTCCACAGTGAAATCCGGCAGTATGCATTTTGACAAGCTGAGGACTTAATATCCAATCTGCAGGTCCAAGTTATACACAAGTCAAATCCACTGAGCTGTTACTGTAATATACAGAGGATTTTGGAAGAAGATCCACACTGTACTTTACATGGGTGAAGATAGTCTTACTGGTATACAGAGCAAAATATCCAAAATAGGGCACATCATGAACATTATATTGTAGCAGATATACGTGCAGAGTACAACTCTGACCTATTGTACCAGCAGAAACTATCTATATCCAGCAGCATAACTACAAGTGGACTAATCCAGGGGGCCCAAAAAAAACCATGCCGGACCCTCAGTACCTGGCACGCCTGGTGAGTGTCAGGGCCCATGAGCAAGGACCTAAAAACAAGCCAATCCAGGAGTGGGGAGAGTAAGAAAAAACAATTTTTTGTCTGATGTGGGGTCTCATTTTGTGGCTCTCATCAGGGACCAATTTAACGTAGGGACCCCATTCCTAAGTGTGATATGAGGACCAGCATGTAATAGTACCACCCTTGAATATATTATATCATTTACATGTATAACAACTGCAAGGATAAAGGTTGAAGCACCTGTGATGTGGTCATACTATGCTGATAGATAGATAGATAGATAGATAGATAGATAGATAGATAGATAGATAGATAGCACATAGACAGAAAAATACATAATACATAAACAGAAAGATAGACAGGTAGGTAGGTAGATAGATAGATAGATAGATAGATAGATAGCCAATAGACAGGTAGGTAGAGAGCGCGAGTGTCCGGTCCAGTGTGAGACAATGTGCAGGCTGGTGAGGACACCCTGGGTGGTCACACACAACACCCTGGGGTCACAGGGACTTCAGCTCAACAAGGCAAAATATAACCAAATCAAGACCAAATGTTGTATGAATTGAAAGCCCAATATATTGTATTTATTACAATCCCCCAATTCCCCAGTAATGACACAACCGCAGAGTCACTATTACACAAGAAGCCAGCACTACTACAGTCAGAGGACCCGTACCACACAGTGCCAGCTACATTGTATCATCACCACACTGTATGACAATAACCGCAGGGAGAATATTAACCCCACACTGGCTGCAGCCGTTCAGGACAGTACAACAGCCAACCACTACTGTATTATTCACATCTAAAGTGCCAGCCGCATAGGACACAAAGGGGTGTGTACAATAGTAATCCTATCTGAAGGCATGCTGCCATAAATGGCACATTGTCACAAGAAGCTTGCAATTTATACACAGCATAACATATATATGTACAGTATACATCACCAAACATTGTAGAACAGGCAACAATCCTTAATGCACAACTACAGAGGATAATACTGACACGTGTATAATGTTATAGGATATACAATATAGTGAATGGGATGTTATGGTGCACAGTATATATGGTATACATGTCGTATATTGTTCTGCAGCATGCATGTGTAGATATGTTATATATGGTAGTTTTATGTTATGGTATGTATAATAGAAATATCATGTGTCATACTTTTAAAGGTAAATATGATGTATTTTTGGTATGGTACATATAGTGAACCATACATGGAAAAATTAATATAAATAGACAGATATAGCGTGGGAATATTTTGTATATCTAGCATGCTATCCATACATGATGTGGTGTATACATGGATACACATGTAGTTGTTGGTGAGTGTATATGGTTTATATTGCATGCTTTGTGTACATGATGTTGTGTATAAATATTTATACTGTGTTGGTATGTGTAAATGATGTATATCTGCTATGCTATACGTACATAATGTGGTGTATACATGGACACATATATAAGGTGCTGGTGTGTATATGGAGTATAGCTAGTTTCTGTGTACATGATGTGGTGTATGGAAGAACACACAGATATATGGTGTTGTATATGGTGTATATCTAGCTTCTCTGTACATGATGTGGTGTATACATGGACACTCAGATATATGATGTTGTATATGGAGTATTGCTAGTTTCTGTGTACATGATGTGGTGTATACATGGACACTCAGATATATGATATTGTATATGGTGTATAGCTAGTTTCTGTGTACATGATGTGGTGTATACATGGACACTCAGATATATGATGTTGTATATGGTGTATAGCTAGTTTCTGTGTACATGTGGAGTATACATGGATACGCAGATATATGGTGTTGTATATGGTGTATATCTAGCTTCTGTGTACATGTAGAGTATACATGGATATATGATGTTGTATATGGTGTATATCTAGCTTCTCTGTACATGATGTGGTGTATACATGGACACACATGTCTTAGTTGTTGCTGTGTATAGTGTGGTGTAGTTACATAGAGATACAGGTGTATGTTGTGTATATACACACTATGGTGCATTGCTAGTACACTAGGTATAATGTCATCCAATGTGCAGCATCCTTCATTTCCCTCACATAGGTGCCGGGCAGCCTGAGGACAGGAGACCTGATGTATAATACACATATAATCGCCACTCACCCATTTATGTGTGATCAGGGTCCTACTTTAAAGTTTCCTGCTGGACGTATGATATGACAGATGTAAGGAGGCTTCACCAGAGAGAAGAATAGGGGCACCCCTGTGGATGAGCAGCCAGCCTCATACAGCAGAGCTGGGCACTAGGTGGAGGCAGCAGCAGATGCCCGTGTGGTTGATCCAGGGGGCACCTTGCTATTGTGTGCGGCACTAGTCGTAGTCGGGCTCCGCTAGTAGTCAGCGCCGTGCAGAGCAGACTGCCAGTGATGAGCGCAGTATTTCCCCTTCCTTCCTCCCCGGCGCCTCCTCCTCCCTCCCGCAGCCGCTCCTGCAGTGTGTGCCGCCGCCTCACTGATGCTCCCTCTCCGCCGCCACTGTCACCAGCGCCGGGGACCAAGCATCGCGAGAGCCGCTGTCCGCCCGCCGCTCCTCCGCCTCCTCTGTGTGCGCTGGGGTCCGCTCTTACACTGGGGAGCCCGCACCTGCAGGGGCTAAGGGCTCACCTAAAATGACCGCTCAGTGTGATCTGACCCAATGGAGAATGCGGCCAGCCGCTATTGTCACCTCAGTCTGAAGGGTGGAAATGCTCCTCTATGGCCATTGGTTTGTTTTGCACCAGTGGGAATAAGGGGTGTGCCAGTGGCACCATGTGGTAATGATGGAAGGGGGTGATGCAGTGTGGTAGTCACTGGCACATGGGGATCCAGGGCACTGGGCAAAGACCTTTCCTGGTGCCATGTGTGTACAGTAATACCTCGTAAACTCGCGTTTCCGAATTTGCGAATTCACAGATTCGCGATATTTTTTTGGCAACTAACATATATAGATTTTGCTCTTTTTTCTCAGATCTGTGAAATTTAATTAAAAAAACACCTTCGCTATTGGGTAGTAGCGTCCTGTTCATTACGTACCCGGTAATTAGTTTCATTTTACTGTGAGTGTATAAGAAAAATGAATGAATGTATTAATATACAGTAATGTACAGTATACTTTAGTATACTGTACAGTACTGTAGGGTAAAGTTTATTGATATTTAGGGGTTAAACATTAGAAATCGGCATTGTAAGCGCTTCTAAGCGCTTGTACCAAACATTCGCGATTCCTCGCGATCCGCGACCGGTTCTGGACCCTAACCTCGCGAATGTACGAGGTATTACTGTATATTAGGCTAGGTTCACACTCCCATTGGCCTATCCATTGTTCTCATCTGTTGGAGGACCAAAACTACAGATAGGCGGATCGCTACACTAGCGGTCACATGCAGAGCACAACAAACCTAAGGCTTCAGTCACACCTGCGTTGGGTGACCATTAGGGGATTTTGTACCCTATTCCTGCAAGCAGGACTTTTCTCTCTGCATTTTTCGGGCAGAAACCCGGTGGACCCCATTATAGTCTACCCTTTAGGTAAACGTTTTTTAAACGGATTGGGTTTCCATTTTTTCGGGTCACCAAGCAGACCTGAAGAACGGAAAGCCCAACCCTAGTCAGACTAGCAGCAAATTTTTGTCTGGCTATTTTCAACGGTCACTGCAACAGAGACTCCCAACCAGTGGTGTAACGGTTGCAGGAGGTGTGACCAGGCCCAGCAGGGTATGGGGCCCGTGGCCAGCTGGAGATGGCCAGGGTCCTGGACAACTATGATAGCAGTCAGGGAAAGCCTGGTTCCCTGACCACTATACATATTGTTAACAAAAAGGGGCCTTCCAATAGATGCTAGCCCAGGGGAGGTGACTAAAAGTAATAAATACTTATACCCACCTCTCCTGGGCTCGGCATCCTTTCCTGGGCTCTTCCGTCATGTGACTGAGACCATGGTGAGGCCTGTGATTGGGCCCCAGCGCTCATATGGGGCTCGACGGCGTAATGACGTCAGTGCGCCCCACGTGACCGCTGAGGACCAATAACAGGCCTCAGCAGTGATGTCTGAAGAGGGCCGAAGATGCTGAAGACAGCTTGACGGAGCGAGGATGCCCAGGAGAGGTGAGGCAAGGTGAGTATGAGTGTTTGTTATTTTTAATTACCTTCCCTGGGCCTCCGAGGAGACCCCAGAGTATAATAGCATCGAAGCGGAGGGAAGCCGTTGGGAGCATATAATATTAGGTGGGGGCCACTGTGGAGCATATAATACTGTGTGGGGGCCAGTGTGGACATATAATACTGTGTGGGGGGCCACTGTGGAGCATATAATACTGTGTGAGGGCCACTGTGGGGAGCATATTATACTGTGTGGGGCCACTGTGGAGCATATAATACTGTGTGGGGGCCACTGTGGAGTATATCATACTGTGTGGGGGCCACTGTGGGAAGCATATTATACTGTGGGGGCCACTATGGGGAGCATATAATACTGTATGGGAGCCACTGTGGTGCCTATAATGCTGTGTGGGGGCCACTGTGGAGCATATAATACTATGTGGGGGCCACTGTGGAGCATATTATACCATGTGGGGCCCCTTCACTATTCACATCTCTTTTATAGCAGCTGTGCACCATTATTACAGGCTATAATAACATTGTTTGGTGATTATAAAACATACACTGTGCAATGTAAATAGTGATGGAGTCACAACGCTCACAAAAGCACCACTGTATCTCCAAAGAATTGATAAGTAGGGGCCCCAGGTGTTGGACCCTCACTGATCTCTTACTTCTCTTGTTGTTAGGTGTTAGGACCCTGCAGATCAGCTGTTTCCCACAACACACAGCTCCCAGTATTGTTTACATGCCAGGCGCTGCGCTGCTCACTTATCATATTCTTGATAACCACAGTTGTGGGTACTACAGCTGTATCCCTTTCAAGTATCTGAGATACTACTGCAGCACCTGTAACTAACACTATCATGAATTCACAGTAGGGAGGGGTTAGGGGACCCCGGACAAAAGTTTGCATGAGGGCCCACAAGACTTTAGTTATGCCACTGCTCCCAGTGCAGATGGGAATGTAGTCTTACCAGTGTAGACCGGTATCCTGATAACCAGGGTTAGAATGGGGTTCCTTGTGCCCACCAGGGTAAATAATAATAATAATAATACATTTTATTTATATAGCGCCAACATATTCCGCAGCACTGTACATTTTGTAGGGTTCAATTACTGACAAAAAAGATACATTACAAAGAAATAGTCAATTCACACACTGGGACTGAGGGCCCTGCTCACAAGAGCTTACAATCTATGAGGTAGAGGGGGGTGACACAAGAGGTAGCAGGGGCGGCAACAGACGTAGCATTGCTTATACAATGGTCAGACAATTTTGTAATAGAGGTTACTTTACACATTACACATATATAAAGCTGTATGAGCCGTCACCAGTCGTGTCCTTTAACGTGCAGATGGTGCCTGGACATATAGAGTTAGTCTGATATGGCATCATATCCTGTGAGGTAATGTTGAAGCATAAACAGAGGAGGGTACGTTTTAGGGATTCTAACTACGGAAGGGTTTACATTAGGAGTTGTGATAGGACTGTCTGAAAAGATATGTCTTTAGTTTACGCTTGAAGCTGTGGAAATTGGGGGTTAATCTGATAGTCCGGGATAGAGCATTCCAGAGAAGTGGTGCAACTCGGGAGAAGTCTTGTATACGAGCGTGGGAGGTTCTGATAATAGAGGATGTTAGTCTTAAGTCATTGAGTGAATGGAGAGCACGGGTTGGGCGATAGACAGAGATGAGGGAGGAAATGTAGGGAGGTGCAGCATTATGGAGAACCTTGTGGATGAGGGTGATAAGTTTATATTGTACTATGTATTGAATAGGCAGCCAATGTAGTGACCGGCACAGACCGGAGGCATCGCTGTAGCGTCTAGACTGATAGATGAGCCTGGCCGCCGCATTCAGAATAGATTGTAGAGGGGAGAGTTTAGTAAGGGGAAGACCGATTAGTAAGGAGTTACAGTAGTCAAGGTGAGAGTGAATCAGGGAAACAATAAGTGTCTTTAGTGTATCTGTGGTAAGGAAAGGGCGGATTCTGGAGATGTTTTTGAGGTGGAGATGACAAGAGTGTGCGAGTGATTGGATATGGGGGGTGAAGGAAAGGTCTGAGTTAAACAAAACCCCGAGGCAGCGGGCATACTGCCTAGGAGTTATGGTAAGGCCAGAGACTGCAATGGAGATATCAGGGACAGATCTGTTAGATGGTGGAATCAGCAGTAGTTCAGTCTTTGAGATTCTAAGGCTTATTCCCTATAGGGCGTCCAGGAGTTGAAGGTCCCAATCACACTGCAGAAAGTGAAGAGAAACTGAGGAGGACTTCCACCTCTCATTCCTCTTCATTTTCCATCCTTCCAGCTATCTGGAAGTGGCTTTTACTCATTTATTGGGCACAGATAAATGGGGCTATTCAGCCATAGTGACTCACAGCATGGGTACTGCGGCAAGATCGTGCAAGAGACTTATTTTTTCAGCGTCCTGCTTTGATCTCTGCCCCACATTGAACACAATAAGAGGCAGATTCAGTATGGAATTTGATGCTGATTTTGAGACAGAATGCACCCCAAAATCAGCGCCAAATTACTCAGTGTAAACATACCCTAAAAGCTTAATTTAAAATTTGAGAAGGACCTTGCATGTCCTCTGACATCGGTAGTATATACTGCTAGTGCGCTGTGCTGGAATCCCTCCTGGTGCCCTAGATATTTTGGCACCGATATCCCTTCACTGTCAGAAAGGCGGGCCTTACTGCTCAGCATGATCGATAGGCAGTGAGGAACGCCCCCCCCCCGACAGTAGAAGGCTATTGAAGAGCACCGTAGGGGGGGTGTCCTCACAGTCGAGCAATGACACTGAGCAGTAAGGCTCGCCCTTCTGACAGTGGAGGGATATCGGCTGTCTGTTTCCTGTTCCATTCTCTGTGTATCAACTGCTATCAGGACTTGCTAACACATACTTGCCAACTCTCCCGGAATGTCTGAAGGGCTCCTGAGAAACACAGGTGACCTCCTTGGCTCCCAGAAGAGCAGGCAAATCTCCTGGGGCCCTCATGTTATATGTGACTTAGGCACTTTTTGTGCCGGTCATGTCTGAAAAGGGGCATGGCCAGCATATGGTGTGCCCGTGTCACAAGAAAGGGAGAGTGAACATGCCCATTGGGGGTTTGGTGATTCCTAGAAGGGGGCATGGCTTCCGCTGTAAAGTTTTGTTCCCTGTGACTTTTGTCCCCTTTTCTGTTTGTCAAATGTTAGCAAGTATGAACTTACAGCTTCTCATGCAGAAGCTATAATGGCAGCCATATTTCTTGTCACCCCCCTTGTGATGATTCTGCCTAAATATGGCCATAACTCAGCTGTATTTTGGTCTCTGGGTATAGGATATCCCTTCTTGCTTGCTTGCATACTGTGCGCAGCTACAAGCCTAGGTGCATATTGGCAGTAGCAGCCAGGCTGGAACAATACGGCTCCATTGTATTCTTATACAGCCCTGGCTGATCAAACAATAGTGCATTGTTCAAGCCTGGGCTGTTGATCAGATATGACTGATAACAGTGTATCAATTCACTTTGTCTCAGCTCTATTCAAAAGATCTGGATTTGATTGAATTAACTCATCAGACATACTGTCGCCGGTGACCTCATTCTGGGAGGTGGCAAAAAGGGTATAAAAGATGAGGTAAGAGGTCTGTGGGAGTAGATTACCCTATAGAGATTATGCAGGAGACCATCACAGACTACAGGATATGACAGACTTTGACTGAGATGCTACTATGAGCAGGCAGGTTGGAATGCTGCTGCTGCTGATGATGAGCCTACAAGAGATTATGCAAAAGACTATCACTAAGAGATCATGCTATGAAGACTGTGCTGGGATCATGCTACAGAGTTGTTACAGACAGACCATGAGGAGTTTTTTGTGATTGACTATTGGACTAATGCTGAGAGACTGTTATGAGAGCATGCAGGCGGGATTATCGTTTTAATGCCACATGCTGAAAAGCCTCCACTGGTGACTCACACATGCCATGTGTGAGTGTTGGACTATAGAACCACATCAAGGACATGTGTGGTAAAGTAATCATTTCACCTTTAATCCCTTTTATTTTATTTGTACTGTATCTTGCAACTAGTAACTGTTAATGCTTGCATATATCTGCATATCTGTTCTGAACTGTATATGTTAGATTTTAATACCGACCCATTTAGGGGTTAATAAATATATAAAATTTAGAAGGCTTGTCTTGTATTTATCTGGTGAACCCGGCACTCACTGGCGGTGAGTGTGGTTTTTATATGAAAGAGGACTCAGGGTGTGGCCAAAGCGGTTTGGCGCACGGAGGATCTTTCACACCCCTCATTTCAGGATCTATAAAAACAAAAGATAGAATTTTAATATATACTCTGAATTTATTGTTTCCAAACAGAAAAATGGTGCAAGTATACAGTATGGTGCGCAGAATTCCATAGTCAAAAACAGGAACTACAGGAATAAAAAAAAAAATCAAATCAAAAGATCAATGATATTCTACTAGGGCCATAAAACATAAAAAATATACACATACAGCACCAGAAAGGAAGAAAGAAAAAGATCGTGGGAGAAATGGGAGGAGAGGGGAGGGAGGAAGAATAGAATTTTTAGATGTCAAAATTTTAAAAACAGATAGAAATTTGCAATGTAAAGTGTTCCTCCAATTATAAAACAACTAAATGAATAGTGCAGGTGAATATAAGAAACTTTGTAATGCATCTTATTAAGAAAATGCTTCAGTCTCCATTTATCAGACTGAGTTACTTGTATAGATGTCTATGGTGAGACATAGAAGTCTATGGTGAGGAAGGGGAAGGCTGATAGGAAAGTCACATACTAGAGCTGCTAAGCTCTGCTACACATACTAACTAAGATAGCTCTTTTATTCTACTAAGGTACTAAGATAAGGCAATAAAATGAGGCATGAATCACTTACTAGACAACAGGGGCCTCATCCTTGCATGTCCCCTCTCCATAGACTTCTGGATACAGCTACTATCAGATAAGAGTTTGATAAGTGGAGAAGGAAACATTATTCTTTAACAAGATATTACAACGTTTTTCTTGTATTCACATGTATTATTCATTTATGATAAGTTGTTTTATTATTGAAGATTCGCCTTGAAGAGGTCATACCATGTGGGTAAGTTATTCACTACCCACAGGATAGGAGACTTGCAGAGCAGTGGGGGTTTGACCACTGAGACCCCCACCAATCAGGAGAATGGGGTATTTTTGTCCCTACTGAATGGAGAGGTGTTTAGGCAGCCATGGTTTCCTTAGTGTGCACATGTTATCAGGCAGGGACAGTGCATGCACAAGAAGAAAACTGGGACACAATAAGGAAATCATGGCTGGTTATCTGCAAGTCTCAGAACATAGAAAGTTCCTGCATTCATGGTCATATCCATTGGCAGCCGATCCAGACAAAGGACTGTCACTACTAAAATGATCAGAAAAAATCTTTAAAACTCAGCAAGATTTTGACATACTTATATTTGCAAAAACAATGAACTTTTTAATCATCTACAGATATAAATATGGTTATGTTCATGGGAAACCCCCTCCAGTGAGGGCTGTGTATGCAACAGAGGAAGCAGCAGTCAGGCATTTAGAAATTGTTTACTGAATGTAACAATTTCCTTATATGAATCAAAACTGACTCAGGTAGAAATTGCTGGAATATTTAACCCTTTAAGGACACAGGGCACTTTGAGCGTTGAAGGGGTTGTCTGGGATAAAATGAAAATTTAACACTAAACTAAACCCCCTCCCCCCATCTAACTTCTAATTTACTTACTTTAAAAAAATGTATATTTACCCATATCACCAGGGTGGTCATGTGACCGCCCCAGGCACATTTTCTGATTTCCAAAAACGGAACATCACCAATACTAAAACTCCCAACCCCATCATATTTACTTGTCTTCATGTCCTCTTCTTCTGGGCATGAAGCGTCACTTCCTTCAAGGGGGCCGGCGCCTGCACAATAGAGCTGGAGTTAGTTAGGTAGTCCACAGGCTAGCTAGGGAAACAGGGAGGGGGTGTAAGAGAGGGAGGGGGAGGGAGTGAGAGGGGGGATCTGAGTAAAGAGCAGTGCATCATGGTAGTTGTGGGTGTAACGTCTCTGCTTTTCGGCGCTCTGTGCCACCCTCCGCTCGCACGCTGCGGTGCAGGCGGCGTGTTCAGTTTGATTCCTTGCTTAAGGTTCTTGTTGCTCAGTCTGAACACTGTCCTAGTACTACTTCTACTCTGTAATTGAATTTCAGCCACACCCCTCTCCTGCACCTTTGTTTCTTTCTGCTCCTCAAATAGTTAATCTCAGCCTTGCCTGTGTGATTGACAGCCTGTCTACCAATCAAGTCTGGGGCAGGTCATGGACTTTCTATAAACAGGTCATCAGCCCTCACATGGTCGCTGACTATTTTGACTCTGTCCTGTGACTTGTCCTCGCTAGCTTCCCACTTCTCTTACTACTGTATTACTGACCTCTGACCTTTGACTTCCCTTGTGACTTCTCTTTTGGATTACGATTTTGTACTGCTTTGTCTCTCTGACGTTGACCCTTGGCTTGCTGCTCTTCTGTGTTGTTTGTCTTGTCTTGTTCTGTGTGCCACTTATTTCTAGGAAGGGTTTTGCTGCCCAGTTGCTCCTGTCATTAGGACAGCGTGGCAATTAGGTAGGGACAGGGGCTGGGTCGAGCTTAGGACTCACTGTCTGTCTTCCCCTTCTTTCATTTTTCCAGCAGCAGTACTAGGGAATTGCACAACTAGCAATTCCTTTACAGTAAGCTTAGAGAACAGGAATCTACCCATGTAAACAAATGCAGAAGATGCCAGAAGCTCCCAGAGAAACACAGAAATCAATCAACACACTGCTAAAGGTATTTGGGGGCACTTATTAACCCATTAATAGCACTAACAGACCTTTTTAAAAAAAAAAACTTTCCAAAATTCATAACTTCTTTACTTTTTTGTCAACATAGCCATATGAGGGTTTATTCTTTGTGGGACTAGTTGTATTTTTAGTTGGCACCATTTGGGGGAACATATAATGTTTTGATAAGCTTGTAATAACATTTGGGAAGGTCTGTATAAACAATGTACAATTCTATCATTTTTTTTTTTTGTATATTGTTTTTACTTAAAAATGACAGGATAGCTTTGTCCGGCAGATCACTACGATTCTGGCGATACCGTATCTATATTAGTTTTATTATATTTTACCGCAAATACTAATTAAAATGCCATTTTCCAAAGATAAGTTATTTCCAGGTGGGCACTATATTCTGACATAGCTTTTCTACAGTTTTGTCGTTGGAGCTAGGTGGGGGCTCTTTTTTGCAGGGCAAGTTGAAGTTTTTATTGATACTATTTTTTGGTATGTACAATTTTTTTATTGCTATTTTTGAGGGAGGCGAGGTGACCAAAACACATTAATTTTGGCACTGTGGTGGTTTGGTTTTTTTTTTTTGTTTTTTTTTAGCAGCATTCATCATTATTGGATAGTGGGGATATCTACACATGGATCTCTAATATGTTTATTTATTCTATTTGCTTACATTATTTTTTTTTATTTTTTTCTTATTTGATTTACTTTTTTTTTTTTTTTGCTGTCCCAAAAGGGGCCTTGAACCTGGGATTTCTTTATCCCCTGTACACTGTACTTCTGTATTGCTGTACATTATTTATTATTATGCTTACTTGTATAGCACCATCATATTCCACAGCGCTTTACATTGCACATAGGCTCGCTCTGTTTTATAGGGAGAGGCAGTCAGGACACCATCAGACCTTGTGGTTTCATCACAGGGGAAACGGAGGGTTAAAGGGGGCAGATTTTACCACTTAACCACCCAGATGTCGTGATCGCTATTGCTCATGGCTGCTGTAGTCAGAGGATTTTTTATTGTATTACACAGCCAGGACCTGGAAGTCATGTAGCAGGGACATCTCCTCTGCCTGTGCAATGACAGCGCCGTACTGTTATGGCATGGAGTGTTAAGGAGTAAAGAGGAAATTCAGTCTTATGGGTTGTTACATTTGAGAAGATCATAATATAGTGAAGTGAGTGATCTCTGTATTTGCTAATTTTCTGGTTGAAAGGCCTCTATAGAGAGTCTGGAGATTTCTGTTCCTGGAAAGCGGATACAACTGTAGGTAAAATGTCTTTGATTCCATGACCCAACTAAATGCATGTACATTAACCACTTAAGAGCTTATGCTTAAAGCAAGTCTGAGGTAGTCTGAGACCCTCCCCGTCACATCATTGATTCAGGCTGCTGCTCTCTGCCCCCTCCTAAGTCTACCCTAGGTGCACCGGGAATTTTGTGCATAGAGAACTGATATCTATTACAGCAAGGATAGGTTGATTATAAAATACAGACAAATAAACCATAAATGAGGAAAATAGAATTATCAGATAATAGTTACACATATACTAAAGCAAGTGAGTCCTAGTAAGAGGGGACCTGGAGAGTCACTTTAAGATATGAGCAAACAGTGTACAATTTTGCAACCTAACTTGTGAAGAAACTTTCCTTCCGTCTTGAATACTGACCATTTCCTTAATACTGCATAGTGACAAATTCAGCAGTGTAGTTATGTCTCCTTATTTCAATGTACCAGAAGCCATCACTATTTTTGTCAATAGGGGTTTTCGTTGCTTCAAAGAGCTCATTACAATCATTGATTCACAAGGGAACAACACGGTTTGACTCTATCTTTGACCTATCTTTCTGCGGGCTGGGTCTGGGTCCAAATGTTGGGCTCTAGTGACTGACTCCCTTTAAATTACAATGAAAATTGCAAATACAAGCTTACACCCAGGGTTGCAACTTGAGAGGATGCAGTCGCATTATTTCCCAGCTTAAAAAAATCTTTTGGTTGTTAAAAAATAAACCCATCTTAAACATGTTAGAACCTTTAAGATGGGTTAATCTGTCTAGTGGACGACTGGTTTTATTGAATTAATAGGAGTGTCTCAGCAGCCCCATCCACTGCATAGCGGTGGTGGCTCCTATTATTTGAATTGGAGTGGCGTTGCACACACCGCTCATCCACTAGCAGCAATCGGCATTCGGAGGCTGGTAGAACAGATGATCTGTGTTGGGTCCGGGTGTCTGACTGATCACATGCTACTATATCACAATACCAGTCAGCAAGTGGCTGGGAACCTTAGAGTGACTAGGTAAAATATAAAGAAGCCAAACTCCTTGTATGCCAAGCAGACAGTGCAGTGTAAACTTCCTGAAGTAACCAACACTGCTGTATAATGTAGTGAGTTATATTTGTGTCAAACATGACAGGATGTGGTTACAGGGTAAATGTCACTTGAACAATGTTTCCTGCTTGAATGTATATCATTTGAGATGGTAGGAGGAAGAACTCTGCTGACCATGTTTCTAGGCCAATATTGTTGGGGTCTGATTCTCAGCGCCCCACGACAATAAGATTGTTGGGCCTCCGATGCTTAGCCAAAGCTGCAAACTCTTCTTTGTTCTACATTAGAATGTCTACCTGTATCCTGTCTACTTAGCAGACATGTCAACTCACCCGACTTTCCCAATTTTCAGGGCACCTCACTTAGTCAATATAAAGTTATATACTATATATAGAGATATATCTCTATATCCCAGTACATTGTAGGTTTAGAAAATATGTTTTAAGCATGCAATGTTCTGGGTTATAGAGATATATCGCTATGTACCAGTACATTCCAATACATTATGTAGGTTGGGGTATTGCAGCTTTGCCCCGTTCAAGAGCAGAGCATATATATAAGGATTGGGATAATGTGTAATGTATTAAAGGGATTTTCCAACTCTTTTAGCGGATTCTTCAATACCTCAACATCATCTGTTGGCCCCCATACAAATTGCCATTTGAGGAGGCCAAATTGGAGAAATTTTATCTCAGAATAGATGTGCCGTGATGCACCATAATGTGTCACATTTTGGCGCGTTTTACTCCAATCTAGTCGTAACCGCAATAGTAAATATGCCCCATTGTGTCATTTTTTTTCATACAGTTAGAGTTTATGCATACAACAGAGTTTCATGGGCTCAATGTCTGTGGTCCTTGAAAATATAGGACATGTTTTTGTTTCACACATCAGACTTTCAGGTCTGTTTTCATAGCCCTGATTCATCCATTGTGGTGTATAGATCCATTAAATGATGAATTATATATAAATCCGTAAAACACATGGCTAATAATTGACTCAGTCTTAAGAATATAGTATTATAAGGGTTCTTAAGAAAAGCAGGAAGTCACAACTTGACAGCTGTCAATCTGCTATTTGCATTTCTTAGCTTTGTTAAAAATACATTAACACATTCGAGTAATGCTTCATCACATGTGTATTTAAGGGGAAGTGTGTTTAACATGATTTCCTGACAATATATGCTGTACTGTATCTTGTCTGCCCTGGTTAGAGATTTACATTATTTACAGTAATCCTTACCACGCTATTGCTATCTCTGCACAGTACTATGACATCTTTCTACTGGGAATCTGATTGGTTTTATAGTCACAGACACCTGCTGCAATTTTTTAAAATATCTACTGGTATGTAACATGTCAGTAGATATACTTACACACGTGGACAAAATTATTGGTACCCCTCGTTTAATGAAAGAAAAACCCACAATGGTCACAGAAATAACTTGAATCTGATAAAAGTAATAATATATAAAAATTCTATGAAAATGAACAAATGAAAGTCAGACATTACTTTTCACCCATGCTTCAACAGAATTTTTTAAAAAGGAAAACTCATGAAACAGGCCTGGACAGAAATGAGGGTTCCCTTAACTTAATATTTTGTTGCACAACCTTTTGAGGCAAACCCTGCAATCAAACGATTCCTGTAACTGTCAATGAGACTTCTGCACCTCTCAGCAGGTATTTTGGCCACTCCTCATGAGCAAACTGCTCCAGTTGTCTCGGGTTTGAAGGGTGCCTTTTCCAGACGGCATACTTCAGCTCCTTCCAAAGATGCTCAATAGGATTTAGGTCAGGGCTCATAAAAGGCCACTTCAGAATAGTCCAATGTTTTCCTCTTAGCCATTCTTGGGTGTTTTTAGCTGTGTGTTTTGGGTCATTATCCTGTTGAATCCCTTGATAGTCTTGAGATTTCATTGTACCCTGCACAGGTTCAAGACACCCTGTGCCAGATGCAGCAAAGCAGCCCCAGAACATAACAGAGCCTCCTCCATGTTGTACAGTGTGGACATTGTTCTTTTCAAGATTTGCTTCATTTTTCCGTCTGTGAGCATAGAGCTGATGTGCCTTGCCAAAAATTTTGATTTTTGTCTCATCTATCCATAGGACATCCTCCCAGAAGCTTTGTGGCTTGTCAACATGTAGTTTGGCAAATTACTTTTGTCAGATTCAAGTTATTTCTGTGACCATTGTGGGTTTTTCTTTCATTAAACGAGGGATACCAACAATTTTGTCCACGTGTGTAGATGTATTTCTCCATTCTAGATCGTGCTAATATTTAGGCCTGTTCTACCTGTTATAGGGGTTGTCCAGTTCAGCAAATAAATGTTTTTTATACAATTAAATGTTCTACAATTTTGCGATATTCTTCCTGTATCAATTTATCACATTTTTTTTAGATCTCTGCTTGCTGACATAATTCTGTTTACGTCTAGTGGAGAAAAATTAGTCCATGATCATGTGATGGGCACACAGATGCACAGATTGTTACAAGACGGAAGTCTGAATGCTGTGCTATGACTGTAGTGTGTTGTGCACCTGTGTGACCATCACAAGACCATGGACTGTACATCACATGACCATGGTCTAATTTTCATCCATCTGATCACCACGCGACTTTCTCCTATTGTGTTGAACTATGGAAATCCACTTAGACAGGACCTTTCACCACCTCCAACAAGTCCTTTACATTTAATAGCTGCTGCTCTACTGATTCCAGCACAGTTGGAATTTTTTTCTCTAGCCCCCACCATTCCTGAGCAATCAATGCTGTTAGTTTTGCTATTTAGTCTCTATGCTTGATGTGCTATTTCAGCTCTGTACTGTCAGGAGGGCGGTGTCAGGCAGGAGCAGACAAGGGATGTGATTCTGAGCTCTGACACTGGCTGCTTCTGATTGGAGCTCTGAATTACCCCCTGCCTGACACTCCCCTCCTGACATTACAGAGCTGAAATAGCACATCAAGCACCAAAATTAACTGTGTTTGTTACTCAGGAATGGTGGGCGCTACAGAGAAAATTCCAACTGTGCTGGAATCATTGGAGCGGTGTCTATTAACAAATGCTAAACACTTGAATTGGTAGAGGCGGTGAAAGGTCCTCTTGAAATAGACTAGTACTGAGTGGATCATTTGGTGAAATAAATATGGAAGTTGGTCTTAGATGAGATGTTGACCGATAGATCCGCCATGTCTGTTTATTTCAGTTGAGAGAAAAAAAAAATCTGTAGGAACAAAGGATTGGACATGTTAAAATCCCATAGGCCGATACTTCTTTTCCCTGACATCAGTTTGGAGACCCCCATATGTATTAGATCATTGGCCAATTCTGCCAAAAAAAACAACATTCTCAGTTGACTTTTGTCTAACTTCAGAGTTGTTTATGTGTTTTTATATACTTTTATGTCATAGAATTTCACCGAGATTTACATTTATGTTTTCCAGCAGTTATTTTTCGAAGGGCCAAACAGCAGTTTTGTATACATGACAAGATTCCAGCTTTATCTTCCCATTTTTGGCCAAAATCTTTATATTATATCACAGAATTCACATATGCTTTGTCTTTTACAAATGACAGGGCTACATTTACAGGGTGATGAATATTCCTCTAAGGAAGCAGAAAATTGCTGTTCATTAGATTATTGAGTGAGACAAAATATATAGGCTATAAAGAGATCATTACGTAAGGGCATGCAGTGCAAGCAGCTGACAAATATTCATACATCATGAAGAATGAATCAGCTACTACTTACAAGGGTCCGCTGAAGATGAACGGATTTTCGCCTACAGTATAAAACGGTAGCTAGAAAACTAGAATGGGAACCAGAGTCCTTAGTTACCCACATATAAAAAACATCTAAAAATCTAAATATTTCTAGTATTACAAGATCTTCTGTCATCTGGACTGCTCTGTGAGCTTCAGAGGAGGACATAGAGGATCGGGGACCTCTCTGATGGTATTGCTGACTGCCCCACCCAGGAGGAACCATTATCTTCCCGATGTGTTTCCCATCTTATATTAGAGAGAAGAGCATTATACTACCTGATCATTTTTCTTTCTATTCTTTCCAATATTTTGGGGCTTGTGAGAGAAGGATTTTCAGGAAGTTAAAACCAAAAGTAGAGAAGGGTGTTGGGCCAAGTTATTTGACCTACCTCTATTATATATATATATTCATAGGTAGACCTCAACTATGAGAGACAAAATGAGAAAACAAATCCAATAAATCACATTGTCTGATTTTTAAAGAATGTATTTGCAAATTATGGTGGAAAATAAGTATTTGGTCAATAACAAAAGTTCATCTCAATACTTTGTTATATATCCTTTGTTGGCAATGACAGAGGTCAAACGTTTTCTGTAAGTCTTCACAAGGTTGGCACACACTGTTGCTGGTATGTTGGCCCATTCCTCCATGCAGATCTCCTCTAGAGCAGTGATGTTTTGGGGCTGTCGCTGGGCAACACGGACTTTCAACTCCCTACAAAGGTTTTTTATGGGGTTGAGATCTGGAGACTGGCTAGGCCACTCCAGGACCTTGAAATGCTTCTTACGAAGCCGCTCCTTCGTTGCCCTGGTTGTGTGCTTGACATCATTGTCATGCTGAAAGACCCAGCCACGTTTCATCTTCAATGTCCTTGCTGATGGAAGGAGGTTTGCACTCAAAATCTCACGATACATGGCCCCATTCATTCTTTCATGTACACAGATCAGTCGTCCTGGTCCCTTTGCAGAGAAACAGCCCCAAAGCATGATGTTGCCACCCCCATGCTTCACAGTAGGTATGGTGTTCTTTGGATGCAACTCAGCATTCACTCTCCTCCAAACACGACGGGTTGTGTTTCTGCCAAACAGTTCTACTTTGGTTTCATCTGACCATATGACATTCTCCCAATACTCTTCTGGAACATCCAAATGCTCTCTAGCAAACTTCAGACGGGCCCGGATATGTACTGGCTTAAGCAGGGGGACACGTCTGGCACTGCAGGATCTGAGTCCCTGGCGGCGTAGTGTGTTACTGACGGTAGCCTTTGTTACGTTAGTCCCAGCTTTCTGCAGGTCATTCACTAGGTCCCCTGTGTGGTTCTGGGATTTTTGCTCACCGTTCTTGTGATCATTTTGACCCCACGGGGTGAGATCTTGCGTGGAGACCCTGATTGAGGGATATTATCAGTGGTCTTGTATGTCTTCCATTTTCTAATTATTGCTCCCACAGTTGATTTCTTCACACCAAGCTGCTTGCCTATTGCAGATTCAGTCTTCTCAGCCTGGTGCAGGTCTACAATTTTGTTTCTGGTGTCCTTCCAAAGCTCTTTGGTCTTCACCTTAGTGGAGTTTGGAGTGTGACTGTTTGAGGTTGTGGACAGGTGTCTTTTATACTGATAACAATGTCAAACAGGAGCCATTACTACAGGTAATGAGTGGAGGACAGAGGAGCCTCTTAAAGAAGAAGTTACAGGTCTGTGAGAGCCAGAAATCTTGCTTGTTTGTAGGTGACCAAATACTTATTCTCCACCATAATTTGCAAATAAATTCTTAAAAAATCAGACAATGTGATTCTCTAGATATGTTTTCTCATTTTGTCTCTCATAGTTGAGGTCTACCTATGATGACAATTACAGGCCAGCCTCATCTTTTTAAGTGGGAGAACTTGCACAATTGGTGGCTGACTAAATACTTTTTTTTCTCCACTGTATGCCCCTTGTGTCCTCATAAAGTCCCTGAACCATAAGAAGAACTTGCCAAGTTTCCTCTTTGGGCCATAAAGTATTATAGGGGTGTGAAGTTTTTTCATCCAAATGAAATTCACACATTAGTCAAGTTCCTCCAGTCCAACAAAAATAAGGCTTTAAATTAAACAAACGCCATGAGGATTAATTATGAGAACATGATTGGATTCCGTTCTGACTGGGAATTAATGTGCAGGGCTGAGAGTTTGGTACGCACACGGATCTCACTCATAGATAGACACATTAATTATCCCTGCTGTGTTTGCTTTTCTTAATTTTATCTTTGACTGCCATTTACTGCCTTTTCCTTTTCACTCGCTCAAAAATTTTTCAATATGAAGCCTAAACATGACTCAAGTTAAAGTGTTTTTTTTTTTTTTTTTTACTTTTTACATGCAAGAACTGTTAATGCAGAGGGCCGAGTTGTGTACATAAGCCTGTATTGTGGCAACACATGGAGTACATTTATCAGATGAAGAATGCTACAATTCTCAGATTCCATATCATTCCAGTAGATGAAAAAAAATGCACAGAATGGCCATTGGAGGCACCCATCTAGCAGAGCGTTGGATCTCTTCTGGCCCTTAGGCCGGTTGCAGATGACCATGGTGCAACTGGCCTGCCGTGATTTAAAAGCATAGGCTGAACACGGGGGACACGGGGATGTCCTTTCATTAAATGAATAGGAGCCATGGAAGCACAGGCCGCAAAATAGGACAGGAATAAGACACGTCCTATCTGATGAGGCCCAGACTGTCAGCCCGTACACAGGACCGTGAAAATCATGGTCGTGTGTACGGGTCCATAGAAAGAATGGGTCAGTGTGCTCTCCATGAAATACATGGATAGCACACTGACCCACAGCACGGTCGTCTGCAACCGGCCTTAGAACTGCAGCACTTTGTTGTAGCGTACACAGCTATAATCCACTGGTATTACAGGACACTGGGTGTGCCAAGAAAACAATCCACCGGAAACCATGACATCATCTTTAGCAACCTGAAAAGTTGACACCTGATAGGAAGGGTATATCGATTCATGCGCTTGACCCAAATTCTGACCCTCCCATGGGGCAACAGAAATCTCAAATCATCATGCAGATGTTTTCCACGGTCCAGTGATCTAATATTTGTGCTTTTTTGCCCAGTGGAGTTTCTGTACCCCTTTGACAACACTGACACTTGAAGTGGTTGTCTGTTGTTCTAGCCAGGAACATATCTAGAGGATCATAGACTATGGCATGCTTAATAGTTCCCCCCAATAGGTAATATTCCCCCACCACACAGGTACTAGTTCTCTTCCACATACTGGCCATGTGTGGTCTCATCCTAGCAGCTCTAGGGTGCTCTTTGATGTTGATAAATGTTTGCAAAAGCTGTCACATTGCCCTTTGTTCACATGCCACATATAATAATAATAATAATAATAATAATAGTCCTTTAATAGTCCCACAATGGGGAAATTCAGTGTGTTACAGCAGCAAAGATAAGCAGATACAAATACAAATACAACATGTACAGGAATGTTCCAAGGTGAGAGGCATTACATTAATAGCAGACAGACAGATAGGACGTAGCAGAGGAGGGGGGGGGATTTAACAGGCAGAGAGATATTTCAGTTCTCTGTGTGTAATGATCTCCGCTTAGGTCGGTGTTGGTTGTACAGCCTAACCGCGGTGGGGAGGAAAGACTTCCGATAGCGCTCCTTCTCACACCTAGGGTGGAGCAGTCGGTCACTGACAGTACTGCTCAGCGCGATCACAGTCTCATGAATGGGATGGGACTTCTTCTTCTGCATGGAGCTCACCATGGACAGTATCCTTCTGTCACCCACCACCTGCACTGGGTCCAGGGGGCTCCCCAGGACAGAGCTGGCCCTTCTAATCAGCTTGTCAAGTTTATTTCTGTCCCTGGTTGATATACTGCTCCCCCAGCAGGCCACTCCAAAGAAGATGGCTGATGCCACTACCGAGTTGAAGAAAGTTCTAAGAAGTGCCCCCGGATTCCAAAGGCTCTCAGTTTCCTAAGCAGGTAGAGCCTGCTGTGGCCCTTCCTGTACAGGGCCTCCATATGATCTGCCCAGTCCAGCTTATTATTAAGGAGCAAACCCAGGTACTTATAGGTGTTCACAATCTCGATGCCCGTCCCCAGGATGTCCACTGGTTTTGGAGGGCATCTGCCTTTGCGGAAGTCCACCACCATCTCCTTGGTCTTCCCCGCGTTAATCTTCAGGTGGTTCCGGTGGCACCAGTCCACAAAATCCTGGTTCAGTTCTCTGTACTCCCTGTCATCATCATCTGTGATGAGACCCACTATTGCAGAGTCGTCAGAATACTTCTGTAGGTAGCAGCTGGATGAGTTGCACCTAAAATCTGCAGTGTACAGTGTGAAGAGGAAAGGGGCGAGAACCGTACCCTGAGGTGCCCCCGTATTACAGATCACGGTACCTGACACACAGTCTCGGGCTCTCACGTATTGAGGTCGATTTGTGAGGTAGTCTAGGATCCAGTTGGAGAGGTGGTGGTCCACTCCAGCAAGGCCCAGCTTGTCCCTCAATAACCTGGGCTGTATGGTGTTAAAAGCACTGGAGAAGTCAAAGAACATTATTCTCCCCTTGATCCCTGGTTTCTCCAGGTGAGACAGAGCCCTGTGCAGAAGATGGATGATGGCATCATCTACCCCAATGCCCGGCCGATAAGCAAACTGGAGAGGGTCCATAGCGGGGCTCACTAGAGGGCGGAGATGTGTGAGAACCAATCTCTCCAAGATCTTCATCAGGTGGGATGTCAGTGCTACAGGTCTGTAGTCGTTGAGGTCCATAGGGTGGGGTTTCTTTGGAACTGGTACCACACAAGAAGATTTCCATAATTCAGGGACTATTTCCTGCCTCAGGCTCATATTATACATATATGTAATTATACCACACAGCTGGTCCCCGCAAGTCTTAATTAGCCTTGCACTGATGTCATCTGGCCCTGCGGCTTTCCTCGCCTTGATCTTTTTCATCTCCTTCCTCACCTGGGCCCGTGTGAAGGTCAGACTGTGGCCAGATAAAGACGGATTTCTGGATTTACTGGTCTGTTGGGAAGTGGCCGCATGGGGAGAAGTCATTGTGGTGGGGGAAGCTGAAGGACATCCTGGGGTGGGAGGAGCTGGTGTGTGATCAAATCTGTTGAAGAATAGGTTTAGTTCATTAAGCCAATTAACATCTGCCTCAATCTGGCAGACAGACTGTTTATGACCCGAAGTTGACTTAAGCCCCTCCCAGACCCCCCCTTATGTCTTTTCTTTCCATTTGCTTTTCCATTTTTTCTTTATAACTGGCTTTTCCGTGCCTGATTTGATGCCTCAGCTCCTTTTGTACTTCCCCCAACCCCTCCTTATCTCTTGTCCTGAATTCCATCTTTTTCTCCTTAAGTAGTGTTTTTATATCAGAGTTAATCCATGGTTTGTTATTGGAGAAGCACCTCACCACTTTTGTGGGTACTGTGTTGTCCACACAAAAATTAATGTAGTCTGTTATGCAGTGTGTGAGTCCTTCTATATCTTCTCCGCATAATGATTTTTTTTTTCTGTAGAATCTGTATAGATTTCTGTAAGCTCCATTTGGATGCGTGTGAACTTGCTCATTATACTGGCAGACACACATGAGCAGTTCTAATATGGAGATCTCGCAAAAGAAGTCCCTTATGATTATCATACCGGGGTTAACTCGCATAACATTTCATTTTTTTAGTTCTTGTGGGGAATAAGACTATAAATTAAGAATTTACATTTGCCAGAATGCAAGCCAAATAATAGGTGATATGAATATAGACTAGATAGTCTAAAGCTACACCAGATTTATTATCCTGCATCGGCCACTGTGCTAAATCTGGTGCATTTTTAGACTGTCTAGTTTAAGTTTGCACTAAATTAAAAATTAAACTGTACTGTATTAGGTTTGTAGGTTCCCTGGTTTCAGAGATTTTGGTGTTGTAAGTTTTGGATACTGATATCGCTGTACTGTCTGGAAGGACGGCCTTACGACCTTACAGTGTAATCGATGGGTGATGGAGTGCGTCTCCTACTTTACAAGTTTACTGTAGGGTGTTCTGGACCACCTAGTGTTGAGGCTGAGCTGTAAGGCTGGCAGTACAGAGATATCTGTAGCTGAAACTAACAGCAATGACATCTCTGGACCCAAGGAACCTACAGATAGAACTGGAAGTGCGCTGAATTCAGCATGCTGATAGCTTTGTGGTTTTATATAATATGACCTGTCTTTGAGGACATGAAAGGTCCTCTTTAAATTTGCCAAAATGTATAACATTTTCAAACAGAACTGACCAACAATTGTTTAAAAAATGACTGCGCTCTATGCCTCTTTATAAACATATACATAACATGTTGCGCACCAGAAAACGAGAATTTAAATGTAAATTCACTCAACACACCACATCCCACCTCGCCAGGCCCTCGTCCCACCGGACCCCACAACTCAGACTCGGTACAGAGAGGATATAATCAGGACATGCACAATACAGTATACATCAGTTATCATGTACAAAACATGCAGTCAATAAGTCAAAGGTAACAACAAGGATACTCTCCAAAATGAGAGGTCGTGGATACTCCCGGTGTCTCGCACCCCTCACGGCATGAGTAAATGAATGGCAGAACGCAATGAGGGAGCCGTATATTGGGTTACCGGAGAATTGCACCATGCTCCCCACACCTTATGGAATTTCTGAGGGCACCCTCTCCCTTTATACACAATCTGGTTATAAGGAAGAACAGTATTAACAAGTTTCTTCCACTGAGATACTGATGGGGGTTTCGGAGCCATCCATCGCAGTGCGATAGCTTTCCTAGCATAAAATAAAGACTCCCTCAAAAGGATTCTAACATGGTGTTGCCATAATTCTTCATCTAATACACCGAAAAGGCATATCTCTGGGGTTAATGGTATAGGTTTAGCCAGAACTTCCACCAGGAGATCCACGACCCCTTTCCAAAAACATTGTATGATCGGACATTCCCAAATCATATGCCAAAAGTCTGACTGTAGACAAGGGCACCTAAGGCATCCTGGGTTGGGCAGACGTCCCATTTTGTAGAGACGGGAAGGTGTCAAGTAACATTGGTGTAGAATATATGTTTGAATCAGTTTGTTGTTAGCTGAAGGTGACACATGTTGAGGAGATTCAAAGATGTCTTGAAACATCTCATTTGTGAGAGTTGGGATATTGATGCACCACCGCGTCAGGTCCGGGGCGTCCAATGTGGATATCTTGGCCTGTATCAGATGTGCATAGAAAGTAGATATCAAACCCCCAGGGCCCTGTGAGCGAAGTATGCCGATAAGCGGATACTCAGATATATTGTCCAATCGATCCGGGAACTGAGAAGAGAGTGCATGTCTAATCTGTAGATATCTAAAGAACTGTGTTCTAGGGATGCCATAGGAGGAGCTCAGCGAGTCAAATGTTTTAAAAACACCTTGTATATACAGGTCACTGAGAGAGGACACGCCATACTGCGACCAGGCCCGGGCGCCAGGCAGGGCAAATAACGTCGGCAGACCAGGGTTGTGCCAAAGCGGGGTCTCCGCAGGTATATCAGAATAGGCGGACACCTTTTTCGCCTGACGCCAGACCTGTCCAGCCAGGGTATGGATGGGCAACAATCTCCCCCTGAACATGGCCGGGTGTTCCAACACCGGCCACAAATTACGCAAACCCAGGTGGTGAGCCAGATGTGCCTCGGACCTCGGTAGGGGATCAGATGAGAGCCACTTCCTAATAAAACGGAGCTGTCCTGCTAGGTAGTAAAGAAACAGATCAGGGAGTGATGTGCCCCCGAGCTGCTTCGGTCGTTGTAGAGATGACAACCTAAGCTTAGATCTAGAGTTTCCCCATATAAAGGAGATAATGAGGGAGTCCATTTGTTTAAAAAATCTAAGGGGCACGGACACAGCAGAATGGCTTATAGCATATAGACATTTGGGTAGTACTATCATTTTAACAAGGTTGATTCTACCAGCCACCGACAAAGGCAGTGTAGCCCAAAGATTAAACTTAACCCTAAAGTGCGAGATGAGTGGAAAAATGTTCTGTTCCAAAAAACACCTATGGTCCCTAGATATAAAGATGCCCAGATATTTGCAAGTTGAGACTGTAGTCAATCCACATACCACATTTCCCTCAGCTACACTTGATGCGCGGCCAATATGCATGTATGAGTACTTAGTCCAATTGGTTCGCAGGCCAGAATAATTACCAAATTCGTCAATTATAGCCATGGCTCTGGCCAGGGACCGGGAGGGGTCGCTCATAAACAGGAGTAAGTCATCGGCATAGAGTGCTGTTCTCTCCTTCCGGGTGCCTATCACTATGCCTCTATATATGGGGTCATTCCGAAGCAGTATTGCCAAGGGTTCCACCGCCAAAGCAAACAATAGCGGTGACAATGGACATCCTTGTCTTGTACCCCTACCCAAAGGAAAGTAGGAAGACAACGTGCCATTAATTGACAGCGCCGCTCTAGGGGAACAGTATAGAAGGGAAATCCAGGTAATAAACCCCTCTCCAAATCCGTATCCCCGCAACACCTGCAATAGGAAAGGCCATTCGACAGAGTCGAACGCCTTTGTTGCATCTAAAGAAGCCACCGCCCAGTCATGTGAGGATGATGCCCCAATCTGAGTTATCACCTGAGCCCTTCTAAGATTATCCGATGTGGATTTTCCAGGCATAAAGCCTGTCTGATCCGGATGGACAAGGTCGAGAACAACAGAATTTTGCCTTTTCGACAACATTTTAGTAAGGAGTTTATAATCTATATTAAGCAGTGATATAGGCCTATATGAGCCACAGTCCAGCGGATCCTTGTCAGGCTTAAGTAACAGGATAATGGTGGCGTCATAAAAGGACTCCGGGAGACTGCGGCCCACAAAGGCAGCATTGTAACATTCAAGCAACACCGGGAGAAGCAGGCCCCCATACTGGGCGTAAACCTCCACCGGGATACCGTCCGGACCCGGTGATTTGCCCTTTGCCATATCTGCCAGGGCTCCCGATAGCTCCTCTAGCGTAAAAGGGGAATCTAAAGATTCACGTTGGTCTTCTGACAATGTAGGAAGGGGGATCAAACCCAAATAGGTAGCAAGCTCTCCATCAGTGACTCTAAGCTTGGAGAGGTACAACTCACTGTAATACCTATAAAATCTGTCACTAATGGCCAAGCTATTGGACAGTACCTCCCCCGTCTCTGAATGTACTCGTAGTATTGCAGGTGAGGCTGTGTTTTGATGTATCAGTTGAGCTAGAAAGCTGCTTGACTGGTTACCGAGTTCGTAAAACTTCTGTTTGCTAAAAAACATAGACCTACGTGCCTTGTCATGCAGTATATGCAGATATTGTCTACCCATCTGCAACCATTGAGACCTAGCCTCATCAGTTGGATTAGCCACGTAGGCGGCTTCGAGCGAGGCACACTGGGTCGCTAAGGTGGTCTCCAACAGCGAGGATTCCCTCTTTACAAAGGAAATGGAGGACTTAATACAACCCCTAAGATATGCCTTCATAGTCTCCCATAAGAGGAGCGGAGAGGTGTTTGGGGAGTTAATGGTCAAAAACGTCTGAAGTTGATCAGGTATTCGATCATGTGGTACAAATAGTTTCAACCAAAATGGGTGGATTCGCCAACCCTGTCGTGGCTTAGCAGCCGTACTACTGTTTAATTGGACGAACAACGGGGAATGATCAGACACTGCCCTGGGTAAATAGGATATGGTCTGCAACCAAGAATATGCTTTAGTATTTCCAAAAGCATGGTCAATCCTGGACAGAGTATGTCTGTTGGCAGAGTGACAGGAAAAGGTGCGGGCCTCCGGAAACCGGACCCGCCACAAATCCAACCACCCCAATTCACGGATCACTCCGGCCATTGTAGTAGGGCGAGGTAGAGAGGGGGAACCCGGTTCCGCAGAGAACCGATCCAAGGCAATATCCATAACTTTGTTAAAGTCACCCAGACATAATGCAATAGCCCCAGGGAATCGGGTCGCAAACTGTGCAGCCTGCTGGAGCACAGCAAGATCAGACGCCGGTGGCAAGTACACACCCAGGATAACATACAGGACAGAGTCAACCCAGGCCTGGACAAAAACGTATCGTCCCTCGGGGTCCCTTACAATGAGGCCTGGCTCCCACCTGAGTCTACGATGCACCAAAATGGACACCCCCCTGGAATAGGAAGTATGTGTAGAGTGAGCCGCCCACTGAACCCATGGCTTCTGAAGTCGTCTGGAATTGTCTGGAACCAAATGAGTTTCCTGAAGGCATATGAGGTGTGGGTCAGCCCTCCTAATCTGAGAAAAAACCAACGACCTCTTTCGTGGGCTGCCCAGGCCCCTCACATTCCAAGGTACACTAAAGGACGCCATGGTCGTCTAAGAATGTAATGTAATCATGGCAGTTCAGGACCCCAAAAGTGACCCGGCTATGAGTGTGTAGTGCGTGGCTGAGTGAGACACAGAGTGGTGTGCAGCAACCTAAGAACAATATACAAACGAAATGAACCATTACACCCCTAAAGGGTGTGAAACATCTTGCTGGCATAAACAAACAATATGCGTTAAATTAACCGTGGCTACAATTTACGGGGGAAGAAGTGCACCCAAAGTGGTTGGTATACGGGGCACTGTCTTAAAGGTATAGATGATCAATAGGCTAGGGGATATACTATTCAACAGAGCCAGGTTCACATGAGTAAGTAGCATACACCGGCACCCCGGGGGTCGCCAGCCCAGGTAACTATAAGGCTACAGGATACTATAATAACAGAACCGCACTTTTCATAAAACTACTTATACAATAAACACGGACATCCCGTAATACATAAGTCCCTATGTATGATCTGATCGGACCTCTCACCACACGCCGTCAGGATCATTGTCTCGGAGATCGAGGTAGAAGAGATAGCCAGTCCTCCACATCCTTTGGCGAAGTAAAGAATAGGGACCTGCCGTCATGGACGACCCGAAGACGCGCTTGGTAAATCATGGAGTATTGTATAGCCTTTTCTCTCAGTCGCCTCTTAACGGCCACAAAGGATGCTCGGGTCTTCTGGAGCGCCGCCGAGAAATCTGGAAACATGGCTACTGCAGCTCCGTTGTACTTAAGCTCGCCGGCCTGGCGTGCAGCCCGCAGCGCCGTATCTCGATCCGTGCTGTTTATGAGACGGGCCAACAAGGGTCGAGGAGGTGCGCCCTGGGGCGGCGGCTTAGCCGGAACCCGATGGGCCCGTTCCACTGCAAAGATTGGCGAGAAGTGAGCCTCCGGTAAGACATTTTTCAGCCACCCCTCCACAAAGGCCTGAGGATCTTCACCCTCCGCCTGCTCTGGCAGGCCCAGGATACGGAGGTTGTTTCGTCGCAATCTATTCTCCAGGTCATCCGCACGCTGTGTCCACAAACTTGCAGCTCTCTCCAGCTCCTGAAACTTGGCAGGAAGTGGGTTAACAGTGTCTTCTACCTGAGAGACCCGATCCTCCACCTCACGCACCCTGCCTCGCAAGGTCTGAAAGTCCTGACGGAGCAGGCCCAGGTCGATTTTGACCTCCTCAATTTTCCCGGTCAGCGAGGAAGTGCCGGCATGGATCGCTTCCAGTAGCTGCCCAGTAACTTGCTTTAAAGTGGGCTCGGGGTCCTCCTCTGGAAGGGTAGGAGAGGCTGCCTCAAGCGATGATGATGTAGAAGAGGATGCTGCCCTGGAGAACCCCCTCAGGCGATCAGAGACAGAGGTTGATTGCGGGCGACTCATTTTAGAGAGTCGGCGGCCGCTCTTCCTGCGCTCCGTACGGGTGGATATGTTGGCAGAGGAGGAGGTGTGATGGTAGCAAGACCGGGCCGGTCCCAGAGGAGTATAAACGAGGTCTCTGGCTAATAGCAGTTGCACAGTAGGAGCCTCTATGTCGGGCCACCAGGGCCAATCAGCCAGCCGAGGACAGACGGTAACTCAACAGTCCAATAGTATCGATGGCAACAGACTCTGGATTATGAGCGATATCACCACGAGAGAGCCGTCAGCGGAGCAGTGAAATAGACAAATTGCCAGGAGGAACTAAGAAGGGACGGATGGTAACTCAACGATCCAATAGTGCCGGTAGCATCAGTCACTGGATTATAAGTAAAGCCTCCAAGAAGGCCAGTAGCGGAGTGATGAAGTACATAGGCTGCCAGGAGGAACTATAGGAGGACATATGGTAACTCAACAGTCCAGTAGTACATACCGCAACCTTCACTGGATTATAAGAAAAGCCTCCCAGAAGAGCAGTCAGCGGGGTGACAAACAGGAACTCCAGACTCAGCGCTCCCCCCATCAGCAGATGGCCGACCCGATCAGGATGAAGATGGCCGCCCACCACGTGGAGAGAGGGGAAACCGCCACCCGGGCAACAGCAGGCTCAGCGGCCTCAGCAGTGCCCGCACAGCTCCAGGCCGGTCCACTAGCGCAGCCCCACAACGGCAGCTCCAAGCCCCCGCGGCACGGGACAGAGCGGCTCCGGCGGCGCAGGTGAAAGTGAACAGCCGCCGGCCACGTGTAGCGGCCACCGACTACCACCCAGCGGAGGAGGATACCGGCAGAACGGGAGTCCCGGGACCAAGAGGAGGGCCCCAAATGTGCGTTCCTGCGGACGGCTACCCCGGGCACCGGTAAGTCAGGATGTAACTCAGGATAGATGAGCGGCTCTAACCGGAGCTCCGCTCACATGCGACCCTCCATGTTCAGCGCTAGCCACGCCCCCCCCCCCCCCGGAAAGCACTGTTTGATTCAGGTGATCCTAACCTATCTATCTAGTTGGGTTGATATCCTGAGTTCTGGTGACAGACTCCCTTTAATGAATGTGCACTAGTGTATTTTTTTGATTGTCAACATCAAGGCCAAATTTTAACTAATGTGTATGTTCATCTTTAGTTTATGTCACCTATTAGTTGGTTTACTTTGCACTAGAATTGTGGTGCTAAACAAATTGCACCGTAAGCTACGTCCCCTTTCATTTGTGGTGAAATAAGTGTTTAAGGCCAGGGCCCCACGTTGCGAAAGCGCAGCATTTTGGCCACGCCAGAAACAACATGGCAAGAAACACTGCGTTTAACATTACCTGCAAAGTGAATGGGATTCTAGCTAATCTCATCCACACGCTGCATAAATGCTGCGGTTTAAAAAACGCATGTCAATTATACCTACGGAAAACTCTGTAAGCATTCTGTGATAAACACTGTGGGGAAAAAAAAACGCGATGCTTTTCCGCAGCGTTTTTTGGCTGCGGCTTACTACATGGGGTCTTAACCTTAAAGACATATATGTGATGCATAGCTTGTAGGCCAGTTTTTTTGTGCATATGTGTTAATTTTGCTCAAGTCTGCATTGTTGCAATTTTTGTGCGGTTTTCAAAAATTGCATTGATAAATTTGATGTACATAATACTATAAACAACTCACACACACACACACACACACACACACTCACTCACATACACTCACACACACACTCACATACACACACACATACACACACACACACACACACACACAAACACTCACATACACACACACATAAACACTCACATACACTCACACACACACAGTCACATACACACACACATACACACACACACATACACACTCACATACACACACACACACAACACTCACATACACACACACATACACACACACACACAAACACTCACATACACACACACACACAAACACTCACATACATTCACACACACACACTCACATACACACACACATACACACACATACACACTCACATACACACACACTCACTCACATACACACACATACACACAAACACTCACATACACACACTCACATACACACACACAAACACTCACATACACACACACACACACAAACACTCACATACACTCACACACACAAACACTCACATACACACTCACACACACACACACAAACACTCACATACACACACACTCACTCACATAGACTCACACACACTCAAACACACACACACACACACACACTTTTCAAAAGTGGAGAGAGTGTCAGAAACATGTACTATAAGTCAGAAAAAGTCACTATATGTTTGCACAAATGAGCCAAAAAAAAAAAATTGCAAATTCTTCCTTTTGCACCTTTGTGATGGTAGAATTCTGGAGTGCAGGGAAAGATATGTTCCCAAAACTAAAGGGATATTACGGCCACAACAGGTTACCCCCCATGCACAGGACAAGGGGTGTTTTGCATCCTTGTTCGTATTCTGGTTGTGAAAGATCTTCAGCGCGCCAACACCGCGTTGGCCCACACCTGAGTCTTCTTTCATATAAAACCACACTCACCGCCAGTGAGTGCTGGGTTCACAAGATAAATACAAGACAAGCTTTCTAAATTTTATATATTTATTAACCCCTAGATGGGTCGGTATTAACATCTAACACATGCAGTTCAGCACAGATATGCAGATGTATACAAGCATTAACAGTTACTAGTTACAATATACAGTACTTAAAATAAAAGGGAATAAAGGTGAAATAATTACTTTACCACACATCTCCTTGACGTGGTTCTGTAGTCCAACACTCACACATGCTCTGGTATGTGTGAATAACCAGTGGAGGCTTCTAGCAGCATCAACACAGCATCCCAGCTTGCATGCTCCTCACAGTATATCCCAATAGTTTCTCTGTAGTCTCATCAAAGTATTCTCCTTGTAGTCTCAGCCCAATCTCCTCCCACTGACCCCTTACCTCATCTTTTATACCCTTGATTACACCACCCAGAATGAGGTCACCGGCGACGGCCAGTCTGATTGATTAATGCACTCAAGTCCAGATCCTTTGTATGGAGCTGAGATCAGGTGAAATGATACAATGTTATCAACCATGTCTGATCTAACAGCCCAGGCTTAACAGTGCATTTTTATTTGATCACTCAGGGCTATGTAGGAATTCAATGGAGCCTTTCTGGGATGGATACAAAGCCCTATTGTTACAAGGTTGCCCTACTGATAACATACATCTAAGATTAGGGCTGCGCACATTATGAATCAATGGAAGGAATAGGGAGATACGATACCCAGAGATCAAAATACAGCTTTGAGTTATAGCCATATTTACGTGGAATCATCACACTGGTGTATTTAGCTTAGTAAATATCTCTGTATAAGGCCGGTTGCAGACGATCACGCTGCAACCGGCCTGCCGTGATTTAAAAGCACACGGGGACACGGGGATTTCATTAAATGAATAGGAGCCATGGAAGCACGGGCCGCAAATAGGACAAGAATAGGACATGTCCTATCTGATGTGGCCCGCACACAGGACAGTGAAAATCACGGTCGTGTGTACAGTCCCATAGAAAATAATGGAGCAGTGTGTTCTCCATGAAATATACGGATAGCACTCTGACCCACAGCACGGTCGTCTGCTGCCGGTCTTAGTAATTCTGCCCAGTATCTCAGCTGTAGCTCAGCTGAGGACTTCTGTGAGCGAGACACAGAGGATGTGGGATATTGGGATCAGGTTTTAAGTGGAGTTCAGCTTTAATTACTGACACATTTCATTATTGTCATAGAGTCATTCATGCTTCCTTGTAAGCGGTATAATTACAATTTAATAATACATGAGCTGCGGAAGGTAGAAGAGCTCTGATAAGGAAAACTATTTTCCACTGATTTTGCAAACAAATTGGCCTTGTATTCCAATTTATAAAGAAGTAGTCTGTAGCTACAGAAGACAATGGGGACATCATCATGACTGGACTTCACAAAGTCATTTTTATGTCTCTGATTTGTTGTTTTTTACTTTATATTTAGACACATATATACATAAATTTAGACAATAAATGGAATAAATTTGTGACAAATATGCAAATTTTGCAGAAACTCAAAAAAGTGAAAATTGAAACAATCTCCACCCAACTGGCATAGATTTCAGGTATAACTCAGTATAAACTAATAATTTATAGTAAATTTGTCAAAGCCAAGGTGTCTCTGCCAGGCCCACCTTGATCTTTTATATTCTTATTTTGTGGTATAAATTATGGTAAGCCAGAATTCTTGTGCATTTAGTTTAGTGTGTATGAAACCACCCTTAGGCTGAGGCCCCACGTTGCGGAAATGCAGATTTTTTTCTTGCAGATTTTGCTGCGGTTTTTTTTATCTAAAGCCAGGAGTGGATTGAGCAAAAGGTAGAAGTATAAGAACTTCCTATATATTTCCTATTCCTTTTGTAGTCATTCTTGGCTTTGGCTCAAAAAACTGCAGCAAAATCTGCAACAAAAAAGCTGCGTTTCCACAACGTGGGGCCTCAACCTAATACAGTATCCGCTAAATAGGTAAAACTTTTAAAAACTTAATTTACATTTACAGAAATTTTCAGTCTGTAAATTGACCGGGGATATGGTTTTTAAATCCACACCATGTCAATTCTTATATTGGATTTTCATTGAGCATGTCACCCTTTGTAATGCCTAGGATAAAATTTGTTGCAAATCCGTAAAACAAAATCTGTGACCAAATGTCTCATACTTCTGTCTAAATGGAGTCACACAGGCAAACTAATCCTGAGAACATTGGGTGCTTTGTTGCCTTGGTGGACACAGATGCACCACCCATTCACTTCATTGGGAGCACCAGAGATAGCCGAATTCTATTCTTCAGCTATCTCCAAGCATAACAAAATTCCATCAAAATTCTCTGAAGCCAGTACCAGGACTTCGTAAATTCTTATGTGATGGTTTTCTGAAAATAAAACTGGTGCCTTTCTGTAACCATAACCACCGCAGTTACACCTAGCCCTGCCATAGAGTAAAGTGTTACTAGTATGTAGTCATGTTATGGGAGAGGAAGGAGCACACGCTCATTTACAGATTGACAATATAGAAATGAGTAGCCTGGAGCACTGAGAGGGGCTCCGTGAGATTCCAGTATAGCTCAATGGCCTTGGCACTCATAGATGGAATTCCTCTTCATTTTCTGCCGCCGGCATTTTCGCCGCGGTCTAGCTGCGACGGGATTCCAATGTAGTGCATCAGCATTCCGTCGCAGCATCCCGCTCCTGATTAGACCCGGATGAATGGGCCTAATCAGGAGGGAGCCTCAAGCCGCAGACCCTGCACCACAGAATCCACAGCAAGATCGAGCAGGACACTTCTTTTTTCCATGTCCTGCTGCGATCTCTGCCTCTCATTGAAAACAATGGGAGGGGGGATTCCGGTAGGAATCTGCTCCGGATTCGGGGGCGAAATCCGCCCCCAAATCTGCATCAAATTCCTTCGTGTGAACACACCCTTAGTGGTCATGTGAGCCTCTCTGCTTCTGGCGGGGCAAACCCAAGTATGAGAGGCAAAAGAGATAGGGACTGAACAACAAAGCACCAGAGAAAGGTGAAAATGTCTTTATTTATATGTTTTATTTTATACCCACCCCAGCCATCCCTGATTTTTCTCATTTACTATGTTAAAGAATCACCCTAACCATCCTGTAATTCTACAAATAAAAACTCACCCCAGACGACTCTGAGTTTGCTCCAAATTTGGGACATCCCTTTCGAAATAAAATATATTTTTTTATTCCATTGAATATGCTATTGACAAATAAAGCAATGGCAAACATAGAGCACACTGAATATTGCGCTGTGTGGATACTGTATTTCCTGGTTAACATTTGCTTGCTATGGTGTGCCAAGAACAGATGTTGAGGACTCGGAAACATGTTGCGCATTCGCTGTGAGAAGAAAATACATAGAATACACAGCATGCGGCCTAGTTGCTCTGCTTTCACATTTAGAAATCTATGGGGCTGTTGTGGAGACCGTGAACCGAGTCACAAAAAAAGCCATAACTAAATAATAAAAGAGGAATGTGACAAAAATAGTAACATTCTGCAACATTTGATAATGAGAATTTTTATTATCATTTTTTGGGGGGTGTCACGTATAGCTACTTTGCTCTAACGCCTACTTTTGGAATTGTAAAGTCTTGTTTTTCTTCTGTGTTTTGTTTTTTTTTTTGTCCTTATTCCTGCAGCCAAAACTGAAAAAATCTGCTTAAGCAATAGGAACCACATGCAAGAATTCATGGTTAAGAAATCAATAGCAGATCAGTTAAATATGTAACAATACATTTGTGCACAATGGTTTATGATGCTGGGAGACAATATGTGACATATTCACCACCAGATCGGGGCGGTGTTGGGTAACTTACATATTGTTCCACATACATGGACAAAAATAATCCAGGAAATCTGTTCTACAGACAAAATCGGATTGAGATCAAAAGATCATATATTGTTAGTACATTAATAACATACCCTTCCCTAGTCTGTGTTAGTCAGGGATGTAGTTATAGGGGTGTAAAGGTAGCAGACGATACTGGGCCCTAGCCACTGAGAAAATCCCAATGGTCCCTCTGCCACATATTATATATTACTATTCTAAATGGCACAAGGTAGGTAGGGGCCCAATTACAGATTTTGCGCTGGTGCCCAGGAGCTTCACATTGTACCTCTGTCTGTATCGATACCCAATAATCAGCTCTAAATCCTTTCAAATGGGATCTCCAAGGATTTGTTGCAAACTGGATCCATCGTATACATTGTAGAAAAATGAAAGCCATGACACCAGTGTGAACAGAGACTTCCATAAAAAACGTAGCCCAGGTAGCATTCCCCTAAGGGTTGCGTGTGATAGGGTGCACGTTCATTTTCCTAAAATTATACAATCCAAGTAGAAACAAGTACAACAGCACATCAGTTGTGGGTATGCACACTCATAAGGTGCTCTAAAGGTAAGTTCACGTGACTGAATTTTTTGAGGCAGAATCCGTCGCAAAAATATCCATCTCCTTTTCATTTGAATGGGGTCACATTGCAAGACTGTCCTTGTGAACATTCACACGACGAGGTGCAAAACAGCTGTGAAAAATGTCCTTTTTCACGGCTGTCTTGCACCCAAGGGGTGGCCATTTTCACAGTTCCACCATACTTTTCAGGACAAAAATATGACCTATATTTTGATGATCCATTATGGTCCATCATGTGAGTAGCCCCCATTTACAGACATTGAATTTAATTGAATTTAACTCCTTGCCACAGTTACATGGCTTGAAGGACAGGGGGTGTGAACACAGGGACCCCAGGAAAAATTCACCTTTACCAGCATGTAGCTGCCATGGGGCTTTCATTTGGACATGTTGCAATTGACTAAACCAATCGAAATTGTTTTTGGGTGTTGAATGGTATTTGGGATCGGACACAGGCATCTTCTGGTACTACATATAATAGTTGCTATTAGCCAGTTCAGGAGCCAATGCATTTTGCTTGATGTTGGCTTCATACTGCTTTGTTCTTGGGCCTGGGACAATAGTTATGGTATAATAGTAATTCTCTGTGATCAACATGATCATTATCTTGGGTTAGGAAAATGTTTAAAATATGTATATTTTCATGAATCCTTTATATAATACTATATGATTTATATAACTGCCTCATCATGGCATAACCATAAACTGAAACCATAGGACTAAACCTAAGGCTTAGTCCTAACAACTCAGCCCTATAGTCCAATTAAAGCTAAAGCCCCATGTAGCGGGCCGCAACAAAAAAAAAGCTATGGGAAAAACCATGGAGGCAACGCATCACGGTATTTCCAGCAACGCTTTCACAGAAAATCCACAGACGTTTCCTCTGCAGACTTTCTGCTTCCATTATACCTATAGGGAAACCGCTGGTGTTTCTTTAGGTATAATTGACATGCAACGGTTTTGGAAATCGCAGCATGTACAGTCTGCGTATTTTTTTTTCACCAAGTATGGATCAGATTCGCCCTGGTCTAAAAGTGATAACCACATATAGATTTGGTCCATCCATATTTAACTGAACAAGTACCCCACTACAAAAACTTCTGTCTTTTCATTTTTTTCCATTAAAAGAGGGAGGAGTGCGTTGCTCCTGTTCTTCTTCAGCTAGAATGACACCAACTCCAGAATGATAAAGGACACCCTATACCCGCCAAAATGCTGCAGGCCAATAGGCGTAAATCCACAGATGTCCTCGTACTGCTTCCAGAAGGATCCAGCATTTGTCCATAGCAACAGTGAAGACCTTGAGTTAGGCTAGTTGCAGATGACCCTGGGTATTTTGCAGTCAGCAAACTAGTAATTAGTCTTCAGTTTTTGCGGACAGAGTGTCTTCAGTGTGTGTTCAGTGTTTCTTCAGCATCAGTGATTAATGTCCACAAAAACTGACAGAGTGTCTTCAATGTGTGATCCTAGTTTGCGGATCCACCATAAAAAAACACAGGCGATAAATAATTATATCCCTAGCTTGTCCGTGAAAACGGACGGTACACTGATGACACACAGAGTACATCCATGTGCTGTCCTAGGTTTTTAGTCTCCCATAGGCTTCTATGGGCGAGTCCGTTCCGCAAAAACATGATTGCAATCATTTTCTGGAAGAAATTGAGTATTATCTGACAGAATTGCAGGGGTGCCAATACTTTTGGCCAGCACTGTAGTGACACAAGTCTGGGTCTTAAATCTACCACTCACAGACATATGTGTTGAATGAAAAAGTTGAAATGTGATATGAACAGAGCTGTCATACTGAATTTTAAGGACTAAGGTTAAGGGGTGCATGTTTCAATACCACTGCTTGTTCACCCCAATACTAAGCATTTAGCTGGACCTGACCGCCATATCCCCACTACTGCCATGTGCATAATAAAATACCCCCTTGGATCTGCAGAGGAAGAGCTGATGTTAAACTTTAAAGAAAATATCAATCCAGACATAAATCATGGAATTAAATATGCATTCTCCATCTCTACACGTAAATGCATTAGTTGGCACAGAATCCTTAAGTGCACGGTTCATCTAAGGTCACGGGAATTTATGGTATTGATTGCGTGCACATTACTGCGCTTTATCAATTATTAGGTCTTCTCCTGAATATTGTACATATAGGACAGTGTTATGGCTCACTTTATGATTAATCCTATGAGCCATAAAAGGATTTCAGAGCTGACTCAAGCAGTGGTCAATGAATCCTGTATGTAATCATTTTATCCATTATGTATCTAAATGTTTCTGGCTGATAGCATGCTGGGTTAAGTTGTCCAACTTTTTTAATGGAGTCTGCGATGGAGATGAATGTAGTCTTATCCTTGTCTGCAACAATAAGGGGAAGGGGTTTTAGTAAGAAGGGGCATGGCCTTATGAAAATTTGCACAGTTTAGGCTTCTAAAACTTGGCCTGTATGTGTACTTTGAGCACTTTTCTGACATAGACAGAAGTGCATGCCTGTCTGCCCTTCACTCCCTCCTCTAGTCTTCTGTCCCTTTCCACAGTTGAGAATATAAGGTAACTCCTGGACTTGGTCCTCTGTCTCAGTCACAACTGCGGAAATGCAGGGCTCATTTCGGCCATGTTACGCAGTGGTGATGTTTCCTCATCACAAAGGGTTCTTTTCTGTGAGTTGTAGAGCCTGATGGCACGGGGCAGCCTGGCTTGGCCTAACTACCACTAACTAGAGAGCTGAGGTACTGTCTGAAACATGTCTGCGCTATACTGAAGGTAACTACACACTAAACTACAGTAAGGGGCCATTCACACAGAGGAATATTTCCTGGCTCAGATTCTTCTTCAAACTCAGCCCCGTGAAGCCCGCAGTGAAAAGTTGAAGCAGAGCTATGGCCCTTTGCTTTGCCCACTCATTAGCTTCAGACACAATGGGGCCAATCACCCTGAGCCTTGTACCCCCCACTGAAAACAATGGGAGGCAGATTCCGGACGGATTTTGAGCATACCCTAACAGACTCAGACTGGCTATGGGGGTGGGTTTCTAGGCTACACCTAACTTGTCCCACTTTCTAGAAAGCACTCCCGTCTACAAAGCAGCATTACAGTGGCTGATAAACTCTTCAGGAACCAGAATAAATCTGGAAAAGTGCAATAAGCACCATAAAACAGTATGAAACATGTAAAACATTATTACAACAAGTAATTATAACATTTTACCGAAAGGAAAGTCTTTGTGGGACACTCCCTTTACATGCACTTAGTGCATTAATAATAGTATGGAGTAACTTTAACCTAGCACCATTATCCCCTGCCACGTATAAGAGCTGTGATAATTGTTGTCCTAGTCAGGAGCCCATAACAGGTCATTACCCAGGGATGAATCAATATAATGTGATAGTATGTGTGTTCTTACAGCAAAATCTAAAAGAAGGAGAATATTTGAAACACAGTAGAAATTAACTTTTAATAGTACTCTTTAAAAGTCGACCAATATATTTAATAAAAAACTCAAAAGGCTCCAAAAAGGTCTAAAAACCTAGCCAGTAAGTGTAGGGACATAACAGGTATAGCACTGTGCAATGGTCACAAATACTCTAGCTAAGTCACATACACACTGTCACAGCCTCAAACATATTCAGGCTGACGCGTTTCTGTAAGGAGAATGGTCTCCACTCATCAGGGGCATAAATAAGGGGACTCAAAGGCAGACAAACAAACATATAGCCCTGTAAGGTTAAAACCCAAAGATATTTTCACGAGCATAGGTGCGTACCGCTCGGTCAGCCGTGATAACTGGCTAGATTATTTGGGAGAGTAACGTAAACTCTTCAGTTAGCAAGCTAGTCAGCACCTTTTGGTTCAGTCTTTTACTGACCAATTAGCCAGTCTCTTGAGGAGTTGTGTGTGGGGAGTGGTGATAAAAATCGCCAAGTGTGACTTGACTATACTTGGGGTGAGATTCTGCACACTCTATGTGTGGACAATAAGACAGGTCACTGTGTCCTCATCATTAGTGGGTCCACCTTCTGAGCGTTTTATTTGCTCTAGTGTTTAGGTGTGACCCCTGCACAGTGCTACACTTGTCATTACCCAGGGACCAATATTGGTGGTCCTGCCTTGGTGATTGCTGTTATTGGTTAGTCAGTGACTACCGGCTAATAACAGTGATCTGTTACATCAGTCAGGCTTCGGTCACACTAGCGTTGTGTGACCGTTCAAGGATTCCGTCCCCCATTCTGCTGGAAAAATGTGGAGAGAAAAGTCCTGCAAACAGGTTAGGTTTTGTGAGTCGTTCAGTGAGGGTGTTAAGAATGTTGCAACTTTCTTGCTGCGATTTTGTTGATCTCCTTTTTCTTCCCCATGCTGTCCTGTGTATGCCTTTCCTCCTCCTTGATTCCTCCATTTATCTAGTCAATGACCCCAATATCAGCTTGCTGGGCCACATTTTTTGGTCCTTGGGGTTTTTTTTTTCCATCAAACTATTTAAAAAAATATTTTAAAATATATTTAACCAAAGTGCAGATAAGTTTAGTGTCAGGAAATTTGGCATCAAGTACTCTAGTTAGATGTAGTGTCAGGGAACAGTCATTGTAGTTAGATTTAAGGTCATGGAAGTTGACATCAAATAGCCTAGTTAGGTTCAGTGTCAGGAACTGTCAGGCCCGGTTCACATCTGTGTTCGGGTTTCCGTTCGGGGGAGTCCACTTGGGGACCCCCCGAATGGAAACCTAAACTGTATAAAAAAGCGGTTACATTAGGAAATCCGCGGATCCCATAGACTATAATGGGGTCCGTGTGGTTTCCGCTCGATTTCCGCCCAAAAAGGGTGGAAAAATGCGGAGAAAAAAGTCCTGCTTGCAGCGCTTTTCTCTCCGCTTTTTCATACGGAGAGGGGAATGGAATCCCCAAACGTAGTACAAGTGCAGGTGTGAACCCAGCATCAGCAAAGTTAGATTTCATGTCAGGAATGTTCACTTTAGGTTTTATAAAACAAGAAATCTAAAATACAAAATGCAAAAGAAAGTTTTTGTTGTTAGTTTGGTTAGATGCCTGTTGCAGCATATTTAGAATAGTATATTTTAGGAAGAATATTTTTGTATACTTTTCTAGATTTCCTTGTAAACTATATGATTTCCTATAAGCTACTTTTTGCAGTATGAATAACTATTTCTATGCTGTATATACAAATCTAATAGTTGACATACTGTATAGACACACCTGACTTATATCGTGTGTTTACACACAGTCTGCAAATTTTTTTGCCCATATACATCTGAGGCTATGCTCACACTACTGTTATTAATGTCCATCGCTATCATCCGTCATAGGTGAGTAATGGTGGAGTCCTGTCCATCTGACCAGACAATTAGGAATACCAGGTCCCTATGTACACATAGAGCTCGAGGACCAAATTTAACATGGCAGGACTCTGAGGACTGCTCTTAAACATGGGGCATTTGAAGAAGCCATTCATCAGGACTACACCCCAATGTATTGCATAGCCATGTCCAAGATGAGCTTTACGACTATACTTCACTTCATACATTATGCTGATAATGAGCAGACCATTTCAGTGCCCAAGCATATGTAAGGTGGTGCAGACTCATACCTTAAATAGCTGGCTGTTCTCCCCTTGGTCTGCATGAATAGTTATGTAAGTAGGCAGAGGAGGAATTCAGCCACTGTTCACACAGTGTGTGCAGATTGAGGGATGGCTTAGACACAGTGTGACATGGCTTGGCTTAGTCCAGCTGTTGTTACTTAGGCTGTATTGTATATTGTATTGTGTTGATGTGTGACGTGCATTGTGAGTTGTACTTATTAATAAGCGTCATCCGATCAAGCTCTGGGAGGTTTTAGGAAGCCGAATTGCGTGATGGATGTTGACAGATACAACAAGAAGTTGTGTGTTGCCCATGGTGGGAATAGACACGCTATTTAACTGTCTGTTTCTGTGCTGGAAAAAAAGAGGTAGTCCAGTGGTGTAACAAAAGTCTTGTGGGCCCTGGTGCAAACTTTTGTCCGGGGCCCCCTACCCCCTCCCTACAGCAAATTTTTGACAGTGATGGTTACAGGTGCTGTAGCGGTATCTCAGATACTTGAAAAGGATACAGCTGTAGTACCCACAACTGTGGTTATCAAGAATATGATGAGTGAGCAGCGCAGCACCCAGCATATAAAACCAATACTGGGAGCTGCATGCTGTAGGAAACAGCTGATCTGCAGGGTCCTAACAGTCTAAGAGATATAAAGATCAGTGGGGGTCCAACACCTGGGGCCCCTGCTGATCAATTCTTTGAATTTACTGTTCTTTTGTGAGCACCTTGACTCCTTCCCTATTTACATTGCACAGCATCAGTTTTATAATCGCCAAACAATGTTATTACAGCCTGTAATAATAGTGTACAGCTGCTATAAAACAGATGGCGTGTGATGTGAATAGTGAAGGGGCCCCACACAGTATTATATGCTCCACAGTGGCCCCCTCACAGTACTATATGCTCCACAGTGTCCCCCACACAGTATTATATGCTCAGCAGTGGCCCCCACACAGTATTATATGCTCAGCAGTGGCCCCCACAAAGTATTATATGCTCCCAACAGCCCCCCCTCCACTCCGGTGCTATTATTATACACTGGGGTCTCCTCAGAGTATAATAATCGGAAGCCCAGGGAAGGTGAATAAAAATAGCAAACACTGATACTCATAGTACTATATGTTCCACAGTGGGCCCCCACACAGTATTATATGCTCCACAGTGGCCCCACACAGTATTATATGCCCAGCAGTGGCCTCCACACAGTATTATATGACCAACAGTGGCCCCCACACAGTACTATATGCTCAGCAGTGGCCCTCACACAGTATTATATGCTCCACAGTGTCCCCCACACAGTATTATATGACCAACAGTGGCCCCCACAGTATTATATGCTCAGCAGTGGCCCCCACACAGTATTTTATGCTCAGCAGTGGCCCCCACACAGTATTATATGCTCCACAGTGTCCCCCACACAGTATTATATGCCCAACAGTGGCTCCCACACAGTATTATATGCTCAGCAGTGGCCCCCACAAAGTATTATATGCTCCCAACAGCCCCCCTCCGCTCCGGTGCTATTATTATACTCTGGGGTCTCCTCAGACCCCAGAGTATAATAATCAGAAGCCCAGGGAAGGTGAATAAAAATAGCAAACACTGATAGTCACCTTGCCTCACCTTTCCTGGGCTTCCTGGCTCAGTCGGACAGTCTTCAGGATCTTCGGCCACCTTCAGACGTCCCTGCTGAGGCCTGTGATTGGTCCTCAGCGGTCACATGGGGGCGCACTGACATCATTACGCCGCTGCGCCCCATGTGACCGCTGGGGCCTATTCATAGGCCTCAGCGTGGCCTAAGTCACATGACGGAATGGCCCCGGAAAAGATGCTGAGCCCAGGAGAGGTGAGTATAAGTATTTATTATTTTAAGTCACCTCCCCTGGGTTAGCAGCTATTGGAAAGGGGCCCGGTGACATTGTACTGTGGTCACCAGGAAGGGACAATATATATATTGTGGGCAGCAACTGCAGGCGGACTGTATTGGGGCAACTAGAGGGGGATATTATACTGTGGGTGCACCAGGAAAGGTACTTTATGTGGGGGCAACTGGAGGGGAACATTAATATCTAATATAAGTCCTCGCCGGCTGTGACGTCCCATGTCCCTTTCCTTAGGCTGTTGAGGCCGTTGATTGGCCTCAGCGGTCACGTGCGGTGGGGACTTCTGCCAGAAGAACACAGAGGAGCTGCAGGATCGGACCGTGCTGGGAGGGAATATGTGATGGGCCACTGAGGGGCATTATATTTATATGGGGCCACTGAGGGGGCATTATAATTTGTGCGGGTCATGTATGATGGTAATAGGGGGTCCCACGTTTGAAATCTGTTCACTGGGCCAACCAATGTGTTTTACAGCCCTCGGCCTGATGGTTACTTATTACGCCCTTGGATAGAAATACCATACATGTGTTTATGCATGTATATTGCATGTATATAGTGAGCATGTGTATGTGCAAGCATATAGTGAGTAAATGTGTCCTGGAAACATTCAGTCATGAAAAATCTTTAAAACATATGAATACAATAAACTAAACTTTTGGATGTTAAAGGAAGAAATCTTCTTTCTCAGCAGTTTTCACATATGTGTTCAGCAGGCAAGGGATCTAGAGAAAATAAATTGTACTTTAAAACAGTATAGTCTGTGAGTGAGATGGTTGATATAGTTTATATTCATTATTTAGGACTGGCTTCCTACACTATGTAGAAATAAGTGTGCTAAAGTGCAAGACGGCAACAGAAACATCACTTGTTATCACTTCAATAAAGAACAAATATATATTTCATATTCACAAAGTAAAAAATAAGCAGATGTATAAAAATTCATTTTTTTTTTTCTGAAGGCATGGAATAGTTAAAAATACAGAGAATCTGTAACACTCCCTTACAGAGATTCTCTGATATCTAATGTGATTCCTTAGACAGAAATTTCCTTGACTGTTTTCAGTGAGTGCAGAGACCCTGAACATATACAGTGCCTTGCGAAAGTATTCGGCCCCCTTGAACTTTTCAACCTTTTGCCACATTTCAGGCTTCAAACATAAGGAAATAAAATTTTTATTTTTTGGTGAAGAATCAACAACAAGTGGGACACAATCATGAAGTGGAACGAAATTTATTGGATATTTTAAACTTTTGTAAAAAATAAAAAACTGAAAAGTGGGGCGTGCCAAATTATTCGGCCCCCTTAAGTTAATACTTTGTAGCGCCACCTTTTGCTGCGATTACAGCTGCAAGTCACTTGGGGTATGTCTCTATCAGTTTTGCACATCGAGAGACTGAAATTCTTGCCCATTCTTCCTTGGAAAACAGCTGGAGCTCAGTGAGGTTGGATGGAGAGCGTTTGTGAACTGCAGTTTTCAGCTCTTTCCACAGATTCTCGATTGGATTCAGGTCTGGACTTTGACTTGGCCATTCTAACACCTGGATACGTTTATTTGTGAACCATTCCATTGTAGATTTTGCTTTATGTTTGGGATCATTGTCTTGTTGGAAGATAAATCTCCGTCCCAGTCTCAGGTCTTTTGCAGAGACCAGCAGGTTTTCTTCCAGAATGGTCCTGTATTTGGCTCCATCCATCTTCCCATCAATTTTAACCATCTTCCCTGTCCCTGCTGAAGAAAAGCAGGCCCAAACCATGATGCTGCCACCACCATGTCTGACAGTGGGGATGGTGTGTTCAGGGTGATGAGCTGTGTTTCTTTTACGCCAAACATATCGTTTTGCATTGTGGCCAAAAAGTTCGATTTTGGTTTCATCTGACCAGAGCACCTTCTTCCACATGTTTGGTGTGTCTCCCAGGTGGCTTGTGGCAAACTTTAAACGATACTTTTTATGGATATCTTTGAGAAATGGCTTTCTTCTTGCCACCCTTCCATAAAGGCCAGATTTGTGCAGTGTACGACTGATTGTTGTCCTATGGACAGACTCTCCCACCTCAGCTGTAGATCTCTGCAGTTCATCCAGAGTGATCATGAGCCTCTTGGCTGCATCTCTGATCAGTCTCTTCTCCTTGTTTGAGATGAAAGTTTAGAGGGACGGCCGGATCTTGGTAGATTTGCAGTGGTCTGATACTCCTTCCATTTCAATATGATCGCTTGCACAGTGCTCCTTGGGATGTTTAAAGTTTGGGAAATCTTTTTGTATCCAAATCCGGCTTTAAACTTCTCCACAACAGTATCACGGACCTGCCTAGTGTGTTCCTTGGTCTTCATGATGCTCTCTGCGCTTTAAACAGAACCCTGAGACTATCACAGAGCAGGTGCATTTATACGGAGACTTGATTACACACAGGTGGATTATATTTATCATCATCAGTCATTTAGGACAACATTGGATCATTCAGAGATCCTCACTGAACTTCCGGAGTGAGTTTGCTGCACTGAAAGTAAAGGGGCCGAATAATATTGCACGCCCCACTTTTCAGTTTTTTATTTTTTACAAAAGTTTAAAATAACCAATAAATTTCGTTCCACTTCACAATTGTGTCCCACTTGTTGTTGATTCTTCACCAAAGAATTAAAATTTTATATCCTTATGTTTGAAGCCTGAAATGTGGCAAAAGGTTGAAAAGTTCAAGGAGGCCGAATACTTTCGCAAGGCACTGTAAATACAATTTACTCTAGGTTCACATCTGCGCTTGGGTTTCCGTTCTTCGGGATCGCTTGGGGACCCAAAAAAATGGAAAATGTATCCACTTAAAAAGTGGTTACTTGTGGAAAGCTGCGGACCCCATAAACTATAATGGGGTCCCCCCGGGTTTCCACCCGAAAAATATGGAGAGAAAAATCCCGCTTGCAGAACTTTTCTCTCCGCATTTTTAAAGCGGAATGGGGAATGGAATCCCCGAATGCTCGCCAAGCACAGATGTGAACACAGCCTTAGGAGATGAATCAACACAGAATGTCAGATCTAAAAATGACATGATGTTAAAAGTTGGTGGTTCACTTTAAGGCAGATATTCCCAGACTTATTCCTGAACAAAATGGCATCCTTGGGACCACATGTTAAATGTTTTACATTTTGCAACACTAGAACAAAGGCAAATACAAAAATGGCCAAAAGTCATCTGTGAGTAGCGATGACTACAACAGCGCAAGAAACTGACCAGACAGAACACTGCAATAAAACACATTTATTAAATTAAAATAATGACATAGACACAGATATGAAAAGAGGGGGACACTGAAACATAACCACAATAAAGTGCATCTTAATAGGAAACAGTATGTATGATCAAAATATTGAAATGCATACAGTATATAAATATATTATGCTTCTAAGGGGAGCTCAACTCACCATGCAAATACTAGTAAATAAAGAGACAAATGATGTTATGCAAAAAACTTTTAAATTATATACTAAGTGATAGTACACAGTGATAAAGCAAAAGCACAAGCACAGGCATTGCAGAGTGGAAGAGCGGCCCTAAAGTCACAATAGTGTGACACACTCCCCCTGATGAAGCCAGCGTGGTGAAACGTACGTTGGGGTGTGTGCATCTTTTACTTGGTCGGTAGTATATTTTATTATTATTGTATGATGCATTGTTTACTATTGTCACTTTAGGGCCGCTCTTCCACTCTGCAATGCCGTACTTGTTGTGCTTTTGCTTGATCACTGTGTACTATCACTTGTATATCATTTAAAATCTTTTTGCACAGCACCATTTGTCTGTGTACTAGCATTTGCATGGTGAGTTGAGCTCCCCTTAGAAGCATCTGCATAACTAATGTGGGGTAGGTAGCTCAGTAGCAGCAATGGTGCAGACCCAACCAGTCAGAGACAGGGACACAATGTCTGGTGCAAAGAGGTTTATTTGAAAAATAGCAAAATAAATAAACCTTACGTCAGGTACAAAAATAAGCAAAATAAAATACAGCCTTAACTTCAGGCAAAACAAAACTTCTGCTCATCCAAGCTCTAACTAGTACAGAATAAACCTAGCTATACGTGTGGCTTACTACCGGCCACATGAACAAAACAAAACCACAACAAGTCCCAGTTTGGTCTCACCAAAAACTCAGTTCTCCAGGACAGATCCAGACGCCTCCTCTCACTCCCAGGATCTGCCCTGAAGTGCAGGCTCTGCAGCCTTTTATGGCCCAGTAAAGAGCCTAGGACCCACACCTGGGCTGAGGCCTACTCAAGATCCGCCCTAGACCACACATAAGTCAGAAATCTGGGGGAGATATAACGTGACTCCAGCACTCTGCCTGTCATCTTCTCACACTAATCATATGCTAAATAGTTGCAAGTCAAATTTATGTATGAGATAACCAAGATGATTGTCTATAAAATGATGGTAGTCTCATGTTCCAAGCTGCAGTGGATGGTGAGATATGGAGCCTGAAATTCAAAAGCTCAAAACATTGCTACCCTTTTGCTTGTCAATGTATGTTAGGCTGGTAGCAGCCAATAATTTACTCTCCTATCCACAGCTTTCGCTGCCATCTCCAAGGCGAGCTGTAGCAGATGCTGAAGAACGTTTATATCCTAGTGTTCGATGCCTGGCTACTGTCATCCGCCAATACCTAGTCCTTTGCCGGTCTCTATTTCTTGCAGTTTTGATGGCCCAGCACAGGGATTTGTGATCACTGCAGTCAATCACTGGCTATAGCTTGTCATCACTGTGGGCAGTGGGATATTTGGGGCATTGCAGCAGAGAAATGGAGCTCTGACCACTATAGATATACTGTAAAAGGAGTTGTCGAATAGGGGACAGGTTGACTTTGTGAGCAAACTCTTGAAATTGCATCAGTGTACATTTTTCTCAAGGTTACAGGTGACCAGTGAAGAGACCAGTAGAAGAATGGTTTATAGTTTTAACAGCAGCACTATGATTGATTAGGCTGTGTTCACATCTACGCTGGGTGTCCGTCTGCGTGCAGAGTCCATCTAAAATGCTGGCTGCAAAAGTCCTACAACCTGACATCTGGTGATAGTCAATGGGGTCCCTCTGGATCCGTTGTTGTCCGTCATTAGACCTATGATGGAACAGACTGAACAACGCAGATGTGAACGCGCCCATAGATAGGTGAAAGTCTGCTTGGTGTTTGACTGCAGTGGTCCCCATGTTGGGAAGTCATTGCTGCAGCAGGAGGTAGAACCTAGTGAGGGACTGAGCACAGGAACAAGAGTGGCAGAGGAGTGTGCCATTTTCGTGCACCACGCTGAGCTACAGTCATATGAAAAAGTTTGGGCACCCCTATTAATCTTAATCATTTTTAGTTCTAAATATTTGGTGTTTGCAACAGCCATTTCAATTTGATATATCTAATAACTGATGGACACAGTAATATTTCAGGATTGAAATGAGGTTTATTGTACTAACAGAAAATGTGCAATATGCATTAAACCAAAATTTGACCAGTGCAAAAGTATGGGCACCTCAACAGAAAAGTGACATTAATATTTAGTAGATCCTCCTTTTGCAAAAATAACAGCCTCTAGTCACTTCCTGTAGCTTTTTTAAAAAGTTTTGGGATCCGAGGAGAGTTTTTTTTACAATTTTTTTTTATAAAAAAATTTTAATTTAATTTATTTTTTTTGTTGGGGGGGGAGGGGCGCCCGCTACAATTTTTCCCCAGATGTTTTATATTTTTTTGGGGTGGGGGGCGGGGGGGGCCCTTCCGAACATTTTTTTTTTTTTTTTGGGTGGGTGGCTGGGTAGATTTTGGGGTGTTTTTTGGATCTTTTTTTTGCTGAAATTTCCCTCCCCGGCGTAATTTCAAATTCGTCACTGATTCTTGTACATTATTCTCAAGAATCTGCTGATACTGAGTTGAATCCATGCGACCCTCAACTTTAACAAGATTCCCGGTGCCGGCATTGGCCACACAGCCCCAAAGCCTGATGGAAACTCCACCAAATTTTACAGTGGGTAGCAAGTGTTTTTCTTGGAATGCTGTGTTTTTTTGACGCCATGCATAACGCCTTTTTGTATGACCAAACAACTCAATCTTTGTTTCATCAGTCCACAGGACCTTCTTCCAAAATGAAGCTGGCTTGTCCAAATGTGCTTTTGCATACCTCAGGCGACTCTGTTTGTGGCGTGCTTTCAGAAACGGCTTCTTTCGCATCACTCTCCCATACAGCTTCTCCTTGTGCAAAGTGTGCTGTATTGTTGACCGATGCACAGTGACACCATCTGCAGCAAGATGATGCTGCAGCTCTTTGGAGGTGGTCTGTGGATTGTCCTTGACTGTTCTCACCATTCTTCTTCTCTGCCTTTCTGATATTTTTCTTGGCCTGCCACTTCTGGGCTTAACAAGAACTGTCCCTGTGGTCTTCCATTTCCTTACTATGTTCCTCACAGTGGAAACTGACAGGTTAAATCTCTGAGACAACTTTTTGTATCCTTCCCCTGAACAACTATGTTGAACAATCTTTGTTTTTAGATCATTTGAGAGTTGTTTTGCGGAGCCCATGATGCCACTCTTCAGAGGAGATTCAAATAGGAGAACAACTTGCAATTGGCCACCTTAAATACCTTTTCTCATGATTGGATACACCTGGCTATGAGGTTACAAAACCAATTTTGTGCTTCAGTAAGTCAGTAAAAAGTAGTTAGGAGTATTCAAATCAATAAAATGATAAGGGTACCCAAATTTTTGCACCGGTCAAATTTTGGTTTAATGCATATTGCACATTTTCTGTTAGTACAATAAACCTCATTTCAATCCTGAAATATTACTGTGTCCATCAGTTATTAGATATATCAAATTGAAATGGCTGTTGCAAACACCCAAATATTTAGAACTAAAAATGATTAAGATTAATAGGGGTGCCCAAACTTTTTCATATGACTGTATTTAAACAATCTTTGTATCACCTGTGTTCATTACGATTTTCAGTTCCGTTATAGAAAACATGGAATGGACGCTAAAGACGAATCCATCTAATGACCCCAATGGAGAACAACAGAACTCTGACTATAATGGTGTCCTTCGTTTTGCCAGACAAAAAAAATTTCAATGCAGGTCTTTTTTGTATTTTGGGATTTTTCACAGATGTGAATGTGGATTTATTGACTGTTTTTTGGAATAATGTGAAATGAAAATACTGACAGTCATCTTCAACAGCTTGAAAAATACAGTTAAACTTAGCTATGTATTGGGCTTGAAGGACACCTAGTGACCAGGATGAAAATTACTACTAGCTAACAATTTAGAAAAAAATATTCAGATGTACAAAAACAGAATAAAACAAAAATAGATCACGAGATCCAAGAGCTTTTATTATGGAGCATTATTATTACAGTTACTCTCTTACGTTCTTATCAAAATCACTGGCCATCTACTAAATTGAGACATGTTGTTCCTGCTATTGTCTGTCTTCAAGCTTCCTCACTTCCATGAAATAGGCTAAATCTCTTCTCAAGCCTGAGGTATCTGTAATTTGGCGTTGACAATAGAGTGAGCCTCGCTGTAATCCTCTGAAGAGGCGGATGTTCTTTCAGCCATAAATCTGTTACATTAGCATCAGTAAAGCCCCCTGTAGTAAGTGCTGCCACCTCTAGCCAATATTGATTCTTGTGATCTTTTAAAGCTGCAGACAATGGCCCAGATTTACTAATAGTTAGATAATGCAAGTTTAGACAGATGCCAGATTTATCGCAGTGGTTGATGCTGGATGATAAATCTGGTGTATCTCTAGTCTGTCTGGTCTAAGTTTATACCACCTTTTATGTTGAACCAGAATTTTATGATACAATTTTGTAGCTCACCAACTCTCTGTCTAGGAAGAAATTCTAGCCCCATCTAAATGTGCCATGTTTATTCCGGTGCCCAGTTGAAACCAAAACAGTAAATCCGGGCCAGTGTTTCAGAATTTTGTCAATCATTTTCTGGATAAATACTTGGTAGAGATAGGTGAACCTCTCAAGATTCGTTTAGCTTTGGATTTGGTGGTTTGGGACCAAGATTTATTTAGGGTCCAACAAGTTCAGTACCAGGGGCGGAACTAGCAAAGACTGGCCCCAAGCAAACCTTTGCTTTGCCCCCCCCCCCTCCCCCCACGGCATAGCACCCCCTTTCCTGACCCCTACACAGTATAATGCCTCATTTACAAACAGTATAATGTCCCATAGTGGCCACTCCTCACAGTATAATGTCCCATAGTAGCCCCTCCACAGTTGCAAATATTGTAAAAATTTCGGGTTCAGCAACCTGAAATTTTTGGGGCACACCACACACGAACTATTGTTATACTCTGGGGTCTTTTCAGACCCCAGAGTATAACGATCGGAGGCTCAGGGGAGATGACAAACAAAAAAAACTGCAGTATTTACGTCTCTTGGGCTCCAGTGTGACTCCCTGCTGTTTTCAGTCTTCTTCAATGATGCCATAGACATGGGTTACGCTGGTGTCATTATGTATCCCAACGCCGGTCCAACCCACAAGACATTTGAGATGTCACTACAGAGGCCCAAAGATAGCATGGAGTTGCGCCGACGAGGTGAATAACACTGGTTTTTGTGTTTGTTCACCTCCCCTGGGTCTCTGATCATAATACTCCAGGGGTCCTAAAGAGACCCCTGAGCATAATGATATCAGTATTTGTTGGGATTCACCCAACAAATACTTTTGCCGCTGGCCCACGGCCTTACTTACCGATCTTGCTCCTACTCACAGTCACCGCCGCTTCCCCTTCTTCCCTTCAGTGGGCCTCAGTGACATGATATGAGACGCACTGGGCCCCCTGGAGGGCAGAAGGGGAAGCGGAGGCGGCTGTGAGCAGAAACAGGGATTGGTAAGTAAATCCCCCCCCCTCCCCCGCCACCAGCACGAGCGGAAAGGAAAAAAAAAAAAAAAAAAAGAGCGGCCGCCCCCCCCCCCCCCCCCACCCCCGCCATTTTTTTTTTCTTGTATATCGTCGTTACCCCCCCGGCGCCCCCCCGGCTCTTTTAAAAAATGGTCAGCCCGGCGCGCCCAGCGCCACCAAAATATGTGTGTGGCGCGCACCCCCCGGGCGCCCCCCGGCTCTTTATATAAATAGTGTACGGCGCCGCCCGCGCCCGCCGGCCACCCTATATAAAGGAGGGCGCCGGGGCGCGGCCCGGGGAACGTAGCATAATAAAAAAGAGTGGAGGGCCGCCCGGGCCCCCGGGGGGCCGGGGCCACAAAATAAAGAACATACACGGCCGCCCCGCCCGGGGGCCTACCTATCAAAATAAATAATATACCCCCCCGGGCCCCCCGCCCCCCCCCCCCCAAAAAAAAAAGGGGACCCTCACCGGCCCCCCCGGGCCCCCCCCCCAAAAAAAAAGTTTGGGCCCCCCTATTAATCTTAATCATTTTTAGTTCTAAATATTTGGTGTTTGCAACAGCCATTTCAATTTGATATATCTAATAACTGATGGACACAGTAATATTTCAGGATTGAAATGAGGTTTATTGTACTAACAGAAAATGTGCAATATGCATTAAACCAAAATTTGACCAGTGCAAAAGTATGGGCACCTCAACAGAAAAGTGACATTAATATTTAGTAGATCCTCCTTTTGCAAAAATAACAGCCTCTAGTCACTTCCTGTAGCTTTTAATCAGTTCCTGGATCCTGGACGAAGGTATTTTTGACCATTCCTCTTTACAAAACAATTCCAGTTCAGTTAAGTTTGATTGTCGCCGAGCATGGACAGCCCGCTTCAAATTATCCCACAGATGTTCAATGATATTCAGGTCTGGGGACTGGGATGGCCATTCCAGAACATTGTAATTGTTCCTCTGCATGAATGCCTGAGTAGATTTGGAGCTGTGTTTTGGATCATTGTCTTGCTGAAATATCCATCCCCGGCGTAACTTCAAATTCGTCACTGATTCTTGTACATTATTCTCAAGAATCTGCTGATACTGAGTTGAATCCATGCGACCCTCAACTTTAACAAGATTCCCGGTGCCGGCATTGGCCACACAGCCCCAAAGCCTGATGGAAACTCCACCAAATTTTACAGTGGGTAGCAAGTGTTTTTCTTGGAATGCTGTGTTTTTTTGACGCCATGCATAACGCCTTTTTGTATGACCAAACAACTCAATCTTTGTTTCATCAGTCCACAGGACCTTCTTCCAAAATGAAGCTGGCTTGTCCAAATGTGCTTTTGCATACCTCAGGCGACTCTGTTTGTGGCGTGCTTTCAGAAACGGCTTCTTTCGCATCACTCTCCCATACAGCTTCTCCTTGTGCAAAGTGTGCTGTATTGTTGACCGATGCACAGTGACACCATCTGCAGCAAGATGATGCTGCAGCTCTTTGGAGGTGGTCTGTGGATTGTCCTTGACTGTTCTCACCATTCTTCTTCTCTGCCTTTCTGATATTTTTCTTGGCCTGCCACTTCTGGGCTTAACAAGAACTGTCCCTGTGGTCTTCCATTTCCTTACTATGTTCCTCACAGTGGAAACTGACAGGTTAAATCTCTGAGACAACTTTTTGTATCCTTCCCCTGAACAACTATGTTGAACAATCTTTGTTTTCAGATCATTTGAGAGTTGTTTTGCGGAGCCCATGATGCCACTCTTCAGAGGAGATTCAAATAGGAGAACAACTTGCAATTGGCCACCTTAAATACCTTTTCTCATGATTGGATACACCTGGCTATGAGGTTACAAAACCAATTTTGTGCTTCAGTAAGTCAGTAAAAAGTAGTTAGGAGTATTCAAATCAATAAAATGATAAGGGTACCCAAATTTTTGCACCGGTCAAATTTTGGTTTAATGCATATTGCACATTTTCTGTTAGTACAATAAACCTCATTTCAATCCTGAAATATTACTGTGTCCATCAGTTATTAGATATATCAAATTGAAATGGCTGTTGCAAACACCCAAATATTTAGAACTAAAAATGATTAAGATTAATAGGGGTGCCCAAACTTTTTCATATGACTGTATCTATAAAACCTAGTGTATAACACTGTCAGGGCTCCTAGGAATTTATCTATCCAATTTCTAGCTCTCTAAGGCAGGGGTCTCAAACTCGCGGCCCGCGGGTCAACTGCGGCCCTCGGGACAATAGTTTGCGGCCCCCACCTCAATATCAAAGTTTAACGTTAGTACGGCCCGAGTTTGATAGGAATGGCACTTTTCAGTGTTGTGTGCGGAGCTGAATGAACCTACCAATCAGGCGGCTGCGCCAGGCGGCACTGTCCGGGGGCCGGCATTTTTACTATTGAATGTAAACCAGCCCAGGACAGGCCGCTTTAAAAAAAAAACAAAAAAAAACAGAGCTGAGCGCGGTCTGTCCTGGGCTGGTTTATAAGACGTCGCATCTCAGCGTAGGTGGCGATACAATGACGTCATCACACCGCCTACGCTGAGACACAGACATCGCGGACAAGAAGAGGAGGCGGCGGCTGCATCAAGGCATCGCAAGTAGGTACAGATAACTTTTTTTTTATATATATAAATAGGCCGTAACCTGCTGTAGTATCCCCACCAGGTCACGGCCTATTTATTTACATACCCCGCGTCTGCTCGTGGCCGCCCCCGCTTCCCCTTCTGCTATGGGACGCTGAAAGGGAAGTGGATGCCGCTGTGAGCGGCCGCGGGCCTCGGAAAGTGAGGCCGCGGCCCGCAAATACTACTATTATTATACTCCGGGGTCTGAAAAGACCCCGAAGTATAATAATCGGAGGCCTAGGGTTGGTGAGGGAACATAAAAACCAGTGTTACTCACCTCCTGCGATTCGATGTAACTCCGAGCAGGCTTGAGGCCTCTGGTGATGTCATCAGGTCGCGTCGCCGGCCTGATCACGTGACGTGTGTGCGTAATTAAACAGGGCCGAAAACTGCAAGGAGTGCACCGGTGTCCAGGATAGGTAAGTACAACTGTTTTTTATGTTTGTATTCTCCCCTGGGTCTCCAATCATTATACTCTGGGGTCTGAAAAGACCCCAGAGTATAATAATAGTTCATGGGTGGTCCACTATGTGGCATAATACCCTGTGCAGGGACCACTGTAGAGCATAATACCCTGTGCAGGGGCCACTCTGGTGCATAATACAAGTGCAGGGGCCACTATAGAGCATAATACCGAGTGCAGGGGCCACTATAGAGCATAATACCGGGTGCAGGGGCCACTATGGAGCATAATACAAGTGCAGGGGCCACTATGGAGCATAATACCAGTGCAGGGGCCACTATGGAGCATAATACCGTGTGCTGGGGCCACTGTGGAGCATAATACCGTGTGCAGGGGCCAATATGGAGCATATTACCGGTGTGGAAAACCTGATGCGGCCCAGCCTCACCCAGACTCTACCTCCAGCGGCCCCCGGGTAAATTGAGTTTGAGACCCCTGCTCTAAGGCAAACACGACCGAAGTCACGTCAAAGTGAAAGTGACATGTATGTCTATGGAAAAACGGATGGTAAGCAGTAGATACAAACACTGCACATTTTAACATTTAAAACACTTCAAGATTACCCTTTTTTGGGGAAAGGTACTTGCCCATATTTTTTTAGACACACCTGGTTTTATAGAAAAATTTGCTTACAGGCTTGTTGCTATTTGGGAGACAAATTTGTGGATGGGAGCCTAGTTGAAAAGTGATCAAATTATCTTTATCTTTAAGGCAGCAGATGTGAAATCAATTTTTTTTTTCTTTAATGCCAAAACTGTGGCACCAACAGTGTGCTATAGTGGAATGTGATGGTCCAGGCTGCAGGACATGTGTGGCTGAGTGGTGGCAGTGGTGACTATTTATTTTGTGAGCAGCAAAAAAAACGCTTAAGAAATTTAGTTTTTTTTTTTTTTTTTTCAGATTAGCAGGTTCCATCACACTGTCTATTGGGAGAGCAAAAATAAAAATAAACCCATAGGCTGTGGCCTCACATTACAGAAACGCAGTGTTTTTTGTTGCAGATTTTGTTACGTTTTTTTGAGCCAAAGTCCGGAGTGGATTTAACAGAAGGGAAACGTCTAAGTTCTTTATGTGTATTTTCCGTTGCTTTTCAAGCCACTCCTGACTTTGCAACAGAAAACGCTGCATTTCCGCAACGTGGGGCCTCAGCCTTAAATAAGATTTAATGCGGAAACTGTCCTAACTGTGCTTTGCTTGTCTGTATTCCTGCTGTAGTCAGGCTCACACAGCACAGATATTCTCCCTCACTCCTATCTATGATTTCTATCACTAATCTGCCTGTGATTAAATCTGACTAATCTGTGTTCTTATTCTCCTACTCCTAGTTGTATTGAAAGCTTTGCAGCACTTTGTGCTCTGTACCATGCAGTGATGAATAACACATCCATCCCCTACTTCCACTATCACTGATATGTCTCGTGTTTCAGCCCACACAACCTTATATACAGGTTTATAACATTAGCATAGCCAGGTGGTACCAGAATGTGACAGTGACTTGCAAGACGTGTCTTTTCTGTATTTTTACTGTGCTATACATGGGCTGCGGTCATTTTGGTTTGTCCGAGATGAATCTTCATTTATTCGGTTTAGTTAAAAAAAAAAAAAAACAACAATTTTGAATATTTGGGCTGAACCTGGTTGGCAACGAATCGGTTTACCATCTCTATTCCCTGGTCTGTCTAAGTCAATTAACACAATTCTTTCTTATTTCTCACCACTTAGGTCAGAATTGATCGGTGAGAAAGTATCTCTGTTTCTAAGGCTTCTTGCTTTGCTGCAGGCAAGAGTTGATCAAAAACATCCATTTATAAAGGAGCTGGAGTTGGAATGTAGAAAAAGAGGAATTGTCGTAAGAAGTTTGTATTACCAACTCCACATCTTCGGAAATAACTGGAACGATATAAATATCGCATTATTTGACTTGCCTGGTGAATGCCATAAATAAAACATATATAATAATGCCAAGACTGCAGTTTTTTTGTCATCTCACATTCCCAATAAAATAAAAATTGATCAAAAAGTTGTATGCACTGTCAAAAATCAATGACATTTTTTTAAAAAAGTGGCTTTCAAAATATGGTGACCCTAAAGTTTTTTTTTCTTGTGATTTTATTGTGCAAACTAAGCACAAAAATAATGTAAACTATATAAATCTGACATTGCTGTGTTCGTGCTGACCCACAGAATAAAGATACCATGTCATTTATCCTGCACAGTGACCACCATAAAAAAAATATAACAATAATGGGACTAATACAGTGTCTTGCAAAAGCCACTATATTAGACCCATTGTGAATGAGAGCAGAGCTGCAGCTACGGACAGGAAGCTGTACGCAGCGTATGGAGCTGGGGGGTCCACATCAGGCACAACTCAGTCATTTGGGAACTTTATCATGCCCAAGTACCAGGTGGCATTGTAAGGCGCATGTAGCTTGAAACGATTCGTTGCCTAGCCTTGTTTGCATTATTCTCTCTTCCTTATACCATTGTGGATGTTTTTATGGACATTTTTGGAATAAAAGATTGCCTTTTAAGATATACAGTACTCTGGTGAGTGCCTCCTGCTTTTTTTTTCTTCATATATGAGATATTTCAGCCACACTATATATTGGGGTGTGAGCCCCACCTTTAGAGCTTTTTGCTATTTCTGTCCTCCTAGTGCTGGCCTTAATTGAAGAGTTCATGGCTCATAGGTTGGGTCTTGGAGTAGTGCCATCCATCTCTGTTTCTTTTGATATATATATATATATATATATATATATAGTGCTATATTTCTTCTGTGGCTTCTCCGTCAATTTCTGTCTTGATGAACTTAGTGACAAACTACCCCCCCCCCCCACCATTTTTCCACTTAGATACAAGAAAGACCGGTAAAACCTAACCACGTTATTTTAATAAATATCTAAGCATTATACGATGGGCATGACAAATATTGAGGTTTCCTGTAGTGTTAAACTTGTATTTTTCTTAAAGGCAAATTCTAAAATAAAGGAAACAACTTGAACTCCCTAAGCGTGGGCAATTTTCCCTTGACAACTTTTATTAAATAACTATTTATATATCTCTTTAGTTACCCGTTTAATTGATCAATTAGGTAATAAACTACTGAAACAATACTGGTAATTGAGAGCCATTTGTTAGGTTCTACGTAAAGAAGGAATTAATTTGGACAGGTTATAATTTATGGTTTTATTTTTAGATACTCAGAAGAATATTCATTGACCTCTTCTTATATACTAATCAATTACATAAGGGGCATAATAACCGGGTGATCACATCCAAACAGAGAGAACGGAGGTGGTTTACGAACCACAAACTGTGACAAGCAAACCAAAAACCTCTCTGTAGCCTCTGAAAAGACCAATTTTATGACGCTGTACTAGAAGCTGTCTGCTTTCTTAAGGTGTCCCCTCTCTTCTGTTTCTGCCCCCCTACAAATCTGATTAAAAAAAAAAACCAAAAAAACCATTGTAACATGTTCCATTGGACTCAGTTTGTCTAGAGACATGTTCTTTAAACTGTGCTCACATCCATCTATTTAAAAAAAAATAAAAAATTGCTTGAGTTGCATCTGCACCAAATGGATGATTTTTGCACGTGTGCAGTCCTTATGTTTGGACCAGTAGACCTTCTCAGCACAAAATAAAGCAGTGCATGCTGCATTCGCACACACTGATATGGGTCAGAGGGCTATCCCTTTGCAGAGACTAAAAATTTGGTCAAGTGAACTAGGCCTTAAAAACATTGCTGGTAGGGGAGATAGTCTCTGTGTATAAAGCACCTGCACAAAGAATCTGTCAGGAGGAAAAACAGTATCAGTCTAATGACAGTACATTGTAGAGCGACTTCTACACTTTCCAAAGATGTCTTTCTTATTCTGCCTTAGGGGCTTTTTTTTTTTTTTTTTAAAACTGCAGCCCATCTCTGCTGAAAAGGGCTTTAGGGGAGTTCTGTCTGTTGCTGCGGCTTTGCCATCCGCTCTAGATAAACACCCCTAAATGCAGCCCAGCTCTGCCCCCCATTACTCAAGTTATACACGTGCATCTCAATAAATGTGAATATCTTTGAAACATTCATTCATTTCAGTAATACAATCCATAATCAGCATCTTCCATGATTGTATGTCCTACTGAACCAGACTGAGGGACCATTTAGGGTGTGTTCACACAGTGGAAAATTTTCCGCCCCGGAGTTTTCGCCACAGTCAGTCGCAACGGAATTCCAATGCAGTGCATCAGCATTCCGTCGCGTCTAACCGCTCCTGATTAAGCCCGGATGAATGGGCCTAATCAGGAGAGCGTCTCGAGCCGTGGACACCACGGGCGGAATCCGCGGCAAGATAGGTCATGTTGCTTTTTTTTTCCACTAGCGGAAAAAAGCCGCTAGAGGAAAAAAAAACGCTACTGACTCCCACTGAAACGAATGGGAGGAGTTTTTACAGGAGGATTTTGACGCGGATTCCGCGTCAAAATCCGCTGGCAAAAAACTCCGTGTGAACACCTAGGCAATTGACACAATTTACAATACTGACCTTTTTTACAATATTCTAATTTTCTTAGATTTTGGTTTTCATTACCTGTAATCCATAATCAACATTTACAGAAAGAAAACACTTGAAATAGAAGACTCTGTGTGTAAAGAATCTAGAAAATATAGGAGGTCACTTTTTTAATTTAATTACTGAAAGAAATAAATGTTTCAAAGATATTCTAATTTATTGAGATGCACCTGTATCTCCTACTTCGTCACATTTTGCTTGCAGCTGCCTCCATCTAAAGCTGGCCTCCTGTTCATATGATGTTGTGCGTGACCACTGACGTCACTCAGTAAACTGGAAGAGGCCAAACAGGACACGGGTCCTGCGCTGGAGCCAGGGGGAGGAAGGTAACACTGTTTGTTTCCTCCTCTCACCTCCCCTGGTTCTTCGCTACTTATGCTGTGTGGTTCTGAGGAAATCCCAGAGTATAATAGTAGTTCATGGATGGCGAACCACCAAAATGTCAGGTTCATCCCTATGGTATATGGGATTTTTCAAAATTCTATTAGTATAGGGACCACTCTGTGACACTATTCTGTATGGGGGCCCACTATAGGGCATTATATTGTATGGGGGCCCACTATGGAACATTATACTGCATGGAGGGGCTACTATGGGACATTACACTGTGTGGAGGGGACACTACGGGACATTATACTGCGCGGAGGGGACACTATGGGCCATTATACTGCACGGAGGGGCCACTACGGGCCATTATACTGCGCGGAGGGGCCACTACGGGCCATTATACTGCGCGGAGGGGCCACTACGGGCCATTATACTGCGCGGAGGGGCCACTACGGGCCATTATACGGGCCGGAGGGGCCACTACGGGCCATTATACTGCGCGGAGGGGCCACTACGGGCCATTATACTGCGCGGAGGGGCCACTACGGGCCATTATACTGCGCGGAGGGGCCACTACGGGCCATTATACTGCGCGGAGGGGCCACTACGGGCCATTATACTGCGCGGGAGGGGCCACTACGGGCCATTATACTGTGCGAAGGGGCAACTACGGGCCATTATACTGCGCGAAGGGGCCACTACAGGCCATTATACTGCGCGAAGGGGCCACTTCGGGCTATTATACAGCGTGAAGGGGCCACTACGGGACATTATACTGCATGGAGGGCTGTTATTATTTTGTCACAGGGATCTTTTCCATGTATGGAGGTGTGGGGGATGGCACACTGTCTGTACTGTACACTCGCTCCTTAAACATCACTGCGTGTAGGGGCCATTTTATTATATGTGGGGGACACTGTACAGGTCATTATTTTACATGTGGAGTGTAAGGACTATTATACTACATGTAGGGGAACTGAGGGGATATTCTACTGACTAGGGGCACTGAGGGGGCTATAACTGTTAAAGGCTCAGAGGAAAGCCTTATTATAAGTGACTACTACTTTAGGGGTACTCTGTGGGGATGTTTTCTCACTAGGGGGTCCTTCACTTAATAAGGTTGAGAAACACTGATCTAGAGTAACCATTACCATGTTATCCCTGGCTGGCCTCAACCCTATAAGGATATATATATACAGTACAGACCAAAAGTTTGGACACACCTTCTCATTCCAAGAGTTTTCTGTATTTTCAGGACTATAAAAATTGTAGATTCACACTGAAGGCATCAAAACTATGAATTAAGACATGTGGAATTATATACTTAACAAAAAAGTGTGAAACAACTGAAAATATGTCTTATATTCTAGGTTCTTCAAAGTAGCCACCTTTTGCTTTGATTACTGCTTTGCACACTCTTGGCATTCTCTTGATGAGCTTCAAGAGGTAGTCACCTGAAATGGTCTTCCAACAGTCTTGAAGGAGTTCCCAGAGATGCTTAGCACTTGTTGGCTCTTTTGCCTTCACTCTGCGGTCCAGCTCACCCCAAACCATCTCGATTGGGTTCAGGTCTGGTGACTGTGGAGGCCAGGTCATCTGGCGTAGCACCCCATCACTCTCCTTCTTGGTCAAATAGCCCTTACACAGTCTGGAGGTGTGTTTGGGGTCATTGCCCTGTTGAAAAATAAATGATGGTCCAACTAAACGCAAACAGGATGGAATAGCATGCCGCTGCAAGATGCTGTGGTAACCATGCTGGTTCAGTATTCCTTCAGTTTTGAATAAATCCCCAACAGTGTCACCAGCAAAGCACCCCCACACCATCACACCTCCTCCTCCATGCTTCACGGTGGGAACCAGGCATGTAGAGTCCGTTCGTTCACCTTTTCTGCGTCGCACAAAGACACGGTGGTTGGAACCAAAGATCTCAAATTTGGACTCATCAGACCAAAGCACAGATTTCCACAGGTCTAATGTCCATTCCTTGTGTTCTTTAGCCCAAACAAGTCTCTTGTGCTTGTTGCCTGTCCTTAGCAGTGGTTTCCTAGCAGCTATTTTACCATGAAGGCCTGCTGCACACAGTCTCCTCTTAACAGTTGTTGTAGAGATGTGTCTGCTGCTAGAACTCTGTGAGGCATTGACCTGGTCTCTAATCTGAGCTGCTGTTAACCTGCGATTTCTGAGGCTGGTGACTCGGATGAACTTATCCTCCGCAGCAGAGGTGACTCTTGGTCTTCCTTTCCTGGGGCAGTCCTCATGTGAGTCAGTTTCTTTGTAGCGCTTGATGGTTTTGGCCACTGCACTTGGGGATACTTTCAAAGTTTTCCCAATTTTTCGGACTGACTGACCTTCATTTCTTAAAGTAATGATGGCCACTCGTTTTTCTTTACTTAGCTGCTTTTTCCTTGCCATAATACAAATTCTAACACTCGATTCAGTAGGACTATCAGCTGTGTATCCACCTGACTTCTGAACACCACAACTGATGGTCCCAACCCCATTTATAAGGCAAGAAATCCCACTTATTAAACCTGACAGGGCACACCTGTGAAGTGAAAACCATTTCAGTTGACTACCTCTTGAAGCTCATCAAGAGAATGCCAAGAGTGTGCAAAGCAGTAATCAAAGCAAAAGGTGGCTACTTTGAAGAACCTAGAATATAAGACATATTTTCAGTTGTTTCACACTTTTTTAAGTATATAATTCCACATGTGTTAATTCATAGTTTTGATGCCTTCAGTGTGAATCTACAATTTTTATAGTCATGAAAATACAGAAAACTCTTGGAATGAGAAGGTGTGTCCAAACTTTTGGTCTGTACTGTATATATATATATATATATATATATATATATATATAAGATATATCTATCTATCTCTATATATATACAGTACAGACCAAAAGTTTGGACACACCTTCTCATTCCAAGAGTTTTCTGTATTTTCATGACTATAAAAATTGTAGATTCACACTGAAGGCATCAAAACCATGAATTAACACATGTGGAATTATATACTTAACAAAAAAGTGTGAAACAACTGAAAATATGTCTTATATTCTAGGTTCTTCAAAGTAGCCACCTTTTGCTTTGATTACTGCTTTGCACACTCTTGGCATTCTCTTGATGAGCTTCAAGAGGTAGTCACCTGAAATGGTCTTAAAACAGTCTTGAAGGAGTTCCCAGAGATGCTTAGCACTTGTTGGCCCTTTTGCCTTCACTCTGCGGTCCAGCTCACCCCAAACCATCTCGATTGGGTTCAGGTCTGGTGACTGTGGAGGCCAGGTCATCTGGCGTAGCACCCCATCACTCTCCTTCTTGGTCAAATAGCCCTTACTCAGTCTGGAGGTGTGTTTGGGGTCATTGTCCTGTTGAAAAATAAATGATGGTCCAACTAAACGCAAACCGGATGGAATAGCATGCCGCTGCAAGATGCTGTGGTAACCATGATGGTTCAGTATTCCTTCAATTTTGAATAAATCCCCAACAGTGTCACCAGCAAAGCACCCCCACACCATCACACCTCCTCCTCCATGCTTCACGGTGGGAACCAGGCATGTAGAGTCCATTCGTTCACCTTTTCTGCGTCGCACAAAGACAAGGTGGTTGGAACCAAAGATCTCAAATTTGGACTCATCAGACCAAAGCACAGATTTCCACAGGTCTAATGTCCATTCCTTGTGTTCTTTAGCCCAAACAAGTCTCTTGTGCTTGTTGCCTGTCCTTAGCAGTGGTTTCCTAGCAGCTATTTTACCATGAAGGCCTGCTGCACACAGTCTCCTCTTAACAGTTGTTATAGAGATGTGTCTGCTGCTAGAACTCTGTGTGGCATTGACCTGGTCTCTAATCTGAGCTGCTGTTAACCTGCGATTTCTGAGGCTGGTAACTCGGATTAACTTATCCTCCGCAGCAGAGGTGACTCTTGGTCTTCCTTTCCTGGGGCGGTCCTCATGTGAGCCAGTTTCTTTGTAGCGCTTGATGGTTTTGGCCACTGCACTTGGGGACACTTTCAAAGTTTTCCCAGGGGCTTTCTTAAAGTAATGATGGCCACTCGTTTTTCTTTACTTAGCTGCTTTTTCTTGCCATAATACAAATTCTAACACTCCATTCAGTGGGACTATCAGCTGTGTATCCACCTGACTTCTGAACAACACAACTGATGGTCCCAACCCCATTTATAAGGCAAGAAATCCCACTTATTAAACCTGACAGGACACACCTGTGAAGTGAAAACCATTTCATGTGACTACCTCTTGAAGCTCATCAAGAGAATGCCAAGAGTGTGCAAAGCAGTAATCAAAGCAAAAGGTGGCTACTTTGAAGAACCTAGAATATAAGACATATTTTCAGTTGTTTCACACTTTTTTGTTAAGTATATAATTCCACATGTGTTAATTTATAGTTTTGATAACTTCAGTGTGCATCTACAATTTTTATAGTCATGAAAATACAGAAAACTCTTGGAATGAGAAGGTGTGTCCAAACTTTTGGTCTGTACTGTATATATATATATATAAAGATATATATACATACACACACACAACCTATACATTGTAATATACCACCACAGGAGATGTAAAACAATTCAGGCACTTTATTACATTAATACACAATTTCTCAACTTAAAACTAAAACCTGAACAGAAACAAAAAATAAAACAAAAACAAACAAACAAACAAACCAACCATGCTTATGCTAAGGAAAAAGTGTAATAAATATGACACCCCCCCCATCTATGGGAAGTTCTTTTTTATATTTTTCAGCCTTGCATTTTATTCTTGCAAAAATTTTAATGAGAAATTAGCAATTTTCCATCTGAACATGGTCATTAAAAAACAGTGAAAACCGTACAAAAGTTGTGCAGCAGTCCAATGTTGAGAAAATAATCTTTTTTATCAAGACTATTTATTTATTTAGTGCCGATGCTCTTAAAGAAGCCCTGGAAAGTCAAGTATCTACAAGTAGATGATCTAGTGGGTTAGAGTCTTCCTGAAGCTCACAGAAGTAGGTTACATCCTTGTGGCTGGAGTCTTCCATGCCTGTAGAGAAACAGAGTAGATGAATATATTGCATATTCTCTGTTTAACATATTTATTCAAAACTTAAAGGGGCTGTACCAAGTTTTTAATGTGTGCGATTCCACCAAAGTCCGACAGCTAGAACCCCTATAAACACAATAGAGGTCCTGTGTTATCCATATGAATGGAATCGTAGAACAAGCAATTCTCCACTCATCTCTATGGGACGGCTAGACAGAAGCGGAGCACAGCTCTCAGCTCTTCATCTGTCCCATAGAGATGAACGGACAAAATAAGATTTTGTTCACACTAGATTACCCCACCATATATAGAGGACACCGGGAGAGAAGAATTTAATATTTGCCAGATTTGCTATATTCAGTAAGAAAATAATCAATATAAATGACCCAAATGTCTCTTTCCTTTTCTGTGCCATCTGTCTCTGTTTTTGCTGGAATTGGGAAGAGACATGTGGGGTACACGCAGGATATGATGTGCTAGTGTAAACTTATATCCTCACCCACACACATACTGATGGAGGGCTAATCTGACTGCCAAGTGGGAAAGATTTTATAGCCAAAAGTTCCATATATAATAAGGTGCCGTCATACCTAATTGGAAATTAGATACACTGGACACGTTGCCATCTACTGGCAACACTTGGAACTTTCTAAAATATTACATTTTTGCCATCTGAAGTAAAAACATAAAACCAAATTCACATTTAGGCCGCTTTCACATGAACAATCCATTTCGAGAGTTCTTTAAAAAAAAATAAAAAAAATAAAATAAAATATAATATGGACATTGTACGTCCTAGTGTATTTCTCTTTTTCAGTATTGTACATCCTATGTACAGTATTTCCTCAATCAGAAAATCCCTCAGTTTCTTCTATGGATGAATGTTGTGGGCATGCTCTGTCACATGTGCAGAGGTCACTGCGCAGGGAGATGGAGAAGTGACCATCACCTAAGGAGTGGGTTTACTTCCTTTCTCAGTGTATATTCTGTAGACCTGTAATACCACCCCTTAACATTTCCTTTACACAATTTCTGTAGTCTTTTTTGGGCTTTTCAAAAAATTTATGATTTTCATGCATTTTTCAAATTGTCATTTTTCTGGTCCCAGGTTTTTGACATGCATTTTTTATCTACAGAGAAGTCTTTAGAAAAGCCATATCTAAAGAATTCTTTTTCACTCAGTGTACCAAAAAGTCAGCTTTAGACTTGTTTCTCCGTTGGAGACTCTGCTACATAATCCGCCAAAAATCGGAGAGAAAAGTCCTGCACGGAAGACTTTACTCTCCACTCGTTTCAGTATAAAAGCGGCGGAAACCTGACAGACCCGAATGATGGTGAGACCAGCGCAGGTGTGAACCTAGCCTCAGAAATACCACTTTAGAAACAGCATCAAAGGCCACAGAGTTTGAAAAAAAAAAAAAAAAAGCTTCCAAAATCTGCTTCAAAACACCTGAAGAAGATTTTTCTGCCTTACAAAAAACTCAATGTGAACACTCTCTAACTACTTTAGGAGACCCTTGTTCATGACCAAACTCATTCGCAGTTTAGTTATGCTATGCCAAATGTGGTCTAGCCAATGGTCTTGTTATGAGCATCCATGCCCCTCTTGATGTATCCCATGATTTAATTTGCCTTGGCAGCAGCTACTTGGTACTGGTTGGTTAAGTCAAGTTACGTTTACTCTCCACCAATATCCCTGTGTCCATTTCAGTGGCAGTTTTACCCAGTGTAGGATGAGAAGCAAGATTCCTAGGTCAGTCTTAATCCATTCCCCACAGGCACAAGATGTGCCAACCTCTAAATTCTGGCACAAGTCGGGAGGTCCTGTGCACCTAAACTCAAACCTACACCAGAATCTTGTCCTGCTCTGCGATAAGATTCACCATTGTGTGCCTATAATGCACCAGGTTGAGGCACGGTGTTAGATACTTTTCTGACATAGCAGTAACAGTACATTTGGGCCACTGTTCTACAAAAGGTTTACAGACGACAACAAGGAAAATCTAACACATTGACTGTTTCGCAAATGCACTTGCTCATTGACGAAAATAGCTAAAAATCCAACATAACAGACGGTGGAATCTATAAAATATGCATAAAACACTTCTCTGAACACAGGACAGTTTTCAGTCTACCCGAGTCTATGTTTATCCACGTTTCTTTCATACACTCAGTACTTGAGTTTACAAGTCATTCATAAGTGTAATGTTGGTCTCTCAACTTTTTTAATGAGTTAACATTGGGCTTTTCCTTCCCTTCCTGGCGAAGGTTATAACAGGAGTAACAGCCCATGCCCTTAAGAGTGCCATGAATCACCCCCTACATGTAATGCCAGACTTATTGTGGACAGCTAACAGCTAATAAAAAAATAAAAATGTAGATGGTTATATCATTACTAAGTTAAATTGAGCCGAAAGTAAGCGTGAAAAACGTCTAAGCAGGTGAACGTAATGTCTGTGCGGTTACCAGAGGGTGTGGATGAAAAACTAAAAAGCTCAAATGTGGTTAGGCAATGTAAAGAAGAATGTTTTTACCCCCTTCCAAGACATATTTTGGTGGTCCACACCTCACTCATTAACCCCCTTAAGGACACGGTCAATTTCAATTTTTTTCATATTCATTTTCCTTCCCGCCTTCCAAGTCCTATAAAATTTTTATTTTTCAGTCGACATAGCTGTATGAGAACTTGGGGTACATTCCCATCTAAGTCAGTCTCTATATAGAGCTCATGGCGCAAAAGTTAATCTAAAATCATTGATTAAAAATTCTTGCAAGAAAGACTTTTTTGATCCGGTGATGTTAGGGAGAAAACAACAGATACCAATTGAGCCCCATTATAGTCAAAGGGCTCCCTCTGGATTAGTTGTTGTCTGTCGCAGACCAGATCTGTCTTTATTGTTTAATCTGTTCCTACACTGTACATGTACATTGTACAATCTAATGTGTAAAAGCACCCTTATTTTTTTGCAGGCTGAGATGCAGTCAGTGACTAGCAGAAATTATGTGAATTATGTACGTGCTGTCATTGCTGCAAGACTGGGAGGGACCTCCGGAGAAGTGGGGAATATAACAATGAGTCATGGGTATTATTTCATACCATTTCCTGCACATAGCACAAGGGGCAGGTTTATTAAAAATGTGCCAGAATTCTGATGTCATTTATGTCAAAAAGCCTTATAAAACATTTATTAACTGATTTAGATACTTACTGCAACTTGACTGACTATGGGTATGGCTTCAGAAGCAACACGGAGCACCAAAAATTTGCCAAAATTTTGGTGCATTTTTTAGCACAAAGCCAACAAATAGCTGTTGTAAAGCTAGACTAGACGGTCTAAAGATGCACCAGATTTATCATCCAGCACCAGCCACTGTAATAAATCTGGTGCCTTTTAAAATGGTCTAGTCCAAGTCAACACTGTCCAACTATTAGACAGCACCCCATTTAAAAAACTCAAACATTCTCTCTAAATAAAATGTGGCTGTGGCTACAAACATTATCACCATAGGGAAACGTACCACAGAATATGCATTTTGCAATGTATTTTTGTGTAAAAATATAAGAAAGTATGCAATAAAAATAGGCTAATACAACAAGGGCTTTGGAATCGGTAGGCCAAATCACTGACTCTTCTACTTTTTCACAGTCTGACTGTGACTCCTGCTCTGACTGCTTCATAAATAGTTCGCAGTCAGAGGCAGTAAATCCTCAAATTCATTAAAATGCAGATGACTCAATTCCTATGAATGTAAATATGTAACAAACTATACAATAATAAATTGTATAAAAAAATTAAAAATAATAATTTTATTTTGAAGCTGGAGTCAGTCGGTAATTTTTTTCCAACTCCGACTTCACCTCTAAAGCCCTGGATATGACTAATAACATACTGCCAACAATCAATTAGGCCTTTGTATGCAGTTACTGAATATTGGCTAACCACACAACTCCTTAAAGATTATAGATTGTACCTTGTAAGGCTTTCTGACCTCATCTGAATGTTCAAAATGGCTCCTTGAAGAGAAGAATTGATCTGAGTTTTCTCCGTAGCTTGAACCCTGAAATAGTCCAAACGTAGTGAATAAGAAAAGCTTTAATAGCTACAGCATTGGTGAACATGTACAATTTACTCAACAATTTTAAAAAGGGAATCTGTCAGGGCAATATGGGACACTGAACCACCCACACATCCATATGGACCTGGGGTTTAGTGTCCCAAATCACCCTGTTATAACGCAATCCATGGCCGCATTAAAAATAAAAAAGCTTTATACTCCCCCTGCCTCTGTACTCCCCGCACCTGCGCAGTTCTTCAATGAAGCCAGAGGAGTACACCTTGGCTTCAGTGCGCATGCCCCAAACCTCTGGCAATTGCGCAGTGAAGCTGGGGTGTCCATCTTCAGTTTCACTCAAGAATAGCGCAGGCCCCGGGAGGCGTGCCAACAAAGAAGCTTATGAATAAGCCGGACTGTTCTCAGCCGAACAGCGTTCATCGGACCCTTCTATAGGTAAGTATGAAGGTTTTTTTATTTTTAATGCGCCTGTGGATTGCATTACAACAGGGCGATCTGGGACACTAAACCCCAGGTCTATAAGGACCTGTGGGTGGTTTAGTGTCCCAGATTGACTTGACAGATTCCCTTTAAATGTCTCCTGCTCAGGGTATGAGCAAAGTACATTACAATTTACCCTGAGCAGGAGACGTTCAGTAAACTGCAGAGGGAGCAGTCACTTTAAATGGCTCTACCTCCGAAATCAGGAGCTCAGTCTTGCCTGTAGCCAACCTAGATTTTGATATACCACTGGTTAAAGTGAAGCTGTATAAAAATCACAGCTTTCACTTTAACCAGTGTGCAGGATTACATGAGCAGCTGACTGTGTGCACGGAGAGGAACACATCCGTCCGTTACTTCTATGGAGGAATCGTGAGGGAATGCTTTGTGACATACTGAAGTCACTGTGCAAGGAGGAGGGGGATGAGCTGTGACCACACCTAAGGAATAATGTTGGATCCTGTTTTGTCTATATATAGGTGTTACCTGTCATTTGTAATCCTGTCTATGAAGTGACCACTGTAAGTATACACATACACACTAGATCCATTAAAAAACAACTTGTCCCACAAAAAACAAGTCTTCATACAACTGTGTAACCCCCCAACATTTTAATTGATTGCTTTTGGAAAGGAGAGGAAAAACAAACAAAAAATTGAAAATTTCCTGTGGAGGGATGGGGGTAATACAATTTACAAAGCCAATTGTATAGTCAGACTGCAGACCTATTTTATTGTTGAGCAGCTACTCTTGTCTTGAAGGTTTAAGCGTTAAAAAAAAAAAAAAAAAAAAAAACAAAACAAAAAAAACTCTGCTGTGACTCATGAAGGCGGGGGGCGGTTTTGATTTCATTTCTCTTACAGACTAATCCCAGTAATGATTTTCTCCATCATAAAACATACAAAAAATGAGCACAGAATAGGAAAGTGTGAGCTGGTTGGATGTCAGAATGAGGACTTATTAGTAGTCATTCACACTGAAAGATGTATCTGGGCGTAGTTATCAGATCCAGCTCCGATTACTTTCAAAGTCAACGTGTTCAGACTTGAAGAATTAGATGAAAATTTCCGGCATTTATTAGTAATCCTTCATTAACCTCTTTTCTACACAATGAACTTTCTTGTTTTAGGATATAAGCATTACACCATAAAATGTACAAAAACACAGGTGATCTAATGCAATACTCCACAGCAGACAAAGATGACATAAACTCGGAAGAAAACAAGATTTACTGGCGAATAAACTGTGCGAAATGAAATACTGGATGCTACTTCAAAGAAAAGAGCTTTATGTCTCCGGGCTATGTCACAAGGGTGGGTAATAAGTCTGACATAACTATGGTGAAGAAGACCAGAGATCAAGCACTTGGTAGTCTTGTATGATGCAGACAGGACAAATGGTGGACCTTGTCAATCTAAAGCACAGACACAGTGACGCCTGAGGAGGAACTTCCTAGTGTATTATTTGCTGCAGATAAGAGTCAAAGGAAATGTGCTATGTGGACAAGACCTAGGGATGTCAGCTGTGAGACCGACAGCTGACATCCTTAGCAATCGGCTGATATGAGAGTGGGGCCAAACAGGGGATATATGAGGCTTTTTGCACCAGCTCCTCCCTCTGGCTAAAAGTAGGTGTCCCAAAAGGGTCCCTTCTACTATGGAATAGGGCAAATGTATTGGGGATGCCGATATGTGTATAGCTAATATATTCAAGTTATACACTACCCATGCAACAAAGCATCATAAAGACTAGATATGTAGATCTATTCCCTACTATGATCTTTCAAGATGTGTGACTCCATTTTCTGTAAACTCTTGGAATCTCAAAGATCAATGAGACGACATTTTAATCAGGGAGGGCGGAGGCACTGTGCCCTTTTGGCTATATTCGAGGCAGGGTTAGGGTATGTTCACACAGAGATTTTTTTTGCAGGCTGAAAGAATTCTGGCTCAGGAACTAGGAAACTTTTTTTGATACAGTTTTTTAACTCTGTTTTTTGCTCCAGCACAATGTATGGACCTGGAAACTCCACTTTGCAAAAACTGCATCAGAAAACCATGTCGTGTATTTTCCGCTTCCCATTGATTTCAATGGATTTTTCAAAGCGGAATCTGTTTGAAGATAGGTCATTTTTTATTTTTTTTTTTTTCCCCCTCTAGCAACAGCTAGAGGAAAAAATCTGCTACTGACTCCCACCGAAATGAATGGGAGGTGTTTTTTGAAGCAGATATTGTGGAGGATTCTGCCTCAAAATCCTCCTGCAAAAAACTCTGTGTGAACATGCCCTTAGTGGTGCATGGGCTCACAGAAAGTGTACGAGTCCGTACACTGCGTCATGAAGAACAATCGAGCAGAGCTGAACACAGCTGAAGGGGCACAACACTCCGCTGAAATGACGGGGCAGAAGCGCTCAGCTATCACTGGGGCAATCAAACCTTCTATGTCACCTCAATGACATCCAAGATAAAAGTAAATTCTGTTTCCTACAGTATTATTGATCAGTTGCCTTTATTTTACGTACACTGTATGGTTTTATCTCGCAGAACATGGCAGCCAAAACCTCAGGCCTCAGCTAAAACAGAGAAACAAAGAACATAAAGTTCCCCAACCTTAAAGAGAGCAATGAAATCACTTACTGGAGGTCTGCCTGCTGACTTTCGGAAAGGCGCTCTGCCCCCTCTTGACATTTTCTGAAATTCTCCAGTTTCATTATTATGTGGTTTGTAGTAGCTGCCAGGAGCATCACTTAATATAAAAGAAAGAACAATTATCTTTACAGTCAATATCAAGGTCACACATAATATAAAAATGCAGATAATCCGTTTTCCTTAAGATAAAGCAGAGTTACATAGAAGCCAATACATGATCCACCCTCAGGTCTGAAGACTGGTTATTCCACTTCTCCCAATCCCTTTACTAGCTACCCATTGCTCAATAAATTCAGTTCAAAATATTAACAAATATTACAATGCTGTCCATAACCTGCCCATTCCATACATCTCTGATCTTAATTCCCAATGCCGCCCACATCCGAGAAAACCCTCCTGCTTTGCTCTTTCCTACTTCTTACAAAACTGTCTTGAAGATTTCTCCCATGTGTCCCCAACACCCTGGAACTCACTAAGACTATGTTAACATCTGTGCTGGAGCCTCTGGCACAAATCCTAAATGAAAACGTCCTGTAAGGCCACCTTTTCATCTGGCGAAGCAAAAATAATGGCCCCCTACAGAACATATTATAGTCAGTGGCGCCCCTCTGAGTCCATTTCTATCCGTCATTTGACAAACCCTTTTTCAGTTCTTCTGGTCCTGTGAATCTAGTGTAACCCCCACAAGGCAAACTCTCCAACACCTTTGAAACCATAAAAAAAAACCCTGAAAACCCATTGCTTCAGAAAATTCTACAACCTAAAAAAAAACAAAAAACACTGCTGCTGCAACACTACCATGTTCCCTTGTGGATTGTAAGCCCGATGGGTAAGGGTCCTGCCTCATATAGTTTATTGTGCTTGTTTCCTGTATTGTGTTATGAACTTTTTCAGCCATACAAACCAGACATGAGAAATGAAGTAAGAATGGTTTTTAAAGACATATGGACAGATATGGACAGCTCTTCTCCTAGTGACTCTTAAAGGAGCTCATGCACAGTAGATGGAGGTTGGAGAAACCCACTAATTCTGCCATATTCAGCCGACCATCTAATACAGGGGTAGGCAACCTTTTTTGTTCGGCGTGCCGATTTTAATTAAAAAATTAAAGATGAGGTACTCGGAGTGCAGGTCAATAATTGTAAGTCTGACGACCCCTAAACTAAAGTCATATACCACAAACCATAACACAGAAGTGCTGCCACCAGATGCTTCAGGACACATGCACTTACTGCTATTTCCTGGGACTCACCTGTACTTTCTGATTAGAAGCAATGAAAGTCCATGTGCAGCCCCCAATTAGTGGTAAATGTAAGGTCCAGGAGCACCGTATGGCAGCACCCTTATGGTGGAAACACACTATGTATCTGGATGCAGATATATTCTTAGGCCACTGGAACTTTTTCATTCGATGTAAAACTGGTGCATTTTTGCACAAAAAAAAACAAAACAAAAACAAAGACTGAGTTTTCTGTGCAAAAACACATCCTTAATATAGAAAACACACCGTTATACAGAATAAGGTCCCATAGTGGTCCCTGCACACGGTATTATGTCCCATAGCGGACCCTGCAACATGGTATATGTCCCATAGCTGCCCTCACACGTATGCCCATAGCGGCCGTCTGCACACGGTATATGTCCCATAGCTGCCCTGCACACAGTATTTGTCCCATAACGGCCTCTGCACGCAGTATTTGTCCCATAACGGCCTCTGCACGCAGTATTTGTCCCATAGCTGCCTCTGCACACAGTATTTGTCCCATAACGGCCTCTGCACGCAGTATTTGTCCCATAGCGGCCTCTGCACACAGCATTTGTCCCATAGCGGCCTCTGCACGCAGTATTTGTCCCATAGCTGCCTCTGCACACGGTATTATGTCCCATAGAGGCCTCTGCACGCAGTATTTGTCCCATAGCGGCCCCTGCACACAGTATTTGTCCCATAACGGCCTCTGCACGCAGTATTTGTCCCATAGCGGCCCCTGCACATGGTATTATGTCCCATAGCGGCCTCTGCACACAGTATTTGTCCCATAGCGGCCTCTGCACACAGTATTTGTCCCATAGCAGTCCCTGCACACAGTATTTGTCCCATAGCAGTCCCTGCACACAGTATTTGTCCCATAGCGGCCCCTGCACACAGCAATATGTCCCATAGCGGCCCCTACACACGGTATATGTCCCATAGCGGCCCCTGCACACGGTATTATGCTCCATAGTGGCCCCTGCACACGGTATATGTCCCATAGTGGCCCCAGCACACTGTGTTAACCTCCATAGTAGCCGCTGCACACGGTAAAATATTCTAACTTTTATAATATTCCAATTTGTGCCACTCACTAGCTATTATTATACTGTGGGGTCTCTTCAGACCACAGAGTATAATAAGTGGACGGCAAAGAGAGGTGATGAAACATAAAAAACAATGTTACTCACTATTCCATGCTCCGCAGCCGCTCTGTATCTTCGGGCGCTTCTGCCTGTAGTCAGCGACCGCTCATTGAGTCTCAGGGGTCACGTCGTGTCATTATGCGTAATGACGTCAGACGCAGACGTGACACCTGAGGCCGTCAGCTGCCTTCAGGCAGAAGCGCCCGAAGATTACAGAGCGGCTGCGGAGCGTGGAATAGTGAGTAACATTGTTTTTTTATGTTTGATCATCTCCCCGGGGGCTCCGCTTATTATACTTGGGGGTCTGAAGAGACCCCACAGTATAATAATAGCAGTTTTGTTTCGGCCGTGTTTGGTCCGATCGAAACTGCTGGGTGAGGAGTCCGCTGCCGTGCCAGGGAAATAAGCCTCGCGTGCCAAGAGTGGCACGCGTGCCAGAGGTTGCCAACCCCTGATCTAATACGTATGGTGTCTTCCCAACTCTTCACTGACAGCAGATGTCGGGGGGAGATAAGGATCGGGCTGTTGGATTTCAATTGCTAGTTTTTTTACATTTACAGGGAGATTAGTTGCCAGACATGTTTGCGTGGGTTTCCTCCCACACTCCAAAGACATACTGATAGGGAATGTAGATTATGGGACAGTGACTGACAATGTCTGTAAAGCGCTGCGGAATATGAAGGCGCTATATAAGTAAACATAATAAATAAAAAAATAATATCATCTGTAGATGGCTTTCTCTGCATTCCTATTTAGTACACATGCATTGCTTGGCTGAGTGTGCGTGTGTATAGGGGAGCCTGCGAGAGAGCTGTTGGCCAAGTGAACATTCCTCCGAAATTTATCTTGTGTATTCCTAAGTTTACATTTCTACTTTGTAGATCTGTAAATGTCAAAACTTTCCTAGACATATGTGTCAGTGCTAGGTAAGTCTAAAAGGAGGAAAAGGCAACCTGTCACAAAAGCCAACATTGGCATTGCTGTCCTCCTCACTGTGCAGTCTCTGCTTTCTCCTCCTCTCTATATCATGCCGCAAATCATTGGGATCTTCAATTATTCTCTGACTGGCCTGAAGAAAGAAAAAAAAAAATTAAAGGTCATGAATTACACAAGCTTAAAAATATTATGCTGCAGTAAAATCCCTTTAATCCTGCATTAATGGGACCAGACAGTTCCATTTTCTTAAGTGCCAAGTTTTTTTCTATGCAATTCAATGGGGAAACGTAATACAAGTTCTAGTTAGGTCCTATTAACTATAAGAGTTCTTACTGTCAATCTAGTAATACTAAGTCCACGGCTCAGCAATAGGTAGGTCATTGGGTAACTACAACCTACTGTCCCTATATGGCATGCCAATTTGATTTACTTGAACATGAATGGTATGTGAACACTGAGGCAGCCAAGTGGTCTCGTGAACTGTGATCGTCACTCCCGATCTGACCGAGGCTAGAACTGCATTATATTTTTTCTTTGTTTTATAGTGTTCCCTGTTGTCTGGAATTTTTTTAAAAAAATTGGCCAAACCCTATAAATATTCATTCCTTAAAAGGTGTTATCCGACCCCAAATCGAGTTTTCATATTGATGACCTATCTACAGGATAGGTCATCAGTATGTGATCTGTGGGGGTCAGACACCCACACCCAGACATGTCAGCTGTTTCGGTAGTGTCTGGCTGCTAGAAGCTATAGCAGTGGAAGGGGAGCGAGTGCAGGCTCTCCTGTTCAAGTAATAGGAGCGGCGCAGCACTCCTGTCCACTGCAAAGTGTTGGTACTCTGCACCCACTGCTATAATTTCCTGTGCCCAGATGCTGCCGGAAAAGCTGATCTGTGCAGGATCTGGGTGTTGGACCCCCACAGATCACATACTGATGACCTCTTCTGTAGATAGGACATCGATGTGAAAAATTGATTTGGGGTCAGACAACCCCTTTAAGGAATAAATATTTATAGGGGTTGTCCAACTTTTTGAAAAAAAATTCCAGACAACAGGGAACACTATAAATGTGTTGTACGATGCCGACATATACTGTAGTGATGGATGGTTCCCTGGGCCTAAAGATTATTTTTAGAGTTGAACAAGTGATACGGAAATTGATTCTGTAGGTGCAGAAAACAACAAAGCCTTGGCCAAATGCAAGGATTCCTTTGCCAATAAATGTAAGATGATGGAAGATATAGAGAATAATTTCACGGTACGTCATTATCGGTGCCAGGAGATTACCTCATCGTACATCCCAGATTTCCTCACAAACATACACAAGCACACACAAGTCTTCTACATGGAGCTGACTAATATTTACCAGTGTGACTTCTGTCTTGTGGAGAGTCTTGTTCTGAAGATCTTCCAGAGATATATCAATTCTCCTACCACATAAGAAGAAACCAGAGAATTACTGAGAGGACTCAAAAACGAAAATATTCTGTCATTTTTGCTCAAGTCACCAAAGTGGCAATCCAAAAGGTTTCAACAAATTACAGTAATATGGGAGCCCGGACCCTCAGGGTGGTGAGCCATGGAATTACGGATGTCCCTTGATTCACTACCTGAAGTAATTTAGCGGGAAAGAATTAATAATGCTGTCTCCGGGCAAACTTCTCTTGTGATTGGCTAAATTGGCTCACAAATCAGCCAATTTAGCCAAACAGGTCAAAATGGAAATTGTTCCCTTTGACCTGGTGACAAATTTGACTGGTTGCCAGGGCTGTAGGAAAATGTAACTTGTGCCCCAGCAACCATTAAAGAGGACCTTTCATGTACTCATGAAAATGCAGTTTAATACACCGCTAGAAAGCCAACAGTGTGCTGAATTTGTCGTCTTTCCCAGTTTGTGCCTTGATGGTGGAGATAGCTGTGCAGTTAGTTTCGTCACCAATATCTCCCCACTATCAGAAGAGCGTTCCTTGTAGCTCAACGTCGTCGCTGAGAGAGGGGAAAGGAATATGACCATAGAAACTTGGACTTCAAAAGAAGATAGAGAAGAAAGAGAGGATGATAGAAAGATGGAAACTGAATAAGGGAGCAGTGGACGGAGATAAAGAGGAAATTGATATCCCAATTATACAGAACATTCAGTGTCCAATTGGGGAAATATTGCCCACTTATTCCTGATAAACGACTCCATAACATGCACATGTAAAGTGGCCTTAAAGGGCTGTCATTAAAAACTGTACTATGTTAAGAGACGTGTCACGAGAGGTTGTATACGGTATCTGCAGACAAATGAAAAGACACGGAGGATGAGCATTGTGAGGAGGGCCCATTCTCAGTAATGCTGACAGACAGGACTATTCCCACAATTCACCCTCCATGTACCTGTTATATATGAATGCACGTGCAGTACATAGCCTCATCCAGACAGTGCCACTTAAAAGGGAATTTGTCAAATGACTTATTTTTTTTTTAAACCAAGTTATGTCAGGCTGGATTCACATCTGCTCCAATTCCACATTTAGAGACTCTGTCGCAGTGACCGCTGAAGTTATGCAAGTCCAATACACAGTACAACAGACACCTGGTGGACCCCATTTAGTGACCCCATGGGTCTAGCGGGTCACCATACTCTGCTGTTTTAGGGTTCCGCCTGTTCATTGTTCTGGTCCTCTGACGGATCAGAACAATGGATAGGTCAATGCTAGCATGAACCTAGGCATATATTTTGAAGATTTTATTTTTCAAAAATAGCCACTACAAAAAGACTATGAACCTTGAAAACGGCATTCGTGTTTACAGTCTAGGTTAATACTCAGTTGCAAGTTATATGTAGCTGAAAAAACTCCAATTATTTCGCCTTTGGAGCCTCATTTGTAGCAGGGGCTGAGTGACACCAACCTCACATCCAATTCCACTGTCAGCTCAGCCAAAACTGCTTTCATAAACCATAAAAACAAGCGAGGAGGCTGTGATGTCACTAAATATCTCAGACTCGTATTAACATGCTGCTGTCTGTCATGTGGACATGAGTGCAGTCCCATCAGTTCACCTGTGAATCTCCGGATTGAGCTGTGCTGTGGGTTTGCTCAGGTGTATCTCCTCCTTATTGCTTTCTGCGTGCAGCTTGGAAAAACGTTCATGGAGAGACATTTCAGTAGACTTGAAATGGTTTGCTATAAATAAAGGATAAAAATATAGATCTATGTTAAAGTATACAAATGGAAAATATAGAAGACATAGCAACAGTCTAAATATATCTACTAGTGAAGTCACTGCAATAATGTATATTATGGGATCTTCCTGCAGGATTTAGCATCAGTAATACCAGGTTAAATTTTCATTACCGATACCGGATCAAACCGCATATCTGTGGCCTTTACTTGATCGAATAAAATATAGACCTAGTCAGTGATAGCCGATTTTGCCTAAAAATAATATCTTGACTTTTATTCAAGCTTATGGGTGATGGCATAGTGAGAAGGAGTCAGATACAACTTGCCAGGCTTCCTCGTCCTACCACCCAACTATTGGCTAAAGTGAAGAAACTGTTGATCGTAGCTTGTGGTGTGAAAAAAAAAGCCTGCATGGAATATATGAGATTCTGGGGCGAGGCTAACTTCAAGTTTGATGAAAATTATAAATCGTTAGAAATGACGAATGAATCAAATTAATTTAGAAGCAATTTATCTATCTATCTATCGATCTACGACTCCCCCATAAATATGCACATTAGTGCAAATGAAAACTTCACTGGGGGAATGAGTAAAACTCGCCATACGCCTTCTTCAACACCTGCAGGCCAGACACGCTTCTTCCAACACAGGTGTGTTTGCAAGTTCTTTATGGGGAAAGGGGAGTAAGCAAAAAGGGAAAAGTTGGCAAGCCCCGATACAGATTAGATTAATGTTAGCCAAACCTGTTGACCATCTTATGTGTATGGGTTGCTTAAAGCTCTCAACCTCACATGGTAACAAAGGATTGTGCAGATTGAAATCTAAAAATGTCAAATCTTTCTTTCCCTCAACATCTGCCATCAGTAGAGAGCCCCAACACAAAGCCTCAAGCTGATTTCTATAAAAATTGGTTGACTTTGTGGGCCCCAAATGGAGTTTTCATACTAATGACCTATCCAGAAAATAGGTCATCACACCAGTATGTGATCTATGGAGGTTCAACACCCGGACCCCTGCACACATCAGCTGTTGCGGAGGCCTCCGGGTGCTGGAAGCTGCTATAGTAATACATGATATGGGGGCAGCCTTTATGCACCCACTACAGCAGCTTTTAGCCTCTAGATGCTGTCAGTGGACAGGACATATGTATGAAAAATCCATCTGGGGGCGGAAAACGCCTTAAAGAGTTTGTCCAGTTTCAGAGCAATATTTAGAGACAAACGTTATTAATGAAAAGTTATAAAATTTTCCAATATACTTTCTATATCAATTCTTCACGGTTTTCTAGATCTCTGCTCGCTGTTATTCATTCTGCTTACTTCCAATGGATAAAAATCAGTCCATGGTCATGTGATATACAGTCCATGGTCATGTGATGTACAGTCCATGGTCATGTGATGGACACACAGGTGCACCTGTATGTCCATCACAAGACCATAGAGCGTATATCACATGACCCTGGACATACATAACACCACCATTTCATCTTACCTTTCACTTCGTGGATAATGGTTATGATTTCCTGAGTAAATACAGTGCTTGGAGCATTCGTTCCTCCATGCTTTGAAGAAATTAAATGGTCAAACACAGGATGAAAAGGATTCTTTCCATCTACAGCTACCAGGTCTTCAGACAGCTGTCTCTCATTGGAAGTGGTATTGCTCCTGCAATGGTTGAACAGATTCAACGTCAATATTCATTTATGTTTCTACAGAATATGTCCACATTTAGATTACAGTCTATTGTGAGAAAAAATTATATAAAAGTATTTAATACTAGGTTATAAAAAACTAAAATATGGATGGTTTTACACATCCAACTCTTTTCAATGGCATGCCTGGGGGTCTAAGAGCTTGTGTCTTTAGAAAAATCACCTATTGGTTATTTTATATGAAACATAAATCTTTAAGATTTTAGGGTAATTTATGTTTAACTTTTCATGTCCCTACCTAAATGGAAAAAAAAACCCCAAAAAACAAACACCTGACACCTTGCAATTTTGGAGGTGGAGAGCAACAGAGATGGGACGATGTCCACAGCATTAAATGAGTCATTTCTGTCAGAAGAAGGCGGAGAGTAATTCCTGATAACCCAGCTGTGTTGTGAAAGAAAACTGTCTCTCTATAGTGTAGATGTCTTTCTGCTTTGAGGAGCTCTCCTTTCCCCTCTCCATAGCATCTATTGTACAGATTTGATCAGTAGCAGGAGGCGGCAAATAAGTAAAGAGACTTAAGGCTTAAGAATGTGTACTACAAAAAATTGTTATGGTCATCTGTACTATGGATTTATGAAGAAAAAAATAATAATTTATGCAGTAAATAGCCTGCTGCAATTTTACACAGTGACAGCGTAGCTAAGGAACATTTTAAAGAGATTAAAAGAGCACCTCTTTTCTTCATAATTCCTCTTCCCCTGGGGTACTTCAGACTTTGGTTTAATGTCTTTGGAGATATTCCAATGTTCATGAGGTTGTCTAGATAAGAAGAACTTAGGAAATTACCTCATTCATTCACTGTAAATGTGCAAATAAATCACCTAGCTAACATAACACAGCACGTTTTAAGAAAAATCTCCGTAAATTCTGCAGAATCTGGGAGCTGAGATTTGTGAAGGTCTCATCTATCTATCTTAAATCGCTATAAATCAGAAAATGGTTATTGCAAAGAGATGTTAGCCGGTCTTTGACAATTTTTATTATTTAAAAAAAAAAAAAAAAAAAATTAGACATAAAATACTCTCAATGAATGATAACATATGCAGAATTTTAATAAGATTACATGACATAGAAGTAGCCCCTTACCTGGTAAATAATTCTTGTTCTTTCAGGTCATAAACAGGCTCCACATTGTTGTTGTAAATTTAGATAGTAATATATGAAGCCACCCAATCCTGAAATACTATACAACTCAGATTTTTCTTGAATTACACATTTCAGCAGTGGAGTCACCTGCATGTTATATTATCCTGTGCTATTATAGATTTGTGAGGCGAGAAAAATTTCATGCGACTTTACATATTAATTTGTTTTGGAAGAAGCTGATTTCAATGAACATTGAGTTTGAGAATTTTCATCATTTTCATTGTAAATTTCTTTCACGTGTTTTATATTAGAGACGATATTCTTACGTGATTTAAGGATTTGCTGGAGAACAATGCCCATAAATCTGATGTTTGCTCCAGATGAGAAATTTAAATTGATCATTAAAATTTAGGCCGATCATTAATATAAATCGAAAAAAGGAAAGTTTTTAGTTCATACATGTTCTCTATATAGGTTTCCACATAGTTGGTATGACTGTGTTCTGAGATGGTCATATTTCTTGATATTCGAGACCTTTAAAGTTAATAAATCCTGTATATAGGAATTTCTTCATAATGCGGTTCGCGCCCATTACGCGGATGGCACCGCCAGGAAAAAAATAACTTAATTAGCTCTGATTTGACTGTTTTTGAGTTAGCAGCTTGTTTGTTGTTTTAATAAAGTCTCCCAAAGTTTCACATAACATACAGATTACTTTGATTGACAGAGGCTACAATTTCTTTTCCAGTAAAGTTGGTCCCATGGAAACTTTCGTAAATTTTCCCCCCGCTTTCTTTAGGGAATTAAAACAACATTTATTCAATCATCAAATGTTCTAACTCGTTTCCAAAGATTAATTGGTGTGTGAAGTCACCGAGAGCGTAAGCCATTCTGCGAAAAATATTAGGCTTGGAAGAACCGAGTGCATATGATCCGCACGGCTGTCATGTATGAAGGGAGCGTGACCTTTTAAGAAAATACTTGGATGTTCCTGTTTTCCATTTTATTTTTTACTGTTCATGTTTCTTCTTTTCTATTTTATGTAGTCGGGTCTCTTTTTGTTTTAGACTTTTTTTTTCCATTATAAAATGATCCTACAATGAACATGCTCCTAATAGCTTAGTGGGATTATTTCCTACTGCATTTCTTCTGGAATTCCGCCATTGAAATTTGGTTCACGCATGAAAATTTCTGGATCTTTCAGAGTAACTTCATCGTCATCCTCTTGTTTCCACAGGTGAAAGAAGCATGAACTTTTACCTCGCTCTCACAGAAATCCAAGTTAAAAAAAAAAAATATATATATATATATATATATAAAAAAATATGAGAGTAATTAAAAATAATACCTATACTTATCCACAGGTTTCTTCAAATCCAAATTAACCATGACAGATTCCTTTTCAGAATTAATCTTCGGTGTTGTGGTTGCGTCAGAAGATTTTGGACTATGGTTATCCTGATGACGTTTAGAACTTGGTTCCCTCCTGTATTCAGCTTTTCTTCCACTTTCTTTGTGCTTGTGATTTGGGTATTTGTTATCCGTTTGGAACGTGTCCCTATCAGGAGCCTTTCTTTCATTGTACATAGTAGATGGTTCTGGTTGTCTTTCAGAAAATTTGCCCCTTTCTCGGCTAGTCATATTTGACCTGTTGTGCTGAGATGTTCTGGTGGGACAGTTTTTCTGGTCTTCATAACGGTTGTGTCTCTCAGTACGGTCATTTGAAAAGTGTGACTCGGCATGTACATATGACGGAGACCTATGACTATAGTCATACTGGATCTTGGTAAGTTCTCCCGAATGTGTCTTGAACACAACAGGACTAGGATCTCTCAGCTCTGCCTCTTTGGACCAAGCCTTGTCATGATACGGCTGTGAAGTATGATCATCATTCCAGTGAGAATGTCGAGGTGGTTGTCTGTAGTCATGTCTATTTGTTTCCCTAGTTCTCTTAGAAAGTGGCTCATGTTCTCTGTAGTCATGATTTTCAGTATGCCTGTTGAGATAAAATATTTATTATCTTCTTGTGAAAATAAAAGCAGATCAGAAATCTATTAACTGCAGACAGAATACCTCCAATTATAAAATAGGTGAATATAAGAAACCTTATCATATTATCTTATTAAGGAAATCGGTTTCCTTCTCCTGTTATTAAGCAGATCTCCTCCTTATATTCACCCAGCCTGTTAATTTACATACAGTCCTATCCATACCCAACTCACACACAGAAGTCTATGGAGAGAGGAGGAGGCTGTTGACCTCTTCCCGCCACAGGCATTTTTCCATTTTCTTTGACTCCCCGCCTTCCAAATCCCTTAACTTTTTTATTTTTCCATTCACATAGCCAATGTTTGCGGGACAAATTGTACTTCATAATGGTACTATTCAATATTCCTAACAATGTACTGGGAAAAAAAATTCTGAATTTTGGAGAAAAACTGTGTTTGTACGACTTTCCTAGGGGCTCTGTTTTTACAGCAGTCGCTGTGCAGCAAAAATGATATGTCACCTGTATTCTATGGGTCGGTATGATTCTGGGAATACCAAATCTATATAGTTTTATTTAGGTTTGAATCTATTAAATAAAAAATACTTTGCAAAAAAAAATTTCTTAGCGGGGCCAGATGTAATTTTTAGTTATACTATTTTGGGGAAAGCAATAGGCTTTGATCGCTTTTTATTAAAAAATTTTAAGAAAGGTGAAACAGTGAAAAAAATGCAGCTCAGCTTTCTCGATTTTTGTGTACCATATGAGAATTTTTTTTTTTTTTATAAGTTTGTGGACCAGGCTCCCCAAAATGACAGTGTCCATGCGCTGCTGGAAAATAGTGCCTTGGTCAGCTTTGCCCGTGGCGCTGAGTGTCCGCCATATTTAAATACCGAAGTACTATTACAGCAGACGTTGGGAAGAGGTTAATTGATGTATTACCACATTCTGTGCAATGGTACACTTTTATTTTGAAACAAAGCAGTGGTGAAAGAGCTCAGTGTAGCATCTACAGCTATTAGTGTGCCTTTTTCAGCAGCCTCCTCTTTCCCTCTCCATAGACTACTTTGCAAGTTTCACAAGTATTACAAGATTTTACATATCTCTTCACCTGTACTATTCATTTATTAAGTGTTTTTTGTTTTTTTTAATTGGAGGTACACTTTAAAAAAAAAATGTACTGGCTGACAGAGGTGTGAACAGGTTCTAACAATGGTTCTAACAATATGCAACTGTAAAACAAAAGTAGAAGTCTAAAATCTAGTATAATACTAATATATACCAAAATCTAGTATAATACTAATATATACCAAAATCTAGTATAAAACATCAAATAAAACTAAAACAATCCCTACCTCTTGTGAAACGAATTTCGATCCACAAATTCTTCAGATCTTCTGTCAGGTGGCGGTAAATAAGAATCTGTATGATCTTGATTCCAATGACCATCATGAGCATTCCAATCCCTATCAAGTTCTCTGTGGTAAGATCTGTGAAAAGTCTCTTCTCGTCTTGCAGGTTTAAAACCATTTGTTTCAGTGTGTGCATTAGGTTCTTGACTTCGATGGTGATAATCTCTGTGTTCTCTGTGACTATGTCTATTATTATCCTCGGGATATTTTGTTGGAAATCTCCGGTTGCCATCTCCTCTCCTATCTGGAGAATGCAGTCTCTTAAATCGACTGGACGAATCAAAGGGTAATTTCCTTAAGTCTGTGGAAAATGAATCCTGCTCATAGCTTTTATCATTATAGCGTTTATATGGCGTCATCCTTGAATTGCCTTGTCCATGCCTTTCTTCTTCCCAATGAATGGGCCTTCTGGGGTTCCTATGGAACCCTTCACCATCTTGGTAATGCTCTTGAAAGTGTCTGTGTCTATTGTGCTCTGGACTTCTGTATGGAGGTGGTCTACATAAAAACAAATGCACAAAAATATAACATATGGTTAGACAGCATGCCGCAATAGTTCTTCATTTTAAGAGAATTTTCTGAGGAGAACTTGGCATTAATCTGAAGTATTAAAAGGGGTTGCCCGGGATAACCACATTTTTAATGTAAGGCCAGGGAAGGTTAAAAAAAAAAAAAACAAAACAAAACCCCAAAATACCAAACATTGTCACTTGTCATGGGTGCTCTGGTGTCTTCCAGTGCGGTCCGGTCCTGCTGCTTGTTTTGAAGAAAGTCCTCGCGGCACTGTGACATCCCGTGTCCCCTTCCTTAGGCCGCTGATTGGTGGGGTGGGGACTTCCGGCGGAAGAAACCACTGAAGCAGCAGGACAGGACCGCGCTGGAAGATACTGGGGACAGGAGAGTATTTTTTTTTTTTTTCTTACCACCTTCCTTGGCCTCATATAAAACAAAGGGATTACCCCGGACAACCCCTTTAAGCCCCATGCACATGATGGAATCTAAGATGTAACATTCAGTCCATATGCCAGCTGGATTTACCGTCCTGAACTCAATCTAATGATCTAGACCTCCTATGGATGCTAGAAGTCCCCATCTCCCCTCAGCTCTACAGTCCTATACTATATACAGTACATCCAGAGAAGGGCAGGAACTCTTAGCATCACACATCACCATGCAGGGAGTCCGGGTCTCTGGACTGATTTCTGGCCATGAATTCCAACCAATGTATAGACTGAATTTTCTGGTTTGGATTCCATTCTGTGCATGGGTTTTGTGCGCAAGGTTATGGCCATACAGGGCAGAAACTGCATGCTTCTGAAATCCCACCCACGGCCCCCAATGGCTGTGCGATACGGCAGGCAAGAATGAGTTATAACTCAGTATATCCAGCAATGGTTCAACATCTGCCCATTCCATGTTTTAGAAAAAGTTGGTTTATATGAATTATTAACTTAATATTCCAGTCCAGAATTTAGGGCCTTTTGGCCTATCCACCTATTGAAGTTAATAGGAGCTGAGCCGCAATGCAGGCGCCCGGCCACTCTACAGGGCGCAGAGCCAGGTACTTTTGGCACAGTGTAGTGTGTAGTACGGGTGCTGGAAACGGCCCCCGCCAATCACATACTTATTCCTTAGGATATTAGGCCATTAAAACGTATATCCTGGATAACTACTATAAGGCGGGGTTCACAGGTTTTGTAATATTTTAGCACAAGTAGTAGACATTTCAAATTCTCAGCTGCTCAATATGTGACATATTGGTGCCAGATTTTACCTTCATGCAATACTAAAGGGTGAGATAAACCATCAATACACAACATAATCTTCTAGTATGACATGCAGAGGATTCACTGACACTTTCATATACATCCCCTGCAGAAATTTTCTGCCACTCATGATCCAGGCCTCAAAAAACCCCCCCAAAAAACCTGTCTCTCCCAACAGTGATTTATCTTTATAGAGGTTGACAAAGAAGATATAATCATACAGTTCAATTGGCTTACATGTCATGTTATAGCTGTATACTAACCTGGATTTCCACCTGGGTGATCTGGAGCGGGATTTTGCCATACTTTAATGGTGGCCTTAAAAGTAAAGAGTAAAGAGCACGTAATTTCGTCTGATGAAGAGTAAAAATTATTTTAAATTTTTTTTTTTTCACATAATTCAAGTTTACAGTAAAGCATAGAAAAAAATTATACCATTGTGTGTCCTTAATGTTCAGCTGGTATGGCTGAGAAAACTATAGCATGTTGGTTTTCTTGCAATGGAATTATTACAAGGCATATACTGAAATAAATGGACCAGGTGAACAGTGCATTATAGGTGTCTGCTATATAGAACTATTTTATTACAATTCTGCATTATGATATCTCTCTCTTACCCCTCCTGGAAATGAATAAATACATTAACAAGTGGCACAATTCTCTCTTTCTCAGACTTTGTAAGGGCACCTGTCATTGACACTTACAAAGTGGAATGGAAAAATTGGAACGGTCAATTGCAAATTCTAAGAGAAGATGCTCCAGAATTATAAGCAGAGATGATAGCCGGGGTCTGTTCCGTGTGTATTACTAAGTTAGATAGATCATCTTACCACTTATGTGCAACCCTCAAGGATGTCAAAACGCATTTAAAGTTTTCGGTGGCCTTTATCCCAAGGTTGTGTTGTATGTCATCCTTCACTCTTAAGCAGTCACGGGTTTAGAAAGACGATTCACATGGGTCATATTGTTTTCTCAATAAAATCTACAAAGAAAGAACAGAAAGATAAAAAAAAAAATTAGAGGGATCGTCCTTTGTCTATTATTTTTAGCAACATTACAGCAGATTTACTAATGAAAATGGCATAAACTAAACCAACAAATAGATGGTGTAAACTTTAAAAAACAAAAAAACCTCATCTCCTTAATTCAAGCAATAATATATATATTTTTCCCAGCATGTATGTTTTTTATCCAACACTCATTTCTGATGGAATTTAGCAAGACCTCTATTAGAGAAAAATAAATTCTTTCAACGTTACTTTATTCAGCTGCTGCTTCTAACCGACTAAAATTGGAATTTTTTTTTTTTTGCGATCCAAACTTAGGGGTTGTTCACATGGCAGAAATTTTTCTAGTTGAAAATTCAGCTTCAGGAATTTTAAGCTGATTTTTCGGCTTGCCCAAATTCCAAGGTCCCACATAGAAAACATGTTCACAAAGAAAATATATGACAGGGTTCATACACTAATCAATATCATAGTCAGCAATGAATTTTGGGAATTATTTAAGGAAACCTGTTTAATAAGCCTTAAAACTAGTAGGCCGGTGCAGAACCATATTACTACCTAGATCCTGTATCTACTTATCCCACAGCTTACTCTGGTTCCTCTGGTTGATACATAACAGAAAAATAAGTTAAATATTTGTTTTTGCAAAAATCATTAAACATTTTGTCGGAATTTTCTCTAACAATCTTAGTGGTGACAATCTTTTGTCTTCATTGGTTGACAATGGATACTTTCTATGGTCTGGGACTTGTCAGAAACCCAACCATGATTTCCTCATTGTGGACATCAGGCAGGGACACTACATGTATGAGAAGATAACACAACCAAAATAAGGGAGGGTTCACACTATCGTTATCAATGTCCGTTACTCTCATCCGTCACAGGATGATAGTAATAGACCGTCTGAGGTCCACCTATATTCACCCCAGTGTAAAAAAACATGTTTTTTTTTTTTTACTTTTCTAACTTTTCCTTCCAATTGCGAAAGACAATGTCCGTCGTGTTGTTTACATTACAGTCAATGGGAATGGACACAGACAGAGGGGGCTACATATGTGTCCATTACTTTGCAATCATTAATGTCCATTGCTGCTATCCTATGATGGATGACAACACAGACATGAATAACAGTAGTGTGAACATAGCCTAAGGAAATCATGCCTGGGTTTCTGACAAGCGCCAGACCATAGAAGCTTTCTATATTCATGGCTGTATCCATTTGCACCCTATTGAGACAAAAGACTGTCCAGGGTAAAAAACCACAAGTAATACAGCACTTAAACTGACCATGTTTCCCATAGCAGGCTAATGTATGTCTATTTTACAGTGTTTAGGGAATTGCTTCTGAAAGCAACATCAAATGAAATCCTGCATGTAAACGGCAAGATAAAAGTGGATGTGATCTGCAAGGAGACACCAATTAGACCATATTAGATAGAATAGGAGGACATTTTATAATTATTATTATTATTATTATATCTTTTTTTTCACACATTTTATTTTCCGTATGTCAGGCAGGTGAAAAATGTATTAAGAGGAGTGCATCTTATATTTACTTTGGAACAAACCACTTCAACTATTTTCTTTGCATAGACTGGTGGAAACATGACAGTCAACATGGCCCAATTTGTTTCAACGACTGTATAAATACACATATGAACGCACTTCTATGCCATGCCCGACACGCTACATAAGTTTGGAAATCCACTTTACCAAGTGTGTTGAATGCAGCTCATCACACTGTAGAGATTTACAGCCATTAAAGGGTTAAAGTAAAGTACCAGAAAATTACAGCCAGTGATACAACCTAGCACAGATGGCAGAGAGCTCACGACAGCTTACCATATACCGTCCTTCCAAGTAATAGAACTAAGCAGAAAATGCCCTTGACCGGGACAAATCAGTATCAACGCCTAACTTGTATCAGCCATGGATAACTAAATAAACTGGACTGAAGGTGAGATCACACTAACATTATTCAATGTTCGTTGCTGTCATCCGTCGCAAGAGGACATTGAATGACAGATGCGGATAGCCACCCCCGTCGTGTGTCCGTCTGTATTTACTCCAGGTAAAAAAAAAACAAAAAAACACAAAACACATTCATGTAGAACTTTTTCTTCCATTACAAAAGTAAACAAACATGATGGAAAACAGTGTCCACCATGTTTTTTTACATTAGAGTCAATGGGATCAGACACAGATGGAGGGGGCTCTGTGTCTATTAACTCTGCTACCTATGACAGATGACAGGAACAGACATTAATAATGATAGTGTGAACATAGCCTAAGTGTATACGCCATGGTATAGAATTTGGGTTTTTTGTTTTTTTAAAGGCTGATTCTTTATGGCACATTGCAGTCTGTTGCACTTTCCATACAGTAAAGATGGGAACACATCTATCACTGAATAGAGGCCAAAAGAAGCACTCTGGGCCTCCACTGGCATAATGGAAAGCCTGTAGGTTAATTTAACGTATGCCCGGAAGCTTTCCTGTGACATACTGTAAAAGTACACTGGCGACGCAGTGTGAGAAGACCCTTAGAAGTGCTTTTAGCACCAGGAGAAAATAGTGTGAAAAGCAGGTGCAGGAGAAAAAACACTGCTGGTTCAAACAAAGTTGGGTCCCGTCAGACATCTTCTACTATGGCCACTGGTGCCAAAAAAAGCTGGAGGCTAGTGGCACTGCACTTCAAGTGAATGGGAGCTGGGCTGCTGTGACAAGGCTCAGCTGCTACACAGAGAACGGAGCTGTACATCTGACTTTTCCAATGCTGACGCATCGATGATATTGATATCCAAATGATGAGTTATCAATATTGTTAACCTGGAAAAACCCCTTTAGGCTAAGGCCCCATGTTGAGGAAACAGCGTTTTTGTTGCATATTTTGCTGCATTTTTTTGAGCCAAAGTCAGGAGTGGCTTGAAAAGAAATGCAAAATATATAGAATGCTTTAGACATTTCCCTTCTGGTTAATCCACTCCTGACTTTGGCTCAAAAAAAAAAAAAAATGCAGCAAAATCTGCAACAAAAAACACTGTGTTTCCAGAACGTGGGGCGTTAGTCTTAATATGAGAATAAATAGTCTGGATGTTACAGATGGCCGAAATCCTTTCGGCTCACACTGGCCAATGGCCATATGATTTTGCTGGTAAAACTGAAGTATTACTCTTGTGGTTGAATTTGGTTATGATTCCCAAACTACGAATCTCATCTTATTGTCTGTGAGCTTCCAATTCTTAAGTACCCTTTGGGGGAAAGGAAGCATCTGTCCAGAGAAAAGATTATATAGAAAAATAAAATTCTATGGCATTTGTGTTATTTTACAAAACAGGCCTTAGAATCTAAAACTAGGTTCCACCAAATGGAAATGTAGCCTTTAGGGCATTGCTTCCAATCAGAATTGCCATACCATATAATACATGGATATGTTAAATACATTGTGCTTACTTGAATACCCTGACAAAAGAACTTTGGTTCAAATTACAATGTGTGCAGAAATGGATATTATTATCTGCGGAAAAGAAAGTGGGGGAAAAAAAAGAGTAAAATTATGGGTTAATTGACTCTACCACCTTATGACTACTTGGGTAATGTGATTGGAACAATTACTCAGCCCCCAGGAAGCTCTGCCTCTTCCCTCATCTCCTGTGCTCACTGCTAGTTACATGTGGTATGGGGGCTGGCTGAATACAACATGATAATAGTAAAGCCAATTCCCATGATACAGTTAACTAGTGTTGAACACAGGAGAGGAAGGAGGCTACAGAGTGATTTGGGGGGCCAGGTGCAGGTCCTGATCATGTGACCCAGGGTCAGAACCAGCCTGGAACCTCTGGGTTCATCACCTAAAAACTCCAGAGAAAATAACTGTTCACGGACTCTCTGGAGAACTCCTTTAAGATTTCTTGAGTGTGAAAAGAATTCTGGCCAGTTTTGTTTTACAAAGGCAGGAGGTCTCCTTTAGAAAGATATACTCACGTATTACTGTCTACAATCACTTACATTTCCCCTTTAAATTATAAATGGAGTAATTCTAGAGTTCAGGGAACATCACACATGTGAGCCAAAAGATATTGAGCAATGAAGACTAATTAAACATGTTCTGCAGGTCAAAGATCTGAACACTTTTTTGTTTGCAGTAGTTCCACACCTTTATGTCAGAGACAACTAATCTTCACTACTGGTAATGATATGGAGAGAACTGACATATGCCGTCACACCTAAAATTATTATTTTCTTCCTGGTTCCAGAATTCGAGTATAATTGTTTCCGGCTGTCTATTTTTGTTTAGTTATACATGGCTGGTTTAGCAGATGGAATTTTGCGGACTACTTTTCCACATAAATGGAGGTACTCTCCAAGCTATTTGGCTGGGGTGTGAGTGTCGTTATGAAATTCACCCATCATCCCATCAAAAAACATCTTTGCATTTTAATGTCAAAGTATATGTGGTTTTTGGATTGCGAGCAGGAGTTTGCCTGCTGTCTCTTCTTCTCACTTTATGTATTCTTCAACAAGCTGGTGGACGGGCTTTAACTGTTTGATAGACCGGACAATACGAAGTACCTCAGTAGATATATACATTGCCTTTAACATGAGAGATTTATTATGATTGCTAGAAATGAATAATAATATAGATCAAATAATATGTGCAGTAAATGTAAGTTACATTAAAGGTTTGGAGAGGAAAAAAAACCCCAAAAAACTTACTTGCTGCCACGACAGGCAACGGACTTGCAGTGAACTCAATGTTATCTTTGCGTTTACATCAAGCGACAACTAACACTGTCCAAGCCTTTACCATCAAACTACAATTAGCTGTCCTTGTAGCAGGAGATAACAGCTCTGAGAGCAAGCATGATCCAAGAACTCATCCCCCTTCCCCTTCAGAGAGCAGTGAGTCATGTCACTTGTTGTATAATGCTGGATTAGCAGAGATACAGGCCAGGAACCAAGGAAACAATGTGTAAACAATGGGAGGATTTCACAAAGCAGGCATACGAAGCAGCATTGCTAAATGTATTTAGGAAAACTTAAACTTTACAAACGCTTGCAGTTTATCTGGGATCCTTGAGATAGTAATACCCCTTTAATTTCCTCATTGGTCCAACACCAAAATACTGCAAGAGGTCAACGCATGACATATCAGCCATAAAGGGAAGGTCTCAACACGACAACCCCTGGTGACAAATCTAGATGTCATAGAGTTTTTTTTTTGTTTTTTTGTATGTTTTTATTTTAAATGATAGCAATCTGAATGGCAGGACAATACCAGAATAGTTTTCCCATTCTCATCTCAATGCCAGACTGATTATAAAATCACGAACAAGCCAGTTGTTAGGTGTGACACCCTGAATAACTACTTCAGGCCTGCACTGGCAGCTTTCAGACAAAATATAACCTGACAACTACTCCTCTAATGTCAGACAGCTGCTACAGCATGACACATGCATTGGGAAACAGATCAGTATTACTCAAAAGGGCCTGCCTTAACCCGGGGACACACTGGACGAACAGACTGCTGAATTGCCCTGAAAGCCACTGTAGCAAAATCCACGTGGTATCAGGTCGCCTTGCCCAAACTGCTGCAGGTCTCCTATAGCTTTCAATTTCTGTGTTGCAAAGGTGAATAACACAAGTAAAAGCTGCAGCAATAACTGACATGTAGGCTTACAATCCACGGCGGAGGTCACTTTGTTAACCCATTAGTACTGCCCAGGTGTCCCCAGACTTAAAAGGGTTATCTGGGAAATATTACAGTTTATCTGTACATTCCCTGCCTTGGTTAAGCTATGTTATTACTATACACCTCAGCCCCTGATTTATTATCTTTGCAGAGGGCCGCTGGGGAAGGGGCAGAAATCTCGCTCCTCTACGTCCCCTTCCGACACTCTGTCACATGGCCGACTCCACTCTATTGAACTGATGTCAGTGAGTCAGAATGGCGGCATGAGAGACAGAAGAACTAGAGTTCTGGCCTCCTTAGCCGCCCTCTGCAAAGGTAATAAACAGGACCCCAGGGGACCAAGGTGTATATTAGTAATAAAGCAGGGAATGCACTGGAAAGCACCCAAAAACAGCTATAAAGCTAGTAAGTTAGAACAAGTTATCCAAAGGTGATTATGGTATTATGCTTATTTTCTTTGTTTTCTTGCATGGCAATTTTTGCAAAAGTGAGAACAAGCAGGGCAGCCAAATTGGTTGTCACTTTCTAATCGTCATTTGGTCACTGTGCTCCAGCAAAAGTAATGTGTCAAATTCATTCAGTTCCTGGTGTTACTAATACAAGTCAATTTTATGAAAAAAAAAAAAAAAAAAAGACAACGGAATTGTACAACGTTAGTGAAGCTACAACATCATGTATTCATTTCCCAAAGTATTTGGAAGGCGATGGGGCGTGATTTGTGGAGCCTTAAGACTGCTGAAAGAAACTCCAATGATAAAAGATTAGTATTAGAAGTAGTGTTGAGCTAGGACAAATCATCATGTGGAATATTTTATAAATATAAGCAGATGTGGCGAAGCATGGTAAGGTAAGAATACCGAAGTACTGACAATGATGCACAATAAAATACAAAAGGAAGAAATATCAAAAATAGAAGCCAAATGATCTAGAAATAGAAAAATATTCCATCATAAGAGAATATCAATTTGAAAATATTAGATACAAAAATTTTTTAGAGATTCAACTACAAGACACAGGACTTTGCAAACCTAATGTTCAAAAAATGTCAAGACATCCTAATATCCATAGACAGAAGTATCCAAGCTATCCCACCTAGAAGATGACAAGGAGCAATGAGGATGATCTCACTAGGATTGATAGTGGCTTAAATACCAGATGGGATAATGGAATCATCTACTAAGGGCCACCTGCAGCTTGGATATCTAAACCTTTACAAAATTAGTCCCATAAGTCAATGTTAACATGGTGGAATTTTCCAGGGCTGTGGATTCAGGAGTCAGACCCAAATCCTGCTCTGATTCCGACTCCTTCACAAATGGCTGATAGCCATGGTCAGTCAGAAGCAGTAAAGATCCTCCAATACATTAAAAATCTAGTGATTGATTCCTATGAAAGAAAATTATGTATCAAACTGTATATCCAATTCATTATACAATATAATTAAAACTACATTTTATTTTAAAGCCGGCGTTGGTAACTTTTTTTTCTCACTCCACAGCCCTGGAATTTCCAAATGGATGTTGGCACATATTTCATACTAAAAATTCACCTCCCATTGTTTTCAATTAGGAATCCACATCACCCTATATATTGGTGTGGAAAAACAAAAATAGGCAACATGTCCCTTATTTTAGTGGGCTCCACATGGATGTACCAGTGGGTAGTCATCCACAGATTAGCCTCATAATAACATGCACAAGGATCTACGGCACATAATGCTGCACATCTGCTATACAGATGAGCCAGGGTCAGTCAGAAGCAGTAAAGCTCCTCTAATTCAGTAATAATCTGGTGATTGATCTAAGGAGATCCTGGGGATATGTGCACATATAGCACTCGTCTACAGGCCTGGTGACTGAGACCTCTGCAACAAACTTGAGAAGATGGGCCCCTGTGAAAGTGGTGGGTGATACTGGTCTGCATAGATGACATCGCAGCCACAACCATGCGCTTGGCTTGCACGTGGGTAGGGACTGGAGGACCAGTAGGGGGATTCACCTGCTCTCCTGTGGGCCAGTTCAAGCCTAAATAGGATGACAGACCTGCATCCAGACTTCTTTGGCAGAGCTTGTCGCCCGAGAAAACAAGATCTGGATGGACTGAAGATCGGCTATGTTAGATGTCCGCACACGTTCTCCCTACATCAGACGTGTGTACTTTGAACTAGGGCCGGGTCATTATGACCCAAATCAAAATTAATTGAGCATTTTACCTCGATTAAGATCAATAAACAATTATTTTAGGGCACTCCCCTTTTTACTTGCCATGCCCCCTACTTATATGCCACGGAATTTTGGTTTCCATTATTGACATATCAGCAATCCTGATTGGGCAGTGTATAGTCAGTGACATATCCTTTGGAATATGTGTAAGTATAAGACGGGATAGCAGGGATGTAAAATAATTGAAATAATCGATGTGGACAAGTTTACGATTAGTTGAGCTGACTTTCGATTATTTCCTGAATAATGCCCTGATCTACTTTAAAGCATTTTGAAATATAAAGTCGTTTTACATATAAAAGAAAAAAATCCTTGGACAATAGTCTAGTTCTATAGAACCCCTATCTAAACACAGGGGAAACATAAAAATAAAAAAAACTTTCGAAAAGGAGTTGTCTTGAAAGGACAACCCCTATACCCATACTACGGTTGGCTTCGCATTCCATCCATAACAATCTAGGAATTTCTTGTATTCCAATCCTTTGCGATTCCGTTGTTCATACCATGTCAAGTGAGGGGTTAACAGTTTGAATGTGATCGCCCAATTCTCATTAAATACATTTAGCATGGCAAAATATAGAAAATATAAAGGAAAAGTTGAGGAATTCTGAAATATCAGTATAAATTCAGACATCTCTAGCGCTGTACAATTATCTGACACAGAAGGAAGAGGTTACTTCAAAAAAACTTAACGAAATTGAGCAATTAAAGTTTTAGAAAGATTTAAAAACATAAAAAAGGATTATGGTAATGGGGACAGTGAAATTACCCGCAGCTGCCACCAGAACTGACGTTAAATATCACTTCACATTAGCACTTCAAGGACACATCAGAAATGTGTGCTGGGAATTTTATCACAATCAACAAAAAAAGAAAAGGCAAAAAAAAAAAAAAAAAAAAAAGACGCTGAGTACACACAAGCTCATTGTCTTTCTGCAGAGGTCAAACAAGTCCTGGCATCCTATAAGGTGGGGGAAGAGTCATGTAAATCTTTAGTCAGCAGAGTCTGAGGGAAAAACAATTCTACTCAAATGGCTGCTGGTATTATACCACTTATAACCTAAATACCCAAGAAAGAATGGAGAACAAAACTGTACATAGCGTAGAAGACATCTGTTAAAGTGGAAGTAAACTTGATTTTCTGGCATTATTTGTGTCATTAATACATTATGTAATATACTTTGTTAACAGATTTTGTCTCCTTTCTGTGAAATCCTGCATTTTTCACTCTTCCCCTTGTTTCTATACTGAGAGCTGTTCCTGCCTCTCACTGAATGTTACGGTGTATGGAGGACGGGGCTGTGTAATATGTAGAGAAAAGGAGGAGAGGGGAGGGTCATTGCAAACAGTTATATGTCGGACATTATAAAACGTACAAACTTGCTTTTGGTGTTATATGAAAGAGGAGAATCTCTCAAGGTTGCAGTGCTATCTAAATTATTTCCAGAGATATCACTGGTTAAAATCACAATCGGGATTAGGATATTTATATGCAGCTGTATAATATATATGATCTAAAAATCCCAATCACGACTGTGTTTTCAACCAGTGATATCTCTGGAAATAACTTAGACAGCATATTTATTGCAAAATGCATGCTTAGAAAGAAAATAATCTCCTCTTTCATATGACACCAAAAGCAAGTTTCTACGTTTTATAATGTCTGAGATATAACTGTTTGCAGTGACCCTCCCCCCTCATTTTCTCTACGTTACACAGCCCCGTACTCCATACACAGTAACATTCAGTGAGACAAAATTATTTACATTTGCAAAAATATTTAACTTCTAATTGTCTACAGGTTTATGGCTTACAGGTTATGTTTATAGGAAAACCCCTATAACTTTAAGGCTGTGTTCACATGGAGTTTTTGGCAGCGGATTTTGACGCAGAATCCGCCTCAAAATCCGCTTGAAAAAACTCCTCCCATTCATTTCAATGGGAGTCAGTAGCGTTTTTTTTCCGCTAGCGGGAAAAAAAAAGCAACATGACCTATCTTGCCGCGGATTCCGCGGCTCGAGACGCGCTCCTGATTAGGCCCATTCATCCGGACCTAATCAGGAGCGGGATGCCGCAACGGAATGCTGATGCACTGCATCAGGCATCCCGCCGCGGCTGACCGCGGCGAGAATTCCGGCGGCAGAAAATGATTTTCATTTTCCGCCGTGTGAACACACCCTTAGGTGGTCATAACTTATTTCTGGGCACAGTGACTGAAGAGCCATGTCACCATCAAGGATTTAGACTTATTCACTGTAGAAGGTGCAGCTGCTTTTCTCAGCCTGAGTGAGGCTCAGATGTCTGTCTACTTCTAACCCTGTACAAGCTGTCATATAAACATGAACTGTTCACTCACTGGACTCTTTCCGACTACACAGTTTGAGTTATTTTATTTTTTTTTTCTTAATTTTTAACAGTCTTGAATTACAGCACTTGTATGGAAATGGAAAAAAGTAAAAGTCACACCTAACAAAGGGTTAAGAAGGTCTTGTGAGCACTGTTTCTTGAACGCTACTATGCCCTGAATACTGAATATACAATTAAAGGGAGTCTGTCACTAGAACCCAGCATATCAGCCCAGTCTCGTAGATGGATCTGCTCCCATTAACTTCAAAAGCAACAGAGCTTTGTATATGGCTTCCGGCACCTGAATCAGCTGATCAGTGTGTGAGATACAGGTGATGGACTCCCACCAATCTGATACTGATAACCTATTCTGCGCATAAGTCATCAGTATCCATTACCTGTGAGTCTCAGACAACCACTTTAAAGGGAGTCTGTCACTAGAACTAGGCCAAGTTAGCGTCACCCAACTCTTAGACAGAGAGCTCCATTGTTTCAAATTAATGGAAATCAATTCCATTAGTTACAAATGCATTTTTGGTTGATGTCAGGATTAAAAGGGATATTCCCATCTTATAAAGTGAAGGCATATTGATAAAATATGTCCCAGAAAATGAAGGGTTAAATGTTCTTCCCCCGCACGTTGCTGTACCTGGCCACCTAACTGCGTATGAAACTGCCCTTGACCCGTATACTACAGGGTGACACTGTGTGGCAGAAAGACAGGGGATGGGGACTTTATTTTCAGGATTAGATAGGGTCCCAAAAATTGAACCTCCACTGATCAAAAAGTGATATAAGTGATAAAAGGCATATCCTAATGATGTACCATGACTTTATAAGATGGGAAAATTGATTTAAGGTTTCAGCCCACCTCTAAATCTGAGAACCAAAAAAATAAAATATATTAGGATGCCAACAAACTGCCAATAAAACAGCGTGGTACAAAGTATACTGGGAATCCCAAACCATGCCGTGCTCACGTGTAACCAGATATTCTACAAGCTAGGACTCTGCAACTCAGCAATTTGTTGGAGCTTTTTGCAATACACCATCATGATTATAGTACAATTAGTAGCAATGTTTATGGTGTCTTCTGCCTACAAAAGGTTTTATGATCTAATATGTGGTGTGTCATGGATGTTCATGCCAACATCTTCTTTCCTTTCCCATTAGTGTAGGATGAATCTGTAACTACTACACAACGCATCACAAAGCTGAATGCAGTTTTCACCATCATACCAGTCAATCCTAATAAGAAACTCTAGTTAAACTTTTCGGCAACGTTTGATTTTCTGGTAGCATTTGTGTTATTAATACATTTTGTAATATACTTTATTAACAAATTTTGTCTCCTTTCTGTAAAATCCTGCATTGTTTTATCCCTCCCTTGCTTCTCTATTGAGAGCTGTTCCTGAGCTTCTCACCATGTACAATATATGGGCTTGTGGGTAATGCAGGGAAGGTAAGGGTGTGGGGGGGTGGGGGGGGGGTCACTTCAAAACAGTTATATCTCAGGCATTATAAAACATACTAGAAACCTGGTTCTAGTGTCACATGAAAGCGGAGATTCTCATCTTTAAAATAACACAGAGATTCTATGCAGTTGCAGTTCTATCTGTATTATTTCCAAAATGATGTAATAGAGGCACACTTTATTAGCCCATATGTGCAATGTTTTAGCTCTTCAAAAGAGCCTCTTTTTCTTGAGAAAAGCTGAAATGTTGAACATATCGGCTAATAAAATATGTCTTATTTTTCTATTGTATTGATCTTGAGTGCTTTTATTTATATTTTGCATTATTTCCAGCGATCTTACTGGTTAAAAACAGAGTCGGGATTTGGAGCAGCCACATCTGCATATAAATATCTCAATCGCAATTGTATTTCCAAACAGGGATATCTCTAAAATAGGTTGCCAATTCTACCTTATGCGCAAGCTACGTGTTATCTCTACCTTAACCTTAAAGCCGTTTTTGTTCGTCGGACACAAAGTCCTGCATGTCCGACTTTGTTTCCGATGAAAAAAACGGCTTCGTGGCGCAGAGGGTGTAAGCGCACACCACAAGCACTGCTTTAAAAACCCATTCAAGTGAATGGGTTTTTAAGCAAAGCGTCGCAAACCTTTCCCTATGCAGTTTTCCGACATTTAGGTTGGATTCGCGGCGGACGGAGTGCCGTCGCAAGTGTGAACCCACCCTTAGTCATGTACACAAAGTATCACTTCCAGAAATGATGGATACACATAAGTCCTCTCATAGGGACATCTAGACAATGACACAGTTAATTGAATCGTACCTGACAGACACGTCATCTCGATATTCCCATTTATATAAGAAAGGGCTTTAAGAAATCCAAGGTAGCCAATGCTTCAAGAAATTTGCTCATGAGTGTTTGCTTGCTTTTGCTGATGTTACTGACAGTTATTATTAGTACTACTAAAAATTAATCTGGCTTCTAGACTGGTCTAACTGTCTCGTAAAGTCTACAACACTTTGACCATCCCTTGTCTAGAAGCTACTTTAAGCTGTCAGTCCTGTTGGAACAGTATCATATATGAGGCAGCTTCATATAAGTAGTCTTAGCCCAGAGGCCCATATATAAAAATTAACAGATTGATGCTTTACAAAACAATAAGCCTACCGAAACCTTTTCATATGCAGAAATCTATACTGAATGAAGCCGACGATGGTCAAACATGATGCAATAACAAACAGACTTCAGACAAGATTAGACCAAAATTAGGGGCAATGTAAATTTAGCTCAAAAGATAGTGTAAAATAATCAAAACCGTAGATAACTCTAGAAATGATTTTCCATTCTTTATCTAATCTTAAGAAATATTGCACTGACAATGACTAAGTTTAGACTTTTACGATGGCAGATTTTACTTTTTACTGCTTGTTGATGGGAGGATATGCTATCTTATCGTCATTGCAGACGCAGGAATTTAAGGCCAATAACACAGATTTGACTTCCGAAAAAGTTATGACACCAAGATGGCCATTTACATATTTATATATTACAAACAACTTCCTAATCTGCATAGTCTTTGTAGATAGTTCATCCATAAATGGTTGGGACATTCTATCGGTTTCTTCTTCAAGAATCCTGTAAAAATCCTGCTCATATCTGCGTCAGATTAATCTGTTCTTTGGGTCCGTTGCAGGACCTAAAGAACAGAAAAATGGTCCATCTAATGACAGACATACACAGATCGTACTGACTTTTATGGGGTCCATCAGGTGTCATTTTTTTCTCCCTGAAATCACCGGATGAAAAGGAAGCCCAGGGCTATACCGCAGGATTCGGAAGCATGGGGAGGTTGATCCAGACAAGGTCTGGCTGTCCACCCTCCACCATCAAATATTTATGGCCTATTCCTAGACAACCCCTTTCACATTATTCATGCCTATATAATATTTGATTGCATAACAGCAAATTTCATACACCTCTTTGGCTGAAAACCTCTCAAAGTATTTTTACTTAGGCTGTAGTAATCATAGCGTTCGGGGACTGTTCGAGGACTCCGTCCCTCATTCTGCTTGAAATACGCCCATTTTTGGGCATAAACCTGGCAAACCTGATTATAGTCTATGGGGTTCATGAGTAACCACTTTTTAAGCGGATAGGGTTTCTGTTTTTAGGATCTGAAGAACGGGAACCTGAACACTAGTGTGAACCTAGCATCAGCTGGAAAAATGCAGTGACCTCTGTTTTTAGCTGACTGTTTAGTCATTCATAGTACTTACTCAGATTAAGGTTAATTGTTTTAGTACCGGGCGCCGCCATGTGCAAATACAACTTTATCTGCTTGAAGTAAAAGTAGAAAAACTGACTAGATAGTACAGTAAAAATAAAACTGGGGATAACAGAACAAGAGAGGGACTGGAGTATTTTGGTTACAAGTAGTGTTGAGCGAACCCGTCGAAGTTCGGGTTCGACACGTTCTGCTGAACTTTGCCCAAAAGTTCAGTTCGGGTACCCGAACCCCATTGAAATCAATGGGGCCCCAAACTTTGACACAAAAATGGCTGTAAAACTTTTTTTTTTTTTTTTTTTTTTTTTTTAGTGATGTCCCACTATGGGACCTGAACCAGTGATATACCGATCGCTGGTTCAGCACTATAGACTGTAATACACGTGTATTGCATTCTATAGAGGAAGCCAGCCTATGCAGACTGACTTAGGCTGACTTCCTCTCTTCTTGGCAGGATCAACCAGGTACTGGGGGCTCCTAGCATCCTGGGGGTCAATGGCCAGACCCCAGGCTGCAGAAGATACATATGGGCACCCCCCGATCTTGCCATGGTGGGTGCCGAGGGGGACGTTTGGCATGGCGGAACCCCTTGGAGGCCGCGGCCATGTTTTACCGAGGGGTTAAAATCCACGAGGTCAGCTCCGATCGGGGGTTCAGGAGCAGGGTGTTAGCTGTCAGTTACAGCTAACACCTGCTCCCAATGCCAGCCGAGGCATTCAGTTCCCTGACAAACACCTAAGATGCCGCGGTCGCTATTGACCACGGCATCTTAAGGGTTAAACAGTGGGGGATCGGTGTTATCACCGTCCCCGCTGTTGCAGCAGGAGCCTGGCTGTCAGATACAGCTGGGCTCCCATGGCGATCGCACGGGGTTAAAGCTGGTTGATTGGCTGGTTGATGAGCAGAACCCAGATCCGGATTTCAGTGCTGACATTTAGGCTCGGGGTCGGGTACCCGAATGCACGAAGTTCGGCACGGACCCAAACTGTGCAGTTCGGGTTCACTCAACACTAGTTACAAGTAAGCTAAGCACTAAAGAGGATAGTTCACCGTCTCCACCAACTCCAGTTCTTTGCATCCTTTAATAGGTGGCGCCTCCACTAATTCTGGAGTAGTTAGAATTTTTGGTGCTCTTAGTTTCAGCACAATAATGCTCTCTAAGGCAGAGAATTGGGGTTGGTAGAGGTGGTGAAAGGTCCTCGCTAAAGTCAAGCAACAGCTGCAAAAGCAAATAAGATTGGTTTATTTAAATATATATATATATATATATATATATATATATATATATATATATATATATTATTGCATTTATATGTTTAGTTTTAACATCAATGGGAACACAAGTTTAAACTCTTAGAGAAAGTTATAAGGTTTGCAAACCCACAAGAATACCAAAACTGGGGAAGGTCAAACTTGCTAAAGAAGAAAACTAAGACAATAGTAAATGATGACTGGTTATGGGATTTGTTACTTGTATTGTCTGAAATGTACCAATATGCACCTGATACAAAGCCATTACTTATAACATGTGTGCTATTACAAGAGTACACGTGATTTGTCATTTTCTGGTATTTTTACCCATGTCACACCACCTTTAAAAGGCAGAAAAGGTTATTATAGGATTGTGGAAAAAAAAACAATTGGAACCGGTTCTAGAGTCATCATAAATTCATTAATCAATCTGACAATGAACTGCATATTTTCTTATTTCCCATCATTTACATATTGCTGACATGTTCCAAAGTACTGTACATAAGGTTCTTACATTGATCCCTGTCTTCAGAGGAGCTCAGAATTAGATCTCCTCATCTCAGACACACGCACATTTGTAGCGTTACCAGAATCGTGTTCTTAAACTTTAGCTCCAAAATCAATGTCCTGACACACTTTGCTATTTAATAGTGAGTCACGACCCCGACCTGTCTGTATAAGACATTTCACAATCAGGGTTTATCATAAACAGAAAAAATAATAAAACCAAGGCTAAGGCTTTACGGTAACCTCTGCTCGTGTCACCTGAAAGTTTACCTAAGGAGGCGGAAACTGACGAATGGAAAAATTTTCACCAGTCTAAATTTTTACCATAGTTGCAGGATGCCCTCCTCACTCATCATAAAGTTACCGGCAACTTTACACAACCTAGTCTAAACCTGGTCACATTTCTTATCATATGAACTATTGATATAACTGCACCTGTCCACCAATGGTTGTATTCCTTAATTTAGAAACAAACGCTAAAAACAAAGTGTGAACAGTGCCCCAGCGGAAAGCGGCTTATCAACCATTGAAAGTTACGGAGAAAGTCCTGTGCTGCATGAGACCAGAATCTTATCACACATAGTAGACGTTCCTCCACAGCTACACCTTAACATACCACTAGGGTGCACGTCACAGCCTCAAGGAATGTGGAATACTAATAAACCTACCAATTTTATGAGCATGGAAAGGCAGACGTTTCTAGTAACCAATATCATGTATATAAATGTCCGATGTGCTTATCTCTTGTCTTAAAGACCTTTTACCAGCTCTACCAACTCCAACCTTTTGCATCCTTCAATGGCGCTCCCCTGATTCTGGCACAGTTACATTTTTTTTCTCTAGCCCCCATCATTCCTGAGCAATCATTTCTTCTAACTTCAGCACCCAGCATGCTAATATATTGTCAAGTGGACGGTTCCAGACTATCTACTCCAGCCCAGGACCGCCCTCCTGACAGTAGAGATCCTAGTGGAAGAGTGAAGAAATCAGGCGATACCTTTTAGAGGCTAACTGAGTATATTTATAAGTAAGCTTTCAGGAGTACTCGCTCCCTTCATCAGACATGGTGTGATACAAGAACTGAAAATTAACAGATTTTTATACACATGGTTTTCAAAGCATTTTAGAGTCCTTAAAAAAAATTGCAATCTAAGTAGAGAAGTTATTTACAACAGGTCAAAAAAACAGTCTGGAAACTTGTGGTGCGTGACGGGAGGGATCAGTAATTCTTGCTGTTATCTGTTTGCTATCAGGAGGTGATTTGTGTCCCTCACAGGTCATACATAGTGTGATTTGAAGCTGGCATGAATATAGGGACAACAGACTCAAGGACATATTTCCAGTCCCCCCTCTCCTCTCGACAACCACCAAACCTGAGGCGCATTATCGTCCGGAGTGCCCTGAAGGCCCCAACTGAAAATGGCACCTCACCTTGCCTACATAAAAGGTGCATGACCTGCAAGCACATCCACACCGCTGACAGTGTACCTATCCCACAGTCACAACAGGTGCACAGAATTAGGGGGACATTTTCCTGCAGGTCTTCCAATGTGGTGTACCTCATAATGTGTGTGCAATGTCCCACCACAGGCCTCTATGTGGGGGAAACAGGGCAGAGACTCAGTCAACGAATGAACTCACACAGATCCACCATTAATAACAGCAGAACCGATCTCCCAGTGGCCGCACATTTCTCCGGAGAAAACCACTCTATTGAAGATTTGCGGGTTGTGGTTTTAATGGGACATTTTAAGACGCAGGAGGCGAGGAAACAATGGGAGTACAAATTTATGCAAAAATTTCAAACTCTGCAATTTGGACTTAATATTCATGCCAGCTTCATGTCACACTATGTTTGAACCATGAACTGAACTCAATATTCATGCCAGCTTCAAATCACACTATGTATGAACTGTGAGGGTCACAGATCACCTCCTGATAGCAAACAGATAACAGCAAGAATTACTGATCCCTCCGTCACGCACCACAAGTTTCCAGACTGTTTTTTTGACCTGTTGTAAATAACTTCTCTACTTAGATTGCAATTTTTTTTAAGGACTCTAAAATGCTTTGAAAACCATGTGTATAAAAATCTGTTAATTTTCAGTTCTTGTATCACACCATGTCTGATGAAGGGAGCGAGCACTCCTGAAAGCTTACTTATAAATATACTCAGTTAGCCTCTAAAAGGTATCGCCTGATTTCTTCACTCTTCCACTACTTTCAATGGCTAACACGGTACAACATTATACTACTATCAAGTAGAGATCCTAATTAGCATATAGGGTCCTGAACCCAACAGCATCGATTGCTCAGGAATAGTAGGGCCTAGAGAAAAAAAAATTCCAACTGTGCCGAAATCAGTGGAGAAAGCACTCCAATATGTTTATCTTACATCCATCTGGCTTACAGCTCCTTTCCCCAGCCCAACCAGTGTTCTGTCCTGGCTGCCAGGACCTCGAGGCTCCATTCTGAAATTGGTTCTCTCAGATGGGAAAACCCCTTTAAGCCTTAAGCCCCAATGTTACGGAAAGCTGCTTTTTTGTTACAGATTTTGCTGCATTTTTTGAGCCAAAGCCAAGCGTGACTTCAGCAGGAAAGGGACATATATAGAAAGTGCTTATACTTCTATCAAGCTTTATCACATACGCTAACATGGAGTCTTCTTTGCACCAATAATATATATTCTTTTTAACCCCTCCAATTGACACATAGTACACCAGGAGACACAAGAGAGGTGCACAACAACAAAATGGTGCCAAGGTAGAGTACTATTTAAAGAAGATGTCCACCCCCTTACATATGTGACAGATACAGCAATAAAACATCTTCCCAGAACAAACTGTCCTGTTGCTCAGAGTATTTTGGAAAAACACATTTCCAGGGGTCGGATACACATTTTCCTCTTAATATTGCGCTATATGATTGATTCAGCCTAAAAAATAACTCAACATTGGCATTTAATCAACATCTTAAGACTACCAAGAAAAGCACTTGTACACCTTTAATATCCTTAATTTGTAACTGGATCCGTCAAGTCCACTGCCACGTGGACAAAGTAAATAGAGGCGTAAACAATCGAAGGAAATTGTCACCGAAAGATGTTTTGCAGCTAGGAAATGCCACATGAACTATTTTCTAGAGGCTACATTTACATTCACGGGTTATGGTATTTTGCTCAGTGAACGGACATGAATTTATAAAAAATTTCAACCATGAATAACGACACAAAATGTTCTGTCAATCTTGCCGTGTTTTTCTCCCTAAACAGGAAAAAAAAAATGCACAAACAATATGTTTGAAAAACAGGGCATGAATTTAGACCAGTATGCACACTGCGACGTCACGGCGTATAATACTGTCAGTAAATGTGTTATCCACAGTCTGAAAAACGTAAGCTTTGCAAAAAATGTATTAATAACTGATTTATATACAATTTTCATTTTCATTCAAAACTAAAGTAAAAATCTAATTCGAACTTTTGGTGCAGTTTATGGGCATTTTGACTTTCTCGAAAGTGCTTACAACATGCTCTACTATAGTACTGAAAGTTCCTTCCATGCTGCGGTCTCACCAGAAACCTTGGAAGTATACGCTGTAATGGATGCTACGCCAACAAATGACGTCCAAATGAAGGACAAAACACTCCTTTGGCCTGTGTCTTCTAAATCGGAGCCAAAAGCTGTCCATATAGATGACATATTTATCTGCAAATCACTGGCAGACTCATCTCTGTAGCATCTGCTGACATATATTATGTGTATGACCACCACAAAGATCAGACTCTTGGCAGACTCCACCAAGACTACCTGGATCTGCCAATGATCTGCAGATAAATATCTCAAGTGTATTGCCAGTTTAAGGCTCCGATTGATGTATATGGGGGAGTAGACATCAAACAACTCGCTGGAAATGAAAAAGAACATAACAGGAAACCACAAAAATTTCTAACTTAAACTTTCACTTTAAAAAGAAAAGAAACTACATTGGGACATGTTAAAGAGAAATTCCAAGCTATCCATAAAACGCTTTTATCCTCTATCCATAGCATTGATCAGTGAGACCCCTACCGATTCTGGCAACGGGGAATACCTCCCACTACACATTCAGCCTGACCGGTGGTGGACAGCGCCCCCATTCACTCGAATAGGAGCACCTTTGATAGCTACAGTTCTGAAGTGAATGGGAGCGCCGTCCACCACCAGTTTTTGTCAATATGCAAATAAATTCTTTGGAGCAACAAGGTTGTTGCCGCTTATCTCTTTGGTAACATCCCCATTGTTCCATTAAGAGCTCATATCTTGGCAACAGGTATCGATTCACGAGGAGAAAACACTGTTTGCTCCAGGTGACCCTAACCTAGCTATCTGCCGAGTTGGTTAAATTTGCCTGTTCTGATGAAAGACTCCTTTTCAGAAACCGAGCGGGGCGTCAGCGCCCCCACACAGATCAGTGTAAAATGCATGTAGTGCACAATGTTCTCACCTTCAGTCTATTCCTTAACAACCTGCCAAGCGACCTTTGTGCTCGCTGCACTTAACAGATCTAAAAATAATGACCCGTTACATTAAGAAATCAAAGGGATTGGCGGAATATACAAATTAATAAAATGTTTAGGCGCAGACACAGAACTGAGGGGTGGAGGCGGCATGTATGAAGACATATGAAGTCATGTATTATGTTACATCTATGAAAAAAATTACATAACCGGCAAATCATCTGGAGAAAGTAATCAGTTAGATAATCCCTAAACCCATACAGATTATGGAACTGTGTATTCATCTTGGAAACATTTCTGAATTTGGCTGCATTTATAAAATCTTTGCAGTCACGCAATGTGGTGTATGTCAGAACATGCTGCCATCTTCTCCCAACTCCACAGCACCCCATGTCTGACAGCTTAAGGGTCCATTCACATCACGTTTCCTACACCCATTTGGCAGATCCCTGTAATGGATGTCAAAAATATAAAAGCAGATGCAAATGGATGGCCATCCGTTTAGAGATCAATGTAGTATCATCTAAAAAGAAGGCATAAAGTCAAAGACGACCTTTCATGTCCTCATCAATGTGCGGTTTTATATACCGCTAGAAAACAGACAGTGTGCTGAATTCAGTGCACTGTCGGCTTTCCCAGTATGTGCCCCGATGCTGGAGATATTGGTGCCGTTAATTTCGGCACCGATATCCCCCCCACCGTCAGAAGGGTGGGCCTCACAGCTCAGCATCATCGCTGGGCGGTAAGGAACACTCCATCAGACAGTACAAGGCTATGTTAGAATACAGTCCGTATGGGCTCTATAATTGATATGTAAAAAAAAAAAAAAAAAAAAAAAAAAAATCTTAAAAACCTCCTTATTCTATTGGCACTGCTGAAAACACGTTCCATAAATGTACTCTAAGGGCCTACTCACAAGGCGGAATTTCACAGGTGGATTCTGACTATAATGGGAAGCAAAGATTGAAGCAGGACACTGGAATAATAAGCACCCGGCTTGATCTTGCCGTGGATTCTACAGATAGTCAGCCACAGAATCCTCGGCGTGGGACACTCTGCTTATTAAGACCATTCATCTAAGCATAAGCATTGTGTGAAAGCTGCGGTGAAAAGTCAAAGCCCTGCTTCGGCTTTCTGCGGTGAGATTTCGGAACAGATGTGAATTTTCACGGATCATCGGATCATGCTGCAATGTTCACCACAAGTTTATGTTTTTAGGGGTTTTCCCAAGAAAGCAAGTTGTTCCCTATTCATACCTTGCTGATCAGGAGCACGGGGGACTTTTATCCTCTGTGGTTGGGCAACGTGCGCTCTGCTCTATTCATTTCAATGGGAGTGTTAAAATAGAAAATACAGCATTCGGCTATCTCTAGTGCTCGCACTGAAATGAATAGAGTGGTGCACACGCTGCCCAACCACCGCGCCATTCAGAACACAGGATGAAAGTAGACCTTGTTATGGTGAATGACTCTGTATAGACTAGAACACTCTTCTGTGATATTCCGTGAAATTAACCAAAAAAAAAAAAAAAAAAAAACACACCCTGGTGCCTTATACCAAAGGTATAGTCTTTTGGAGATCAGTATAATGAAATCCTACAAGTCAGCTTAAGGGCAAATACGTTAAATGTCTACAAAAGACCCAGTATAAAAGTAGCCTCAAAACTGTTTAAGGATGAGGCCCCAAATTGAGGAAAAGCTTCTTTTTCTGTTGCAGATTTAGCCACAGTATTTTGAGCCAAAGCCAAGACGGGCGGCATGGTGGCTCAGTGGTTAGCACGGCAGCCTTGCAGCGCTGGAGTCCTGGGTTCGTATGTTCTCCCTATGTTGTGTGGGTTTCCTCCAGGTACTCCGGTTTCCTCCCACACTCCAAAGACATACTGATAGGGAATGTAGATTGTGAGCCCTATATGGGACAGTGACCACAGCTTCTGTAAAGCACTGCGGAATATGATGGCGCTATACAAGTAAGCATAATAAATAGGCTACAAAAGGAATAGGAAATATCTAGGAAGTTCTCATACTTCTACCTTTGCTTAATCCACTCCTGATTTTGGCTCAAAAAAACACAGCAAAACCTGGAACAACAAAAAAAAAAACAAAAACAGTTTCTGCAACGTAGGGCCTCAGCCTAAAGTGGTTTTCCTGACAACCAAATTGATTTTTCATACTCATAACCTATCCATAACATAGGCCATCACTATGTGATCTGTAGGGTCTGACAGATCAGATGTAGCGGAGGGGGAGCGCGTGCAGACTGTTCCTATTCAGGTAATAGGAAAAAAGATGCAGATTTTCTTCTGGCTGGATTCTGAGGCTGAAAATCTACATTATGTGTGTCCCAATCTATGAAAATAAGTCGCTCAGTTAACCACAAAAACATAGTCTGTGACAAAGTGAGTATTTTTACACAAATTTTGCCATCCTTTAAAAGGGCAGCAAATTAACTCTAGGTTCACATCTGCACTTGCATCCTATTTGGGGATTCCGTCCCCCATTCCGCTTGAAAAATGTGGAGAGAAGTCATGCAAGCAGAACTTTTCTCTCCACATTCTTTAGAGCACAAACTTGGTGGACCCCATTATAGTCTATGGGGTCCGCAGGTATCCACTTTGTAAACGGATTGGGTTTCCGTTTTCGGATCCCCAAGTGGACCCGAAGAACGGAAACCCGAGCACAGGAGTGAACCCAGTGTAACTGGGCAGCTTTTCACTATAGCAAGGTTAAATAAATTATTCATTTACAAAGAACTAAAATTTTAAAAAGTACAGCAAAACCTCCAACTAGGCTGAAAAGCTGCACAACATATTTACAAGACCAATATTTTATCTTTAAGGACCACAAAAGCTGCAGAGAGTTATGCGAGTAAGGAAACATTTCCAACATAACTAAAGCTGGAAAATCACCACATATTAGGAAGGCTGAGCTCACAATTCATCATGGCTTAAAGTCACATCTGAGGTCATGACACTGTTCAGACCCAAAGTATGACAGATTCAGACTGCACCACTGACTCATTTTCGGGTCCAATGAGGTATCCGTTATTTTGACTGCAAGAATAGATCTCCATGCTGTGCTATTCTGGTAGTGAAGCCGTCAGGCTGAATGTCTAGCCGGGGGTGAAGGGGAAGGATCAGTGGGGGTCTCAGTGGTCAGGCCCCCCACCAATCAATTATTTATCAACTATCCTATGGATAGACAATAAATACTTTTTTTTTTGTAAAACCCCCTTCGGCTGTAGATCCAGCGGAGAGTCTGCATTCGCGTCCTCTGTCTTTGATGATATTCTGCCAGTGTACGAGCGCTTCAACCAGTCAGAGGCTGGGTAGTAATGTTACGTTTGGACCGCTGTGCAGGATAAAGGTCAGGAACCCAGGGGACCTGAACGGAGACTCTCCCCTCGATCCCTGGCCAAATGAACAGGTAAATATAAGTTATGTTAAGTTTTGTTATCCAGCAAAATTAAGAATAGGAACACCCCTTTAAACCTATTGGTAAAGTGGAGAGATCTGTTGTATGTGCCAGAGAGGGTCAACACCAGTCTGTTTTTGGGATTGGGGAAACCTGCGGTTTTGGGCTCATGTGCTTGTACAACTTGACACTCATAGTCCAGAACCAAGCTGCCAAGAAAGGAAAAGGAATACAAATACCTGACTGTCTAGTAAGAGACAAATTGTGTAATATCCAAGTGAAAGGATAAATAACTTCATAGTCATAATGTTTCATAAGCAACAACCCAAAATGTTTATGCCATTGTTTATCTGTAAAACTATGGAACAGGATGACATGTGCAGATGTCCCCACCCTGAACATCTCGATGTGTCACCCACAATGAGTGCATGGACTTTTGGTGTGTATTTGTAGCACACAGACATCTCGTAATCCATGCTTCATAACATATAGGAATGAAAAACAAGCAAAACAGTTGCCAAAAATAAATCCTTTTGGCTCTATTATTAAAGTCAATGGATCCATTCTGGAATAAATCAAAATACATTTTTGTTCAAGTATTCACACACATTCCACAAGTGGATGCTATAGAACGTTGGTTGGGTGGATGTGCACTAACAATGTCATCCTGACCAATGCTCCATTAAGAGCAGGGGACAAAACTATCCTATAATGTTTCGTTTTGCTTTGATTAACATTTGAAGTGGAGAACTATGTAAAAGAAAAAAACTGCAATTTTGCTTTTTTCACATTGCAACTTTTTCTAACGGCTCATTATGATCATAGGCGATATCATATTTGTGTGTTTTCTTTTATGACATACAAGCAAAACAGTTACATTATAAATAGGAGGAAAATACAAAAACCAAACTTACAAGCTACAGTCTTGCTTGTTTCTTTTAAAATAAGTTCACTCAAAGGAATCTGCCACGGATTTGGGGGCGGATTCCATCCAGATTGGGAGGCAGAGATTGCAGCCAGATGCTGAAAAAATAAGTGTCCTGCTCAATTTTGCAAAAGAGTCCATGACTCAGGGGCTCCCTGCTGATTAGACTCCTTCATCTGGACCTAATCAGCAGCAGAAGGCCATGACTGACTGCCAATGCCATGCATCGGCATCATGTTGCGGGAAGCCCACAGTCGAAAGACACTGGCAGAAAATGAAGTGGAATTCCTCTTCATTTTCCGCCGTATGAACCTAAACTTAAAGAGAATCTGGACCATATGGACTTGGTTTTAGTGTCCCAAATCACCCTGTTATAACACAATCCATGGCCGCATTAAAAAATAAAAAAGCTTTATACTCACCCTGCCGCTGTACTCCCCGCACCTGCGCAGTTCTTCAATGAAGCCAGAGGAGTACACCTTGGCTTCAGTGCGTATGACCTGTACCTCCGGCAATTGTGCAGTGAAGCCGGGGTGTCCATCTTCAGCTTCACTGAAGAATAGCGCAGGCGCCGGGAGGTGTGCCAACAAAGCTCATGAATAAGCCGGACTGTTCTCAGCCAAACAGCGTCGATCGGACCCTTCTCTAGGTAAGGTAAGGTATAAAGGTTTTTTATTTTTAATGTGCCTGCGGATTGCATTACAACAGGGCGATCTGGGACACTAAACCCCAGGTCTATAAGGGCCTGTGGGTGGTTTAGTGTCCCAGATTGACCTGACAGATTCCCTTTAAGAGACTTTGTTGACCCTCACATGCACACAGTCCTGACCTCAACCCCAATGAATACCCTCGGGTCTGATTTAGAACGCAGATTGTGAGTCAGGCCTTCTCGTCCAACATCAGTGTCTGACCTCACAAATGATATTCTGGATGAATGGGCAAAAATTCCCACAGACAAATTCCAAAATCTAGTAGAAAGTCTTCCCAGATGCATGGAAGACATTTTTAGCAGCAAAGAGGCGAACAACTCCATATTAATATCTATGGATTTAGAATGATATGCCATACAAGGTCCTGTAGATGTAATGTGTACATGTCCCAATTATACTTCTGTCCATATCGTGTATCACACATATGCCATATAATACTACATTTCCCCTGCAGCAGTTTTGCATCATGGCTCATAGAGGGGGCTCTGAATCTTTTTGGGGCATACACTAACACACATTTAACCCGAGTCCACTGTGAATAAAGTGCATTACAAATGATTGTTTGTTGATGTGCTCTCCACATTCCCTAGGTGGATCCATGTGTCTCCTAGCACTGATGGAGGTCAGCCTACAGCCATGTGACCATTCATCTACACAGCCTACCATGCACGTGAGAACATACAGAGTGTAAACTTTGAGGAAGTCTTGGTAAACTTTCTCAGAATTCGGTGCACTGAACAGAAAGACCCTTGTCTAGTGCGGGCACGCTTATGTATGTCTGTATGTAGCAGAGCCGGAATTCTGACCATCAGAACAGAAGATCAGCAGGAGCTGCACCAATAACAATGGGAGGCACCAACATTGTGCATGTTCAACATAGAAAAACAAATTTAGGGTGCGATCACATCAGTGGTGTGTAATCTGTTCTATTGGCTTGCAATAGGACCAGAAGAATAGCTTAACAATAAAGATGGATCCATCTGATGACATAACAGATCCCAAGAGACCCCACTGACTATAATGGGGTCTGCTGGGTATCCGTTTTTGCTTCCTGCTTGCAGGACTTTTGCACTGGTGAGACTCTGACGCACGTGCACATAGGTAACAAAAGAGGAAACCAAAGAGTCTTTATAGATACATGGGAGAAGTTTGCAATGGTGAAGTGACCAAGCACGGATTTCTAGAGGAACCATCGCTGACTATGTGACCGGTGTGTACACTGCCCTAATAAAGCTTTGTGGATTATCCCGGCCAGGGATATCTCTTTACTCTCCTTCTTTGGATGTATTGTGGACTATCTAGATTTCAGCACCCCAGATTCCGGGGTCACACTGCGCTTTTGGATATCTGTGGTGGACTCTTCTTAAAGGGGTAGTGGCAGCCTTTTGCCTTAGTATATAGGATTTGGAGAGCCCTTTGGCACCACTCTGAGATTTCTGTTCCTAGAAAGGACGGTCACACCAATGGATGCGTGACTAAGCTCCACGCCATGTGATCAGAGGTCACAGATTTCACTACACTTCAGATATCCGAAGACCTTATGAGTGGAGTTCGCCTTTAAACCCTTTACATTACTGTGACTAAATACACATTTATGTCTCAGGACCAGAAGTAAGCGATGTAGACATAAAGGGGCGACTGAGGCGAGACACATACTAGTGAAGAAAACCCTGAGCCCCAAAAAAGAACTTTTCCCCTACAAAGCACCGAGCTGCATTCACACCTGACACCATCCCGTGAATCTCCTCATTATTTACTACAGCAGTGGTCACTCAGTGACTGGACTACTACTCCCAGCATGTCTGCCATACTGAGAGGAGTAGTCGTGGTCAGAGACCACAATCCCACATGAGCAGGCTGTACATGGAGAGCACTGACCCTGAACTATGGGCATAGAAGGAAGTGGAGGAGGGGATTACAATGGCAGTAATGACACTAATAGCACAGCAGCCCCCCACCCGGTAATGCGATTACAGGAGGAGGATGAGGAGGGGGCCCACAAGGTGCAGACAGTCGGCCTGTGTCACCAATGCAGGCACTGGCAGAGGGCATCTGCTGCAGAGCATAATAACTCGTCCGTCTTCCATAAAGTGCACAGTGACGAGACATTTACACACCCCCCTCCCCACGTGTGACAGTGAGACTTACCTGTGCGGTGGCGGGAGAGGCGGGGGCGCTGCGGGCTACTAATCCTCGGTGCAGGACGCGGCGCTCTCCGTCCCTGCAGCCCATGCGATCCGCAGCTGCTGCCGATACTACTACTAGGGCTCCTGCTGCCGCCTGCGATCTGCTGTGTCCTCCCCCGGAAGTGAAAGCTGAGCTCAGCCCCACACTCACCCTCACATGCTGCAGAGCTGGCCGGCACTGTCTATATACACTGCAGCAGCAGCTGACCCCTGCCCTGTGGCCCCCTGCTCGGTGCCCCCCTGCCCTGTGGCCCTCAGCACATGGGCCCCACATGACATGGCATTAGGTATTCTGCTCACTTCACACGTGCATCACCAGGCTGGGCAATGCCAGTCTCATACTGATATATAGCCCAGCTCAGCTGCATTGTCTGCAATCCAAGTGCTCAGTCTGTCTGTCCCTCCTGCTTTACACTGCAGCTCTGGCATGTGTATACCCACAAGTTCATAACTAGTATCTGTAAGGGTAAGATCACACACACAAGAAAATGGCGCCGCAATTATTTCGAGTCAAAGCCATAGGTGGATTCAGCAGGAAAGAGAATAAAATATATAATAGTTAATATATTGTCCAGATTTACCAACTAGAATGTGGGACAGCTGAAGTGAATCCAGCGGACATGTCAGTGGGCAGCCGGGGTCAAGCAGTTAAAACTAGCCGACATCAGGGGTCAACAACTTTGGCACTCCAGTATATGTGTGTTAACTTTATATGTCCAGGCACCATCTGCACGTTAAAGGACATGACTGGTGACGGCTCATACAGCTTATATATGTGTAATGACAGTAACCTCTATTACAGAATTGTCTGACCATTATATAAGCAATGCTACCTCCGATGCCGCCCCTGCGACCTCTTGTGTCACCCCCTCTACCTCATAGATTGTAAGCTCTTGCGAGCAGGGCCCTCAGTCCCAGTGTGTGAATTGACTATTTCTTTGTAATGTATCTTTTTTGTCTGTACTTAAACCCTGCAAATTGGACAGTGCTGCGGAATATGTCGGCGCTATATAAATAAAATGTACACTACCGTTCAAAAGTTTAGGGTCACTTAGAAATTTCCTTATTTTTGAAAGAAAAGCACAGTTTTTTTCAATGAAGATAACATTAAATGAATCAGAAATACACTCTATACATTGTTAATGTGGTAAATGACTATTCTAGCTGCAAACATCTGGTTTTTAATGCAATATCGCCATAGGTGTATAGAGGCCATTTCCAGCAACCATCACTCCAGTGTTCTAATGGTACATTGTGTTTGCTAACTGTGTAAGAAGGCTAATGGATGTTTAGAAAACCCTTGTGCAAGTATATTAGCACAACTGAAAACAGTTTTGCTGGTTAGAGAAGCTATAAAACTATCCTTCCTTTGAGCTAGTTGAGAATCTGGAGCATTACATTTGTTGGTTCGATTAAACTCTCAAAATGGCCAGAAAAAGAGAACTTTCATGTGAAACTCGACAGTCTATTCTTGTTCTTAGAAATGAAGGCTATTCCATGTGAGAAATTGCCAAGAAACTGAAGATTTCCTACAACGGTGTGTACTACTCCCTTCAGAGGACAGCACAAACAGGCTCTAACCAGAGTACAAAGAGAAGTGGGAGGCCGCGCTGCACAATTGAGCAACAAGACAAGTACATTAGAGTCGCTAGTTTGAGAAGTCGACGCCTCACAGGTCCTCAACTGGCAGCTTCATTAAATAGTACCCGCAAAACGCCAGTGTCAACGTCTATAGTGAAGAGGCGACTCAGGGATGCTGGCCTTCAGGGCAGAGTGGCCAAGAAAAAGCCATATCTGAGACTGGCTAATAAAAGGAAAAGATTAATATGGGCAAAAGAACACAGACATTGGACAGAGGAAGATTGGAAAAAAGTGTTGTGGACAGACGAATCGACGTTTGAGGTGTTTGGATCACACAGAAGAACATTTGTGAGACGCAGAACAACTGAAAAGCTGATGGAAGAGTGCCTGACGCCATCTGTCAGCATGGTGGAGGTAATGTGATGGTCTGGGGTTGCTTTGGTGCTGGTAAAGTGGGAGATTTGTACAAGGTAAAAGGGATTTTGAATAAGGAAGGCTATCACTCCATTATGCAACGCCATGCCATACCCTGTGGACAGCGCTTGATTGGAGCCAATTTCATCCTACAACAGGACAATGACCCAAAGCACACCTCCAAATTATACAAGAACTATTTAGGGAAGAAGCCGGCAGCTGGTATCCTATCTGTAATGGAGTGGCCAGCGCAGTCACCACATCTCAACCTCATTGAGCTGTTGTGGGAGCAGCCTGACCGAATGGTACACAAAAAGTGCCCATCAAGCCAATCCAACTTGTGGGAGGGGCTTCTGGAAGCATGGCGGGAAATTTCTCCAGATTACCTCAGCAAATTAACAGCTAGAATGCCAAAGGTCTGCAATGCTGGAATTGCTGCAAATGGAGCATTCTGTGACGAAAGCAAAGTTTGAAGGAGAAAATTATTATTTCAAATAAAAATAATTTTTTCTAACCTTGTCAATGTCTTGACTATATTTTCTATTCATTTTGCAACTCATTTGATAAATAAAAGTGTGAGTTTTCATGGAAAACACAAAATTGTCTGGGTGAACCCAAACTTTTGAACGGTAGTGTATTATTATTATATGTGAAACTACAACTCCCAGCATGTGCCCTTCACCTTTATGGGAGTTCCAAGAACAGCAGAGCAAGTATGCATGCTGGGATTTGTAGTTTTACAACAGCTGGAGCGCTGAAGGTTGCTGACTGCTGTGATCGACAGACCCTTTTTTCTGGCCTGAGCCATGTAAAGCCAGCCTGAGGCTACATGCACACAACCTAGTGTGCACGCCAAGGGGGAACAGATTTCATAGAGGAAAGCACTTGGATGACATCAGAGTGCCACCTGTCCCCCACTGGCTTCAATAGGGGATTCTGTTCAAATCCCACAGAGTAGGATAGGACCTGCTCTATAACTATCAGAGCTCCCCATCAGGAGAGACTTGGCCTGTACACTCTTTGTTATGTTTCCCATTTCTTCTAAGGGGTGTTCCTGGACATATATTGGTGGCTTATTCTTAGGATAGCAGATCAGTGAGGTCTCATACCCAGGATCCCCACATATCAGCTGTCTGAAGAGCACTGTCGCCTCCTCCCTGTGCAGATTAAGTCACATAGTACAGCTGCAGATCAGTCCCATTCAAGTGAATAGGGCTGAGCTGCAGTACCAGGCACAGTTGCAATGATATATACAGCACTGTGCTTGGCAAGGGCATAACTATAGGGGGTACAGAGGTATCTCCTAGAGCCTCTATTTAACATAAAAAGACAACGGAATTATAGATAACACAGAAGTGGGGGCCCCAAGACCATGAACTTCAAGTTAAGCCTCTGGTGCTTAATATTTAGTGAGCACTAACCCAGAATCTGCAGCCTTTTTAACCAATTGACCTGGGATACTGAATTTCAGACCCATCTGATCACAAATTTATGACCTGTCGTAAAGATAGGTCCTCAATATATGTCCTGGAAAATCCTTTTAACCCCTAGACTGCCTTTTATCTGATGCCCCATGCTGCAGTCACAATTTACAACTGCTCATCTACAAGTGCTGGCACCTCTGTGCTGAAGTTACTGTCTAGGAGTTGCACTGTGATAAGAGAAGCTTTTAGGACCTTTATCATCACTTTTATCTACAAAATTTAAATTTATAGTGATCAAAGGAAAGTGAAAGAGCCTTCCCATTCACATTGTGCTAGCAGGACTCCTCTTCTGCCAGCCCCCACTATCACCTACTTCCTGGATGTTTGCTCTTTTCTCAGCAGGGAGCCTAGCTAGAGATATCACAAGCAGTTTACAGCCCTTTACTATGCTAAACTATGGCTTAATTTACACATGGACTAGAGGTCCACAAAATAAGCCATACTGAATATAAAACAATATAAAACCTCATTTTTGTAGAAAAACTATATACTAACATGGACAAAATTGTTGGTACCCCTCGTTTAATAAAAAGAAAAACCCACAATGGTCACAGAAATAACTTCAATCTGACAGACTGGAATTTGCCAAACTACATGTTGACAAGCCACAAAGCTTCTGGGAGAATGTCCTATGGACCGATGAGACAAAAATCAAAATTTTTGGCAAGGCACATCAGCTCTATAGTCACAGACAGAAAAATGAAGCATATCTTGAAAAGAACACTGTCCCTACTGTGAAACATGGAGGAGGCTCTGTTATGTTCTGGGGCTGCTTTGCTGCATATAGCATAGGGTGTCTTGAATCTGTGCAGGGTACAATGAAATCTCAAGATTATCAAGGGATTCTAGAGAGAAATGTGCTGCCCAGTGTCAGAAAGCTTGGTCCCAAAACACACAGCTAAAAACACCCAAGAATGACTAAGAGGAAAACATTGGACTATTCTGAAGTGGCCTTCTATGAGCCCTGACCTAAATCCTATTGAGCATCTTTGGAAGGAGCTGAAACATGCCGCCTGGAAAAGGCACCCTTCAAACCCGAGACAACTGGAGCAGTTTGCTCATGAGGAATGGCCAAAATACCTGTTGAGAGGTGCAGAAGTCTCATTGACAGTTACAGGAATCGTTTGATTGCAGTGATTGCCTCAAAAGGTTGTGCAACAAAATATTAAGGTAAGGGAACCATCATTTCTGTCCAGGCCTGTTTCATGAGTTTTCTTTTTTTAAAAACTCTGTTGAGGCAGTGGCATCAGCCATCTTCTTTGGAGTGGCCTGCTGGGGGAGCAGTATATCAACCAGGGACAGAAATAAACTTGACAAGCTGATTAGAAGGGCCAGCTCTGTCCTGGGGAGCCCACTGGACCCAGTGCAGGTGGTGGGTGACAGAAGGATACTGTCCGTGGTGAGCTCCATGCGGGAGAATAACTCCCATCCCATGCATGAGACTGTGATTGCGCTGGGCAGTACTGTCAGTGACCGACTGCTCCACCCTAGGTGTGAGAAGGGCGCTATCGGAAGTCTTTCCTCCCCACCGCGGTTAGGCTGTACAACCAACACCGACCTAAGCGGAGATCATTACATACAGAGAACTGAAATATCTCTCTGCCTGTTAAATCCCCCCCCCCCTCCTCTGCTACGTCCTATCTGTCTGTCTGCTATTAATGTAATGCCTCTCACCTTGGTACATTCCTGTACATGTTGTATTTGTATTTGTATCTGCTTATCTTATCTTATCTTTGCTGCTGTAACACACTGAATTTCCCCACTGTGGGACTATTAAAGGACTATTATTATTATTATTATTATTATTATTATTATTATTATTATTATTATTATTATTGAAAAGCAATGTCTGACTTTCATTTGTTCATTTTCATAAAATTTTTATATATTATTACTTTTGTCAGATTCAAGTTATTTCTGTGACCATTGTGGGTTTTTCTTTCATTAAACGAGGGGTACCAACAATTTTGTCCACGTGTGTAAATGTGTATCCCCTGTGATCAGAAGAAATAGGAAAGCAAATTTTAATATGTTTATGTGCAATAGTATATCTAAAAACTATTTTGTTGTAAATAAAAGAAGCAAAATTTTAATTTTTTTTTACATTTTATTCCATTCTTCTACTTCTAGCAAAAAAAAAAAATTCAACTTATTTAACACATAAGGCTAGTGATTTCAAGCCTTATGTGTCCTGAAAAAACATGGTAAAAATAGTTGAGATATGCAAAGCCATTAAAAAGATATTGCTGTGTAAAGCAATGCATACAAAAGTGCTAAATTTGGCCTGGGCATTGGGGCATCAATGACGCTTGGTCCTGAAAGGGTTAAATCCACTTCTGGCTTTGGCTCAAAAAAATTCCCAAAACCCCCTCAGGCTCTGTATGTGAAATCACCCTTGTATGTTCACAATTGGCTTAAACGCTGCCGCTAAATTGGAGGCAGATAATTTGCAGCTTTTTACACTAGGTAAGAACTGGCATGAATTGAAATGACTGAATACATATGCTATATGTGATTTACAGCAGTATACTGATTTACCACATCACATGAGTGCAGGACAAAAGAGCCACAGTAAATGTGAAACTGACAGCATCATAGTGAGTTAGGGACTTGAACCCTGGGGGGTCTGATCACTAGAACAATATACTGCAATACTGATGTGCTGCAGTATATTGAAAAATCCATTTACTTCATAATATTGACAGGTCTGGGAGCCTTCAATAGGCTCCTAGTTGTAATGAAAATGGATTGCTGTCCCAGGATCTTGCTCAGGGTGACGGCGATCCAAGAGATCACAATTGACCACGGCACCTGAAGGGTTAAAGGGATTGTCCCGGATACAAAACATTTTTTATATTAGGCTGGTGAAGGTTTGAAGTCTTGACATCTGCAGTACTATCACAGCGGATATTGTAAAGGGATTGCAACAACCTACTGGGCTTATTTCAGGATCAGCCCTAAATGGTCCCCATGTGCTGCAGTTTAAAGTATACATTTTATTTAGCCCCATTGCCACGGGAGTATAACATCCACCACCTAGCCATGCAGTCGCTTTTATAATTTGTGAAAGTCTCATTCTGAAGAACTCACTGAATTCCATTATGGTACAGTAATGGGATGTCACCAGTGCAACAAGTCAGTTCCTGGAGTGGATTTCCTTCTAGATAGTTGACCATCAAATGTGAGCGGTATTGAAATAGTGTTTAGGAACGATAGCAGCTCAGCCACAACACGTAAACATACAATATACAACTGCACGGAGTTTGTATGTTCTTCCCGCTTGTGAGTTTGTTTCCTCCGAGTATTCCAGGTTCCTCCTACTTGCCAAAGACAATCTGATTGAGAATTTAGATTGTGAGCCCTATTTGAGACAGTGTGTGACAAAATCTCTGTAAAGTGCTGCGGAATATGTTGGTGTTTTATAAGTGAGCAAAATGAGAAACAGAACTTGTTAGCAAAATGCTACGAAACATAGTGAATAAAAATTGCCAACATTATGCTGACTCAATAACTGCAGAGTTCCTCCACAGCACAGAACTGTGTACCAGGAGCTTCTTCATGGCATGGGTCTCCATGGCTAAGCAGCTGCACGCAAGCCTTACATCACCAGTCACATTGGTAAGCATCAGACGGAGTGGTCTAAATAACACCGCCACTGGACTCGGGAGTAGCGGAAATGTGTTCTGTGAAATGAATAACGCATCTCTGTCTGGCCATCTAATGGACTGGTCTGGTGAATGCCAGGAGTAGGTTATATGTCTGACTGCATTGTGCCAATTGTAAAATTCAATGGAGGAGGACTAAGGGGATGTTTATCATGGATTGGTCTAGGCCATTTATCTCCAGTGAAGGGAAATCCTAATGTTTCATCGCATTTTGGACAATTATATGCTTCTAGCTTTGAGGGGACAGTTTGGAGAAGACCCTTCTATGTTCCAGCATGACTATGCCCCAGCGTACAAAGTCCATATTGAGGAAGGCTAACAGTTATTTTTCATGGGTTGGCCTAAGGCTAGGTTCACATCCCTGTTGGAGTCTCCGTAGGATTCCGTCTAAAATCGTAGGAGAGAAAAGTCCTGCACAGAGGACTTTTCTCTCCACCAGTTTCAGTATAAAATCAGCGGACACCTAGAGGTCCCCATTTTAGTTTGGGGTCTGCGGGTAACCCGAATGATGGAAAGCCAAATGATAGCGTGAACCTAGCATAAGACCCTTAGTCCCATTTAAGAGATATCTTAATGCTTTAGTATTCCAAGACGATTTGGACGATTGTATGCTTTCAGTTATGTGGGAACAGATTGGGCAATGCCCTGTTGTATTCCATCATGATTGTGCACCAGGGAACAAAGCAAGGTCCATAAAGGCATGGTTGGGTGATTTTGGTGTCGAAGAACCTGACTGGCTCGCACAGAGCTCTGAACACAACTCCATCAAACCACCTTGGGTATGAACTTGAACAGAGATTTAGTGCTAGGTCCTCTCATCCTGTTATCAATGTCTGACCTCACCGATGTTCTTCTGAATGAACGGGCAACAGATTCCGCAGACCCAGTCCAAAATCTTGTAGAGAGCCTCCCAAGAAGAGTGGAAACTGTTCTAGCTGCAAAAGCCAACTCCATATTAATGCCTATGGATATAGAATGGGATGGCATAAAAGCTCCTGTAGGTGTCGTGTGTACGTGTCCCAATACAGTAGTCCATGAAGTGTATTTTTGTCCAGTCTATGGATTAACATACTTTTCAATTGAGTTTGTATGTAATGTTTTTTAATACTTTCTCTCCCTCTAGTGGCTCAATCACTGAAGTAAAGAGTATTCCTCTAAAATTTACTATATTGGTATTAGTAAATTAGGACCAATAGAGGATATGTGTGTCTGGTATATCATGCTATCCACAGTGGGACTAGATGCCTGTATAGAGTTACTAGGTGGCAGAATGATATGAAAACGACTTTGCCATAAAAGATGTGCAAATAATCAGAGAAGTCACATAAATAAGTCATATAAACCACGCAAATTCATGGAAACGCACAAAATGTCAAGGAAATCATTGTCATGTTAATAGCTTTGTTGGGAAAACATCTTAAATTAGCATTTATATTACATGTCATATCTTCTACAACACATTTTTTTTTTCCAGTGGGGGGTGTGAGGTCAGCACTATAGAATTACTGCAGACAGGTAATATAGAAGGGAGGGGCTGTAGATATTGGCCAAAAAATATATACAACAACAATAATAAATACATATATAACAGAGCCTAGCGTGTCAGTCCTTTAGATTGTGGTGGCAGGTGGGAATCTGTGACATCATAACTGATGACCTCATAACAGCTGGATCACTATACTAGCTGCATACTCAGCTTCAGAGAACCAACATCATCTGAAGATCAGACAGAGGTAAGCTGCCAGCCTTAAAGGGAGTCTGTCAACAAGGTGAAGCATATTAAACCAGCAACGCAGACTCACCTGAATGTAATGCCTTTTCCCATGGATTTTTTCCCTTCCATTGTAGAGCTATATTGATTTATTTTGGAATACGCAAATGAGCAATCTGGAGCACTGCGGGCGGTTCTGTTGCTCCAAACTTTTACATCCCACGCTGCTCTAATATTCCCTCCTTCCCCTCTTTCTTCTTTGAGTGACAGGGCCAAGCGAGATTTTAGCTTACTGTAGCTCCCTGGCCTGGTCACTCAAAGAAGGGAGGGCGTTCTTAGGCATTGTAAGCCTTAGCAGTTTGGAGCAAAGGAACTGCCCTTGGTGCGCCAAACTTCTCATTTGCATATTGTGAAATAAACAAATTATACAAATTTTTATGGGGTAAAAGTTGCTACATTTAGGTGTGCTTGACCTAACTGCGTTGCTAGATTAATATGCTTTAGGCCGGGACCCCACATGGCATAAACGCCGCTGAAAAGACCGCGGCGTTTTACAGTCACTGTGTAGTGGATGGGATTCTAGCACAGTGCGGTAAAATACTCACAGTTGTCATGCTACGATTTCCAAAACTGTCGCCGATTTGGAAATTGCATCATGTCAGTTATACCTATGGAAACTCCGGCAGTATCCATATAGGTATAATGGAAGCAGAAAATCCGCAGAGGAAACCTTTCTGTGAAAAGCGCTGCAGGAAAAACCGTGATGTGTTGCCGTGGTTTTTCCCACAGCTCTTTTTTGCTGCAGGATGCTACATGGGGCCTTAGCCTAAATGTGTTATTTGCAGCGATGATATGTCTCTATTATAATTCATTTGATGACATATTTATACTTACTCCAGTTTCTTGGTATTGGGGTTTTCTGGATATTTTCTGTGCACTTTTTGAGTTATTTCATAAGTGATCAAAACCTCATTTTAAGGAATGGAGGGTGATTGGCCTTGTAAACATATTAGCAGTAAATGGACCAGTAATTTAATCTGACTGAAAATAATCTCAGCTCCTGTGTTCATAAAAACAGAAAAATGTGCCATTTAACACCAGGTTAAGAATTTTCCTTGTGTGGGAAAACATAATAATCCTGTTGTACATGATTTCTATAGCGTAATATTTTTGGATGTAGGTTGCCTTCAGCAACTCATGCTAAGATACAGGAGCATCTCAATAAATTAGAATATCTTTGAAACATTTATTTCTTTCAGTAATTACATTAAAAAAGTGACCTCCTATATTTTCTAGATTCTTTACACACAGAGTCTTCTATTTCAAGTGTTTTATTTCTGTAAATGTTGATTATGGATTACAGGTAATGAAAACCAAAATCTAAGAAAATTAGAATATTGTAAAAAAGTTCAGTATTGTAAATTCAGTGTCACCTGCCAAGGTTTCCTAAGCCTTTAAATGGTCCCTCAGTCTGGTTCAGTAGGACACACAATCATGGAAGACGCTGATTATGGATTGTATTACTGAAATGAATGAACGTTTCAAAAATATTCTAATTTATTGAGATGCACCTGTACATTTTGGAACTTTGATCAAAATCTTAAAGGGGATTTCTTACACTAAGATATTGATGACCTAACCTTAGGATGGGTCATCTTTATTAAATCGGTGGGGGTCCAACACTGAAGAGACCACAGTGTTCAGACAAACGCTGTGGCCTCTTCACTGCTCCCCAAGCCCCAGCACTAGTTTAAAGAAGTCCTTTCATGTCCTCATCAATGTAAGGTTTTATATACTGCTAGAAAGCCTACAGTGTGCTGAATTCAGTGCACTGTCGGCTTTCCCGGTATGTGCCCCAGGGGTGGAGATATCAGTCGCGTTAATTTCGGCACAGATATCTCCCCACTGTCAGAAGGGCGTTACTCACAGCCTAGTGTCATATCTGAGGGGGGCTTATAGTGTTGGTTCATTTTTGATGGGTTTAACAATATAAAGACTGAAGTTATATTCTGGGATTGTTAACTTGAAACCAAAGATTATACAATGATTTTTACATGACAATAGGTTCACGACTGCGCTTGGGACCCGAGAAAAGGAAACGCAATCCACTTAAAAAGCGGTTATCCGCAAAACCCCATGGGGTCCATGGGGTCCTGCTCGTATGGTGATCAAGTGCAGATGTGAATCTAGCTATACTATGTCCATTATTGTATACTTTTTAGTGTTTTTGCAAGATAAATTGATGCTATTTTTATTCTCGTAAAGGAATGTTCACTGTATAGAAGACATCTAGATCTTATGTATGAGTGTATATTGTATATGCTCTCAGATAACCATCAGTCTCAATGATCATCCACAGGGTCCAAACAGCGTCATTTTTTTCCCACCAGGCTCATGGATGTGCAAAGCATTTGGGATAGTTTGCCGGAAATCTGCCTGCAAAATATTTTTCTTTACCTTGGAGACCAGGATAGATTTAACGTTGCTTTGGTTTGCAAAAAATGGAATCGAGTAATGAACTCTGCCACCCTCTGGAAGTCACGAACTATAACATTTAGAGGAAGATCTATTGCATCCTGTGTGACTGAATACAACTTTGCAGTGTGGTACATCTCTAGGTTTGGGAAATATATTGAGAATTTGGAAATCAGGTTTCTCAATTCCTACAATAATCTCTTTACACGGAAGTTTCAAAATGTCATGTCAAGTATATTATCAACTTTGGGGAAAACAAATGAGCGCTTAAAAAATTTTTCGATTCCTTACCTGGATTTGGATAGATTAATTTGGAAAAACCAAACAAGAGACGCCTTTGTCAATACTTTGTGTATATTTCTTAAGAAGATAGGAAGACATTTGCACTATCTTAACCTGCGAGGAGCTAATATGTCATTTGAACACGGTCTCAAAGTCCTTAAGTCTTTAAGCTATTCCAGAAGGGTGACAAATATCACTGAACTGGACATTGAAGATTTCTTCTCTTCCCACATTCATGTGTATCATCATGAGCTCTTCAGCCTCGCTATGTCTACATTCCAGAGCCTCAATGTTCTCTCCCTGAATTACAGCTGTATTTCAAATGACCTGCTGCAGGTACTTTGCACAAATAGCAGCCATTCCCTCTTAACACTTAACATCAAGTGTCATATGTACAACCCACATCTTCAGATTATCTGGGGGATGTTCTGGGCACAACTGGCAAGGAAAGCCAAAAATCTGTGTGTAAATTTTTACATTAAAAGAGTGCTGCTCTACAGTCACTTGTCAAGAATATTACTACGTGAGATTCCCGTCAGGCACGTCAGCATCAGAAGTAGTTATTTAAGTGACCCCAATTGGTACATTTCTCCGACACTGGTGGAACTACTGCCAAATTACAGACACACACTTAAGGTATGCCATGAAAGTCTTCCTTAGAACCAAAAATAACTTATTATTGGATTGCTGATTGGATCTTTTGTTCTTTTTGATCTGTCTTCTGATGTAACTTCTGCTGTCCTACATACTATAGTCTCCATCTACCGCTTCCTGTGTGAAATCAATCTCTGGACCTGTGCATATACAGTAAGGCACAATGCCAGATCCATCACACTACGGACCCCACTGGAGTATGTGGCGAAATTTGCAACACAGACTCCTGTCGGAGCTCTTAGCCCAGAAGAGGCCTCATTCACATCTGCATTGAGGCAGCCTGGATTATGTTTCCCTTTTTCTCTCCAGTGCTGTTGTTGTATCTTCTTGGTCGTTGACTTGCTATGTGATATGTGAGAGAAGATGGAGTTGCTCATATAACCACCAGAGAGACCAGCCTATGTACTGGGGAGCCTTGGCCAGTTTTGCACACAATGTTTGCTTGCATTTTTTCATGCCATTTTCCAGTTTTTCACCCTTTTTTCCCAAAAACACCATGGCCAGATTTTTCTTTAAAGTCTATAGTAAGATATTGTACAATGTACAATGTTTTCAATTTGTGCCTTTTATTGATTTATTTATTTGAATTAAAATGTAGCATGATCCAAGTATGACCCCTCGATTAGCACATAAAGAATATTGTGATGATTAGGTGATATATGGTCTTCAGACACATCACAATTGCAGTCCCCTGATATCCAGGTACCTGTTTTTGGAGATGGTCCTCATTATCGGACATATATCATATTTGCTGAGACCCCTGGCTATCCCTCCCACATCACAAATACCAGGAGCTTACGTGTTAGAAATTTAAAGGGTTTATACCACCAAAAAGTATTTATCCTCTATCAATAGAAGATAAATATTTGATCGGTGGGGGTCTGAGCGCTGTTCCTGAAAACAGGGGGTCTGTTTGCGCATTCTGCCTGACCACAGCCAAGTTGAATGTAGACGTGAGAGGCGGTGGACGGTGCTCCGATTCACTTCAATGGTCGTGCCGGGGACAGCTGAAGTACAGCACTCTGCTATCTCCGGCGCGATCATTAATGTGAATGGAAGCGCCGTCCACCACCTCTCACACCTGCATTCAGCCTGGGATAACCCCTTTAAAAGGAATCTGTCACCAGGGTCAAGCATATTAAACCATGTTTACTCCCATTGGGAATGTAGCCATGGTGGACACAGACGCATCCCCCATTCCATTCATTTCAATAAGGTAGCAATGCCAGATATAGCCAAGTGCTGTATTTTGCCATTCCCGCAACTTCCATTGAAATGAACAGATCTCGGCCATTCTCATAAGGAATAAAACACCTAATTCTCAGGACTAACGAGGGTCTCAGTGGTCAGACCCCCTCCGGTCAGCAATTTAAGCTCTATCATATAGATAGAGGGTAAATAATTTTTGTGGCATAAGCCGTTTTATACTGTCAGTTTGAGCCATGGTCGGGCAACAAAATGTGACCATAGTACACACCATAAGAATCTGAATCTAGTCTCAGTGAAATGCAGGGTTTCAATTTTATCTGTTTTATTTTCTTTCTTTAAGAAACTGACTCTGGAATTGAATAACAGCCATGAAAACGTAGAGGTACCGCTGCTAAATCTGGTGCTCACATGTGGTCGTCTTCATTATCTAAAAGTCTGGGCCTTCCTAGGTGTCCAGTTTGTGGAAGCATTGTTTCAGTACTGTGAGCAAGGCAAAAGCTTCCTAAGAACTATAAAGGTGAGAGTCTTGTATAGAGGCGTGCAGTCAGGGTTATCTAGCTGCTTTTTTTTTTTTTTTTTATGAATGCTCCAAATGCTAAAAAACAGAAGAATGAATGCATTACTGATCTCCCACCACTTTTATTATAACACTTCCCAGGTTCAACGCTGGTCTTTGTACTTTCCAGTCCCTCTCAACAGATATGTGATGCAACAGACACTTGTCTCAATATCGTTTTTTGATATTGATATAAAACTACACACACTAAATTATAATTATTTTTGATTTTTTTTTTTTTTTTTTTAAATTCCATTAAAAACGTTCAGTAGTCTTGAGCTGACTCCTTGATCTGTGTGTGTGTGTGTGTGTGTGTGTGTGTGTGTGTGTGTGTGTGTGTGTGTGTGTGTGTGTGTGTGTGTGTGTGTGTGTGTGTGTGTGTGTGTGTGTTTTCTCTAGGCATGCTCATGCGATCTGACAATGACATAGGTTGGTTTAACAGTATGAAGTCATGGACGTGAAACTTGGTCCGTGTGTGCGCACCAGATTTACCATCCTGTACACTATTTCAGGAGATGGTACTCCTAGCATTATAGCTATCTATTTTGATAGGAGTCTCTGCCTCTCTGCTATATACTGTCCCGTACTGTATTTACTAAAGGACAGTATATAGCAGAGAGACGGGAACTCCTATCAAAATAGATAACTATAATGCTAGGAGTCCATCTTCCTGCATACTGTACAGGCCACACAGTTTCACATCCGAGACTGTGTACCGTGAAACCAGCCTTAATGTGAATGCTGTCATTGTGTTAGCTATACAGAGATGTTATCATTTAGTGTAATTCTGTCTGTGATAATGAGATGACTACTGAAAAGTGATCTTCATAGCTCAGGAAGTGTCATCCTGTTATACTTCTACAATCTACAGCTGTTCTCTGAGACAGCTATTCCTTACAACTCCCCCACAGACATGTACACTCGACATGGCTTATCTGCCCTGAGGAGAAAAGGATTAAGCTTTGAAATTAAACATGCCCAATCCTGCTTTTCTTTGATATCATCTGTCAGAGTTGCAAGGACACCCATACACTGTCTGCTGGGCCTCCCAAACTCTACCGCTTAGTGTGTACAAAAATCACCAAAAATTCTTAAAACCTTTGTGTAACAGACTTGCTTTGTCTATATGCCTTTCTATACCTCAACTCACAGGTCCGGATTTACACAAGCAATTATGATACCAGTGAGGAAGATCAGAGCCTGTGTGAAATCCTTGGAAGACACATCAAATTTATTTTACGTAACATGGATTACTACAACGCGGTTGCGTTCCCAGTGTTGTGAAAGGCATCATCCATAAGTGAAAAGATCGGATTCATAAACAGTCATGAGAAACTATTTTCTAGGTTTTATTTTTTTCTTATCAGTGGTATAAACTGCTATAACTACTTTGTAACTACCTGTCCACACTCCGGTGCTGCGTCCCTAAGGGCCATCTCAGGCATGCGGTTCCTATGCATCCAGGAGCGCCGGTCTCTCACTATTGACTACCTGATAACCACGCCTGACTAGTCCTTCTTGTATGTTGCACTCTCTCTGCCAATCTTTGACTACTCTGGGAGCCAAGACCTTGACCAAGGTAGGCAACCCTCTGCACTCGAGCTGTTGTAAAACTACAACTCCCAGCATGCATACTTGCTCTGCTGTTCTTGGAACTCCCATGGAAGTGAATGAAGCATGTTGGGAGTTGTAGTTTCTCAGCAGGAGTGCCAAAGGTTGCTGATCCCTGACCTAGGAATTCCCTGCAGCAAAGTTCAGATCCTTATATACAGTTTAAAAGGTGAATACCAGGAAGTCTCTTAGATGCCATCCCCCGGATTAGCCTGTGCACATAAGTTTAAGACTTCCAGAACATGTGCAAGTATACTCAAATGCTGTATCCTAGAAGAGTATGTCAGTTTTTGGCGCATTATATTCTCATGTGAGGTTTCAATTAAACAAGTTCTTTCAGGCCAGGGCCCCAAGTCATAAACGCTGCAGTTTGGCCGCGGCGTAAACACTATGGAAAATACCACTGTTTTACAGTCCAGGCAAAGTGGATGGGATCTAGCAAATACCATCCACACATTGTAGAAAAATATGTGCACCAGACACGCTGCGATTGCCAAAACAGACGCGGTCTTGGAAATCGCAGCAAGTCAATTAAACCTATGGAAACATCTGCAGTTTCCCTACAGATATAATGGAAGCAGAAAGTGAAACCTCTGCGGACTCTCTTTTTTGCTGCGGCCTGCTACGTGGGGCCTTAGTCTTAAGCAGGTTTTATATGGTTATAATACTGTCACATTTTAGCACCTTCAGATAAGACAAATCACCATAATATTCTATGGGTGAGTTCTATAGGTCAAGTTCACTAGAACATAATAAAACCAGCCTTTTTTATGCCCTTTAATGTGTTGGGTCACTAACTGCACGAAGAACACCACTATCACTGAGTGGGGCCTAATGGGGTGGTCACTGTTACTATATGGGGCACAAAAAGGGGGCATACTATTACTGGGTGGGTCAACAAGGGGATCAGGGCATTCTTCCAATCTGTGGCACTATAGACGGTGAGTATGTGATTGTGGGAAAGAGGCGACGAGGGTGCTGGAAAAAAGAAAGAAATGTATGGGAAAATGTGCTGAGGAGAAGAAAAAAATTGCAGAGAAGAGTCTTAGCTGGAAGAAAACTTCATCAAAGTCAGGACCAGATGGAGATCAGAAAAGACGTAACCTGTGAGTTACTGGATTTAAATGGTACTATAACAAATATAGTCTGCTGAGAACCTAAGTAGAACCGTCATCCACCACTATGTGGTCACAGTATGATAGTAGTATTTCTTTTAGTATGGTGGTTTTAGTAAGTCACTATGTGGTGATCTTTTTTGTCTCTTGTATAGTGGTATGGTAAGAATGAGACTCGTTGGTTCCAAGACTTACATCAAGGGATTCCTGGCAATGAATGGAGAAACTGACTACCTGTCTACATAAGGCCTTATTCACACTCACATGTGTTAACTGCAGTCACATGGCTAATTTAAAACAAAGAGTGAACAAGGAGATGAGATTTATAAACGCAGTCAGGGAAGCTTCCAGGGGGATTTGAGATAAGAGTAATCTCAGAGATCTTCTCCACCCCTTCCCTTCTAAACAAATGTTCAGATAAAAAGTGGCATGTAAAAGTCAAGTATCAAAGATTGCAACGCAGCCATTGTAATGTGAGGCTGGGAATATGCAGTATGTAAGCAGCTGCCATTCTGTGTACTTGGTCTTAATGGTGGTTGTAAATAAGCATATGGCCAGTTAGAGCATGAAGGGCATAAGGACTGCTCAACTTTTGCAGTTTTTACCTACAGGGGTGAATAGGCAGCACATGGGTAGAATAGTTACGAGACACTAAGTTTTCATCGCAGGCAATATACAGTCAGGGAAGAAAAGGATGTTATGATGCAACCCCACTGCTGACATTAGGACTATCTACCATACCACTTAGTTATCTGTCCCTTAAAGGGGTTATCCAACTCATTTTTATTGCCCTACAGGATTAGCCCTCTATAAAGAGCTCAGTGGGGGTCTGAGGCCCGGGACCAGTGCTGATCAGCTGTTTGACGGGGCAACGGTGCTTGCGCAAGAATTGTGACCTCTTCACATCGCACATAGTGTATGAATCCATGTTGGCCATCAGTTATACTTTTGCATTTCATCTTTTATAAAGGTGTCAAATATTTAACATATGACATAAGACAAGCGTCACATTGGCATCATGAGACCGCTGCAGGGAATCTGATTTCCCCATGCATGCTTTCATCTACTGCTAAATTTCTGCTCCTTTGATTTCGACAAAACAGGCACTTTACGGAATTTGCTGTAACCTTCATACATTCATTTTTTTATATTGTTAAACAAGAATGGGTAATATGTATGTGCAAGCATATAAAAGAAAGAAGAAGAAAAATACACCGCCAATATACTGGTTTCAAAACAAAAATGTATTTCACTTTGATCTATACATGCTATACATGTCATGCCAATTATGAATCTACAATTTGTAATAAAATATCACATCTCAATGGACATTTTTAAAGTACAATATAACACATATGACCATCACATGTTTAGTTTTGATGGCAAGTCACAGAAACATGCTAAAGCTTTATTGCACATTCAGCAAGATCGATACCAACGGCGTGGATATAACGGCGCAATGTGTGTTGTTATACTGAGACACACGTAATATTCTCTGTACTACAGACAGCACTATGGATTGGTGCGAGACCTGAAGTACTATAGCTTCCATTCTCATTATCTTCTGTTTAATCGATCCCTATGTCTTAGGAAAATCCTAATCAAATCCGTCAGGTTTTATTTTTATTGCTTAGTTACCCTGGAAATTAAAAGTGTACCTTTTGCCTATACACAATGGAGGCTGCAATTTTGTGAACTCGGATAAAAGATTCTTAGGAACTAGTCACCACACTCTTATTAGATGGCCGATATTCAGCGCTCCCAGTAGTGCCTGTCGCTGATAGGTGCCCTGCCTAATAGTGTTGCGATCCGCCGACCAGCGGGCAAATGCTGGACTGCTGAACGCATCTTTTATGCAGGATCAAATATTCCGATTATCGGCAGCACATCATTAGTGCTGGCGATAATCCATGCAGCCCAATGGAGGAGAAAGAATTGCAATTGAGATTGTTCCTTCTCTATTTACTGTGCATCGGCCTGGGTATTCAGGCCAAGGCAAACAAGTGCCGATCGATGTGTTTTCTCGTTGATGTTAGACACAAGAGACCGAGGCGTAGTGTTCAAAGGAGATAACCATCCCACGACTATCTTCGTCATCTGCTGAAAATATGTATGCTCTAATGTTTACATTGCTTTCAACACACAACCCACTTACCTAGAAGACTTCACTTTTTCATCATGTACTGTGGCTTTTAAAACAAATGGTAACATAATATGTACAGCTTAATAACAATGAAGTCGTCCACATACAGAAACGTTACATTTACAATGTATGGCACTTCATCTTTATACAGATTACATTCTTATTATTAGCACTATACACAAATCTGGGCAGTAACACAAGTACCTGTAATGTGCTGCGCAGTAGACCGGTTCTTACATAGTTCATTACAGTAGTGCTTTACCAGTCCTACTGTGCAGCCTTTATTTCTCACATACCAGTATTTACAACCGATTAATAGTTATAATCCAAAAGTAGTCAATGACAAAGTAAGCTTCTTCATTGAGGTTGGGGTACAGGACAGAAATGCCACCACCTCCACCAATTCCAACTTTTTCCATCCTTCAATGGGTGCCACTCCGCTGATTCCGGAGCAATCAGAATTTTTTCTGTAGTCGCCATCGTTCCAGAGCAATTATTTCAGTTAGTTTCCGCAGAGTTATGCTTTTTGCGGTCAGATGGAAGGTTCCAGAATGCTCTGGAATCAGTGGAGCGGCACCTATTGAAGGATGCAATGAGATTGACTAGATGGTGAAAGGTTCTCTTTAACGCTGAGAGTCAAAGGGCATCTCACCGTCTCTACATGGTCATGTAGCTCATTCATCTGCATATGAAATACATTATTATAAATACATAAAAAAAAAAAAAAAAAAAAAAAAAGCATAAAAAGAAATTGTAGAATAAATTCATTTTGGTGAGTTGTCAAGCGCTTTATCTAAAATAAAAAAAAAAATTTTGAAATCCTTTCTGGATCATAGTATTGTCCATCATTTGATTTATTCGTTCACGTTTTTTAATGCATATAGAATATAAGTAACCCAGCCCTGCAGATAGATAGGTTAGGGTCACCTGAACCAAGCAGTGTCTTCCCCTTGTGAAAAGCTTACTCCATTTTAGATATATTGCAGTTTTTGGAAGCTGCAATGCCCTATTTGATCCAAAGAGCTCATTTGCATATTGACAAAAACAGCAATGCCTGGACAATTGGAGCACCAATTCCCAAGGGAATAACACCATCATTCAGGTGACCCTAACCCTATCTGTGGGGCTGGGTTGAGCTGCTGAGTTTTGGTGACAGGCTCTATGTAATTGTCCATATTCCAGATTTAACACCATGCCCCACCTGAGGTTCTATCAAACCAAACTTATACCATAGATCCAAACAGTGCTACAAGTTTGATTCTGTAGAGTTGGTGATTAAAGAAGTTCTTCTATGGCAACTCCTTAGGTCACAGTCAGACAGGGGTATTGTGCCAATGTTTAACTGTCCATATCCTGTAACAGTATATAGATCTATGGCATTTAGTAGCACCTCAGGTGGTTCCAGGTGTTAGATCCTAAAGCTCGGTTATATTTGAAAAAAGAGCTTATTCTTACTTTATACTGACCATATATTAAACAATGGAGACCACAAGGTCTGGAGCTCTCACTTTAAGGGCAATACTGACCCCAAGGACAAACTATCTGACAATATTGTCTGACTTATTGTCAGCTTTTCTTCCAAAAGAGTATTATAATGACCATTACCAATTATTTTCCATCAGAATTCCAAGTAACATATAAAGAAAACTAACTATTATTGGAGACTGGCCTTTAACTTCCCAGACATTAATCCCCTTCACTGGTTGGATATGATGGAGGACGTCTGTCTCGCAATAAGACGACATTATACATTATATCCCAACGTAATGAAAGGCAGTACCTGTATACATCTAGGATTTCTCATTTTTACACAGCTCAGTAGTGACAGGTTGGATATGTTCCATATTTGTGGCAAACAGACACTTCCATTTTACCCAGTGTTCCTGGTTTACAATTTGTTTTTGTAAAACAAAAAAAATAAATGACACTTCCTGCAATAAAACCGCAAAGTACAGACAGACCAAAAACAGCAGAAAACCAATCTTACAGCAAGTGACCCAACTCTGATACCAAAGGCCTGCATTTCATTAACTTGGTGCCTCCAGAGAGGTCTCCAAATGCAAAAACTGGGCTGCTGCTGTAGCTTCCTTTTGCCGACACAGAACTTTTTCTATACAGTATAGATGAAGAATTGCAGGAGATACTCAGCTCTGATAATAAAATCCAGGATTTGGCTCTAGTTGTTGGACTGCCAGCAGTGTTCGTTGGCCCAAAGCGCATTTCTTGCAGAGTTACTCTGCAGCATCTGTTTACAAAAAGAAAAAAAAAAAATTAATGTTAGAATACTAAGGTTCGATGTATTTATATACACTGGGTATACAAGGCTCCAGATTTATGTCTTGGGACCATTTACTCCCTGCCCTGAACCATAAGTACTTTACAACAGCTCTAGTAGTATAATGTTGTACTGTGTTAGCCATAGAAAGTAGTGGAAGAGTGAAGAAATCAGGCGATACCTTTTAGAGGCTGAGTATATTTGATAAGTAAGCTTTCGGAAGTACTAGCTCCCTTCATCAGACATTGTGTAATACTAGAAACTGAGGAGTGAGGCTCTTGATATTGAACTGCCATGTTCAGAAAATCCACTGGTCAGACTGAGAGGCTGCGGAGTTGTACTGTGTGTAATTTCCCATGACTGCATTCAACACCGTACCAATATTCTCAAGATCCAACCTCTAAGTACCTATTCCCTCTAAAACTTGATACAGAAAATTCCCCAAATTACTGTTATGTACATGCACATACCAAAAAACAGGTAACACAAGGTCACGAAACCTTGCATAGTTTTACCTGTCTACATGTCCCCAATCACTGTAATTAAAGTGACACTCCCATCTTAATATAGTGATTTCCTCTGCATAGTGTCAGTCCCTACAGCTGGCTCCATTCACTTGAAGAGTTGTGCTGCAGCTCACCTGCACAACTTGTAGCCGGGGTACCACTGTACAGAGCAAGACAGTGCTGCAGCCTCTTCATTCTCAGGACTGGTGGGGGTCCCAAAGGACGTATCCTCCTGATCAAAGTGACTTTATGAGCAGAAAATACTCTTAGATTACAGCTACGCTAATTGTATCCAGCATTTGATATTCCTATAGTCTGGAAATGTACTGCTTTATAAATCAGGGCTGTGGAGTCGAGGACTGTTTTGAGGGGAGTCAGAGTCAGAAATAAAAAAAAAAAAAAAAAAAGTTACCAAACTCTGCTTTAAATTAAATTGTATTAAATTAATTGCATCCATATTTATTAGCTTTATCATGAGGAGATTAACTGCGTCTGTCTCCATCATGGCTGTCAGCCATTTATGAAGAAGTTGGTGTTGAGCAGGGGAAAAATAGAGGTGTTGGAGTCAGAAGTTTGGCCTACCAACTCCACAGTCCTGACTATAATCCAGAAATACCCTAGACCTTATATTTCGGTTGGAAACATTCATTACACTCCCTGGTTCAGGTTAAACTCATTGTCATGTCTGTAGAGCCAGTGAGGCAAGTTTTTTTAGTTTGGGATGTTTCATTGTGATCCAGCTGGATGTAGCCAGAGCTCTGTGTGGCGCAAAAAAAAAAAAAAACGCACACAGAAGGAAGAATACATGGATTTATCTGGTTAATACCATATCTGCATAGTGTGGCAACATATGACAGTAGTAATACCCAATGTGGTCTTTATAGTCTGTAGCTTATCTGATGACCATCTTGATATCAAACTGGGCATTCTCTCTCCTCAGACCTCTCACACTATGAAGCAATATCGCCCATAGATCTTGCACTCATGTTTTCAGTTTGGGGCTTCTTCCTTATAAACTCTTGAGACTCCTGGGCAGATGTACACATTATGACAGACCATGGCTGCTTATATTAAAGCTTGTAGCCAAGTAGACAGGCTGCCCATCAAGATTTATACAGAAGTTGAAAAGACAAATGCCATCTTTGGGCAACATGGCTTTAAGATACACAGACTACTCAAGTAAGATTTTTAGCTCACCCATATTACATTGTGCAAATCAGCAGATAGTATTCAGTTTAGGTTCTTGACTTGGACTGCTAAATCCATCAATAAGATTTCTATTACAGTCATCGATATGTATGCTTTCACTGGCTATCTTGGAGTACGTGGCCTGGCCAGTGAAGTCCAGCAGATCCTCTAAAGCTCTAGAATTATTAGTCCCGTTTTGTTCCAATGACACGCCGGGAATGTGGTCATTCAATGGTGAAAATTCTGGGATGGATATAAGTTCTTCCTTGGACACGGGGCTGCGGATAGAAATAGAAGTTCTTTAATATTTACAGAACATATTATGCATAGGGATAGTTATGTAAAGCAGTAATCCAAATAGAGAGATTAGAAAGCTAAGGAATGGTGCCCTCCAAATGTAACCACAAACACTGGGGCATATTTATTATGCCTTGTATGTCATATTTCTGGTGTACATGTCATAAAAAGTCACACTTTATCTTTTTTGAAAAGGTGGGCACGACGAGAGCTGACTAACATTTATACCAGAAATCTGGCATAAATGAAGTGGGAAACGTACACCAGCTATGAGCTGCCCGGCAGAGGGTGCACATCATTTACAAAAATGAGATGCACCTTCCGGCAGCCAACGGGGTTATGAGGATAATGCAAGTCTTCATATGTCTACCCCAATATCTATATAGAAGCACCTAATCAAAACCTTTCAGAGGCTAAGGCCCCACGTAGCGAGCCACAGCCAAAAAACACTGCGGAAAAAAACGGCGGAAACGCTTCGAGTTTTTATCCGCAGCATTTTTCACAGAAAGTCTGCAGAGTTTTCCCCTGCGGACTTTCTGCCCCTATTATACCTATATGGAAGATGCCAGCATTTCTGTAGGTATAATTGACATCCTGCGTTTTTAAAAAACGCAAGCGAAAGGGAAATCATATTGGGTAGCAAGAGATTTTTAACTACACACGTGGACAAAATTGTTGGTACCCCTCATTTAATGAAAGAAAAACCCACAATGGTCACAGAAATAACTTGAATCTGACAAAAGTAATATATAACAACTCTATGAAAATGAACAAATGAAAGTCAGACATTGCTTTCCAACCATGCTTCAACAGAATTTTTTAAAAAAGAAAACTCATGAAACAGGCCTGGACAGAAATGATGGTTCCCTTAACTTAATATTTTGTTGCACAACCTTTTGAGGCAATCCCTGCAATCAGACGATTCCTGTAACTGTCAATGAGACTTCTGCACCTCTCAACACGTATTTTGGCCATTCCTCATGAGCAAACTGCTCCAGTTGTCTCGGGTTTGAAGGGTGCCTTTACCAGACGGCATGTTTCAGCTCCTTCCAAAGATGCTCAATAGGATTTAGGTCAGGGCTCATAGAAGGCCACTTCAGAATAGTCCAATGTTTTCCTCTTGGCCATTCTTGGGTGTTTTTAGCTGTGTGTTTTGGGTCATTATCCTGTTGTAAGACCAATGACCTGCAACTGAGACCAAGCTATCTGACACTGGGCAGCACATTTCTCTCTAGAATCCCCTGATAGTCTTGCGATTTCATTGTACCCTGCACAGATTCAAGACACCCTGTGCCAGATGCAGCAAAGCAGACCCAGAACATAACAGAGCCTCCTCCATGTTTCACAGTAGGGACAGTGTTCTTTTCAAGATATGCTTCATTTTTCCATCTGTTAACATAGAGCTGATGTGTCTTGCCAAAAATTTTGATTTTTGTCTCATCTGTCCATAGGACATTCTCCCAGAAGCTTTGTGGCTTGTCAACATGTAGTTTGGCAAATTCCAGTTTTGTCAGATTCAAGTTATTTCTGTGACCATTGTGGGTTTTTCTTTCATTAAACAAGGGGTACCAACAATTTTGTCCACGTTTGTATATTAGGTTGTTCAAGTGTGTGGGCTAAGAAAGTGGTGGGTGATGTAGGTGTAAAGGGGGTGTGATAAGAAAGTAATATCCATTCATGCTGAGCGGTTTGTGTCTGATAACGTAGGCTAAGAAATGAATACATATGTTTGGTGGTGTGGGTGTGTGTGGCTCACAAAGTGATTCCTATATTTGCTGGTGCGTGGGAGGCTTAGAAAGTGATAACTAAGTTGGGTGGTGCAGACAAGTGTGGGCTAAAAGATGTACATGTTGGGTGTTGTGTGACATCCATCATGAATTAGACTGTTCAGTACAGTGTTCATTTTCATTGACAGAGGACATAAGATTTTAGGTTTGTTATACCTCACGTCCATTGACTGAACTTCATCAGTGGAGTCATCTAAGCTATTACATTTCCCTTCAAGCACATCCAGATGGATGGTACCCACATTCGTCTTCAGGCCACTTGGGAACAGTTCCTGAGGCTTGGCTTCAATGATTCTAACAACTGGTCCTTTACTTTCCACGTGTTCTGAAAATCCATTGAGTTGACCTAATATATGTCATTACACAGAGAAATACGAGGTTAAATAAAGAACTCCATTCAGTCTCACGGTATTGCCTTCTTCAATTTTTAACCCACTTTAGTATCTGTAAGTTCAGTTTAAAGGTAGGTGCTAAGAAACTATCACCATTACACTGGACCCAGTGCAGGTGGTGGGTGACAGAAGGATACTGTCCGTGGTGAGCTCCATGCAGAAGAAGAAGTCCCACCCATGCATGAGACTGTGTCGCGCTGGGCAGTACTGTCAGTGACCGACTGCTCCACCCTAGGTGTGAGAGGAGCGCTATCGGGTCTTTCCTCCCCCCGCGGTTGGCTGTCACCACCCGACCTGCGGAGTCATTACACACAGAGAACTGAAATATCTCTCTGCCTGTTTCCCCCCCCCCGCTCGTCCTATCTGTCTGTCTGCTATTATGTATGCCTCTCACCTTGGAACATTCCTGTACATGTTGTATTTGTATTTGTATCTGCTTATCTTTGCTGCTGTAACACACTGAATTTCCCCATTGTGGGACTATTAGGACTATTATTATTATTTTATTATTTTTTTTTTCGATGACTATGTGCCCCCCCCCATTCATGTGGTAAGGGTCTGCTATATGTTTAAATTTTGACATTGTTCTTAATATTGTACCCAGACTTGTTCTTTTGCAAGTTGTGCGCTAAACCAAAATGGTCTGTCCTGGCCATTGACCATATTTTCTGGACAATAGAACACCTTTGACTATAAGAAGCACCTCAGGGTTGGGCATGAAAAATTCTGAAAACATATTTCAGATTAATTTAGCATTCCTTGTTGGTCAAATGTAGTAGAGGGGTCAATGTCACTAATTGGTATGCTGAGGGAAGATAAAGGGGGTTATGGTGAATATACACAAAAAGTCCCATTAGTGGCTTCTGCGTAATGTCCTATTGGTATCTTCACAAAATATAATATGGCACTATAGTGTGTGTGTGTGTGTGCGTGCAGACTAACTTGGCATTATACTGTTTGGGATGGCACCAAGGAGCATTATACTGTGTGGGGGCCTTAGCATGGCATTATATTGCAGGGGGGCACTAACTGCGAATTATACTGTGCATGGGAACATTATACTGTGTGGGAGTCATAGTATAATTCCCCATTAGTACCCCACACAATATAATCATTAAAGTTATTGTCCTGTTATGGAAACACTATCCACAGATCAGGGATAAGTCCACCTTAGGCCTCCTTGAGAATGGAGCGCCAGTGCGGTTGCGTGACCGGCATTCCATTCTCTTCTATGGGGCTGCCTGGACTTTAATCTTTGCTGCCACTCTCCTGTGGTAATATATCAATAATAAAGGGCAGTGGTCGGGAAATGAGTATTACTCTCGGCCGCTGTGATTATGGAGGCAGGGTTCAGACAACTGGCGGCCACAGTCCCCATTCACATTCCTTGGCCAGCTAAACTTTCCTCTCCCTGCCCTGTAGGTGCACACACAGCTCTCTATTATTAAGCAACCGGTCAATGGGGTTTGATACTGGTCCTTCTCTATAGAAGCTTAATCTATGCCTATAGCCACTCAATACCTAGTATTCCAAATGTGTTTTCTTCACCAGAATAAATATTAGACACTGTTCACACGCTGACTTATTATAGAGTCTGCCGGGGAGGGGCAGGGTCCTATTTTTTATGACACATTCAGATAAAAGTGAAGGAAATCCATCCAGAAGCTCTAAATACTAGTGTGAGCAGAGCTTAACACTAAACTGAGGCCTCCACTTTCACGGTGCACAAATTAATGAGATGTCTCAATACACAGACGTTTTCTTACCTTTATCTTCATCTTTTTCTATATTTTCACTTTTTAAAGGCAGCAGGACATCTGTCTTAGTCTCTTCCTTCTGTGAATTTACATAAGACATGCATTAAAGTATTCACACTCAGAGGTCTATTCTGGCCTTCTCTACCCATTGATAGAATAAAGAGGCTACTTAAAGGGATGACATATGTTCAGCGCCAGAATGAGGTTTAAGCAAAGCAAACCTTGCAGCAAAGACAGGGACCCAAAATGTGTGCAGGATCTGTTACTGCTCAGGACCTGCACTTATGTGGTCACATGACCACATCTGTTCAGCTCCTTAAGTCAAGCGAATGAAAAATAAAATGCTTGCAAAAGAACAGTGCGAAAAATAAATATTAACCATTTATTGCTAGGTAATCCCCATGACGAGACTTTATCCATGCTGTATACATTTCATGTAGGGTAAGGTTCTTGTCATTTTGGTGTAGCTATCTGAATGCTGTGAGTAACAACTACAGAAAACATCATTTCTAATTGGCAGGAACCTGACGTTTCCATAGCTTACAATGTAAATGTATGGCATGGTATGCCTGCACAACACAACTCAATACTCCTGTATATGACTGTCATGACACCCCTTCTACATCAGCCTCTGCTTCTTGCGTTTTCCCCCAACCTGCTCAGCGTTCCTTCTGAAGACTGCATATAATCTTCCTTCTATCCAATGCAATTTTCTACTGCTGGAAATTTTAAACAATAATAGTGTATTTTAACCAATCTTAACATTTTTCAGAATGATTTTTGTGATGATCAGATCATGACAGTGATTCCGGCATACCCGGGTAAGCACAAGATGCCATTATACTGCATAGCTTCAGATGAGTAATAAGACACACATACCTTTGGCTCTATGATCTCACTCTTCCTTGTTCTTTTCATGATTTCATCAATCCTCTAGGAACAGAAATTTTAACACCTATTACAACATAAACGCAGTATTCTCTTTTTAGTTATATTATGTGGCTTGACCCCTTCAGGACGGAACAAGTTTTAGTTTTTGTTTTTCTGTCTTTTCCTCCCTGCATTCCAAGAGCCATAACTTTTCTTATTTTTCAAGTCACATAATGGTAAGGGCCACATACAATACCCTACAATTGTGCCATTTTCTTATAGGTTTCAATTTTAGGACATGAAACTTATATTCTATGAGTCAATATGATCATACGGATACCAAATTTATATTGATGCTCTTTCATTCAATACCATTAAAACTTTGAACAGCAGAAAAATTTGAGTCACCCTATTGTGACAAACGTAACTTTTTGGTATATTTTAGTGTACGGAGCTATGTAAGGAATGGGTTTTTTTTTTTTGTTTTGCGGGACAAGATGTAGTTATTGATATTTTGGGGGAACATCTATTTTTTTTTTCGATCGCTTTTTATTACACGAAGTGGTGGAATAATAATAATTAATAATAATAATAATAATAATATACCTTTAATAGTCCCACCATGGGGAAATTCAGTGTGTTACAGCAGCAAAGATATACAATACAAATACAGATACAAACATATACAAGAATGTTCCTAGGTAGAGGCATTTCATTGATAGTAGACAGATAAGAAGTAGCGGGGGGGGGGGGGGGGGTTATATCCCAGACAAAGATATTTCAGTTCTCCGCTTAGGTCGGTGTTGGTTGTACAGCCTGACCGCAGCGGGGAGGAAAGACTTCCGATAGCGCTCCTTCTTACACTTAGGGTGAAGCAGTCGGTCACTGACAGTACTGCCCAGCGCTATCACGGTCTCATGCATGGGATGGGACTTCTTCTCCCGCATGGAGCTCAACATGGACAGTATCCTTCTGTCACCCACCACCTGCACCCAGGACAGAGCTGGCCCTCCTAATCAGCTTGCCGAGTTTATTTCTATCCCTGGTTGATATACTGTTCCCCCAGAAGGTCACTACGAAGATGACGGCTGATGCACTACAGAGTTGAAAAAAGTCCTAAGAAGTGCCCCCCAGACTCCAAAGGCTCTCAGTCTCCTAAGCAGGTAGAGCCTGCTGTGGCCCTTCCTGTACAGGACCTCCATGTGATCTGCCCAGTCCAGCTTATTATTAAGGAGCATACCCAGGTACTTATAGGTGTTGACAATATCAATGCCCGTCCCCTGGATGTCCACTGGTTTTGGAGGGCATCTGCCTTTACGGAAGTCCACCACCATCTCCTTGGTCTTCCTGACGTTAATCCTAAGGTGGTTCCGCTGGCACCAGTCCACAAAATCCTGGTTCAGTTCTCTGTACTCCCTGTCATCATCGTCTGTGATGAGACCCACTATTGCAGAGTCATCAGAATACTTCTGTAGGTAGCAGCTGGATGAGTTGCACCTAAAATCTGCAGTGTACAGTGTGAAGAGCAAAGGGGCGAGAACCGTACCCTGAGGTGCCCCCGTATTACAGATCACGGTACCTGACACACAGTCTCGGGCTCTCACGTATTGAGGTCGATTTGTGAGGTAGACTAGGATCCAGTTGGAGAGGTGGTGGTCCACTCCAGCAAGGACCAGCTTGTCTCGCAGTAACCCAGGCTGTATGGTGTTAAAAGCACTGGAGAAATCAAAGAACATTATTCTCACTGTGTTCCCTGTTTTCTCCAAGTGAGAAAGAGCCCTGTGTAGAAGGTGGATGATGGCATCATCCACCCCAATGCCTGGGCGATACGCAAACTGGAGAGGGTCCATAGCGGGGCTCACTAGAGGGCGGAGATGTGTGAGAACCAATCTCTCCAAGATCTTCATCAGGTGGGATGTCAGTGCTACAGGTCTGTAGTCATTGAGGTCCATAGGGTGAGGTTTCTTTGGAAGTGGTACCACACGAAGATTTCCATAATTCAGGGACTATTTCCAGTTTCAGGCTCAAAATAAGTAATTTTACTACACAGCTGGTCCCCACAAGTCTTAATTAGCCTTGCACTGATGTTATCCGGCCCTGCGGCTTTCCTTGCTTTGATACTTTTCAGCTCTTCTCACCTGGGCACGTGTGAAGGTCAGATAAAGACGGATTTTTGGATTTACTGGTCTGGTGGGAAGTAGCCACAGGGGGTAAAGTCATTGTGGTTGGGGGAACAAAAGGACATGCTGGGGTGGAAGGAGCTGGTGTGTGGTCAAATCTATTGAAGAATAGATTTAGTTCGTTAAGCCAATTAACATCTGCCACTATGCTAGAGACCGACTGCCTAATGTGATGCCTAAGCTCATTCTGTATCTTTCTCAGCCCCTCCTTATCTCTTGTCTTGAATGCCATCTTTCTCCTTAAGTAATGCCTTTATATCAGAATTAAACCATGGTTTGTTGTTAGAGAAGCACCTCACCACTTTTGTGGGTATGGTGTTCACACAAAAATTAATGTAGTCTGTTATGCAGTGTGAGAGTCCTTCTATATCTTCCCCATAAGAATCCTGCAGCACTTTCCCATGCGGTTGTGTCAAAACAATCCCTCAGAGCCTCATCACTCTCCTCGGACCATATCCTCACTGTGCGGGTGACAGCTGGTTCTCTACGTACAAGTGGTTTGTATACAGGTGGGAGATGTACTAGGCTGTGATCTGATCTTCCCAGGGGCGGTAGGGCTGATGAGTTATATGCCTCCCTCGCATTGGCAAAGAATAAGTCCAATGTTTTGTTGTCTCTTGTGAGGCAGGTTACATACTGTGTGAAACTGGAATGAAGCAATTCAATCTCTGCTGCTACAGGATTCACCGTAATATTTTTATAGTTCAGACGCAGAGATGCCTGTGTTTATATTTATTTTTTATATATATGATCTAGGTAAGGGGGGGTAATGAATTGAATTTTTATAATTTATACAATATTTTTTTTTAAAACTTAAAAAAAATTTAGACTTGAACATTAAGGAGTCTGAACACTCATACAATACTAATGTATTGCAATATATTGTAAAATTCCATCACTTCTATTACAGCTGGCACCCATGTACCAAGAGGGCTCAGCTTCTGAAACCTCTCCATACTCCCCACCTGACAAAGACATATTTTTGTCCTTGTGTGGGAATGAAGGTATTGCTTTGAAAGGATAAAAAGTATTCTAAACTTCTCACCAGATATGAGAAGGCACCTTTGTATCAGATCGGGTGGTACTGCCCCTTAATCTCTTCTTTCTGGTCTCAGGTACAGGATTATCCTTGCAAACGCAAAGGCACAAATGTCTCTCACACCAGAACTAATGTTCCTGGCCCTGCCCTCTGCAGACCTAAACCCCTCTAATGACTTTCTACTGGCTGCTGCCAAATCAATTATTCTGCAATTTTGGCTCCAAACGACCACCCCATCTGTGCAACTTTGGCTGAACAAGGTCCACCAACTTGCTCACTTTGAAGAAAATCAGCTGGAAACTCCGTACACATTCCAAATATTTGGAGCTCTGGTCCCCATAACTGGAAACTGACGACCTGAACTGCTCTTTCTACTCTTTTCTGTTTCTTTGTTCTTACTAACCTGAATAATTCCCACCCCCGTCTCACCTTTTTTCTCCTCTCCGCCCCCCCCCCCCCTTTGCTATACAGTACAATGTATCACGTATTTGTCATGAACTTTGTCATAACTTTGTTATTGCTAAATTGACAACCGTGTTCGGGTGAACCCTCTCCTTGACACAGTTTATTTCATGGACTCTGTACTTAATTGGACTCTATCTGTATGCCCATCCTTCTTTTTTGCTATTTCAACTGTATGCAGACTGGTTGTGATTTTATTTGTGTTATATTTTGAAAACCCAATAAACTTTCAATTAAAAAAAAAAATATGTTTTTTAATGAAAAAAATGTAAAGGTCTGAAATGGGTCTTTAATGGGTTAAACAGTATGCTGCAAGATACAAAACTCCCTCTAGTGGTGGCAGAATGTTATTATTGAAAACTATGCAAGGAATTTGGTGCCACCAGAAAAACTGAGCTCTGACCCACCTGTTCTAAAGTTAGGTATTTAAAAAAAAAAAAAAAAAAAAAAAAAAAAACACACACACTCACACTCACACACACACACACACACACACCCCCTTTAAAAGAAAAATTGTTACAGAATGCTGGATCTCAAATAGCAAATGTAAAATCCAGATATGTCACAGTAAATTAAAGGGGTTATCTAAGATCTGATGATATTTGATACTGATGACACCCAAACCGACTAGCAGATGCGGCTACTAGAAGCCATATACTAAGTCTCATAGGATTGTAAGCTCTTGCGAGCAGGGACCTCGGTCCCATTGTGTGAATTGCCTACTTCTCTGTAATGTATCTTTTTGTGTGTACTTGAACCCTAGAATTTGTAAAGTGCTGCGGAATATGTTGGTGCTAAATAATAATAATAATAATAATAATAATAATAGTATAATAATAATAATAATAATAATAATAATAATAATAATAATAATATTATTATTATTATTAAAAAATAATTAGTACACAGACGAAAGCAGGCCTGTTCCTATTTCAGTGAATAAAGAATGGGGCTGAAGTTCCATGCACAACCACTACACTGTAGAGACATGAAGCTCCCTGCACTGTAGTGGGGGCACTGGGGAACTGCAACCCTACTCCCATACAATTTAAGAGCAGCGCTGCTTCTGGCCGTATACTTCATATATGTCTTTCGGTGGCCACATCAGCAGATTGGTTTGGGGTTCAGTTCTCGGACTCCGACCAATATGATACGGATGACCTATTCTGTGAATAGGTCATCCGTATCAAATATTCTCACATCCTAGACAACCCCTTTAAAGGGGACTGGTTAACCAGGCTTGAAAAGTCCAATTACACACATCTGATCGGTACTGTTGTCATGAGCATTTTGGAGTTTTGTCTATTGAAATCCGTTCAGTTACTCCAAAGATATAAGCCCTTTTAGTGTTGCTGCAAATTATGGTACACTAGCCAAGTTGTTGGTATCACTGTGGCTTCTCTGGGGGTGGATTGTCTGTGTTGTAGGTCATGCAGTGTTACCGCCCACTTGGCTAGTTTACCCTCATTTGCATCAACGATAAAAGGCCTTATATCTTTGGAATGGCTGAACAGATTTGGAAAAACAAAACAGCAAAATGCTCAGGTTGACAGCGCCGATCAGATGATGTAGGTTATTGGACTTATCAGAACTGGTGACAGGTTCTCTTTAATTCACTACCTGTATGACAACATAAATATACCTTTTTTCTTTCCAGACGTTCCTGTTCAATCTGCTGTATGATCTGCTCTCTCTCTATTCTCAAGGCTTCTGCTGCTTCTCTTGCCTTTAATTCAGCCTCTTCTTTCTGAAAAATTCATAATGTGGCACATTAATGAATGTAAAGTTATAGGAGCAGCTTTTTCATGCAAATGCCTCCATAGTAACATCAAACTTATAAAGCAGAAGATGATCGTCGAATTCTAAAATCTTTCACCCATAATCTTTCATAATGAAATTACAGTATATGTTCTATAAGTTTCTATTTTTATTGATCTACCTTATTGAAGATATTTTTTTACAGTATCACCCCAATCATGTATAAAATAAGGAAACAATAGCATCTAAGAGTGAAAGGAATGGATTTAGTATCCTAGTGTAGCCAGGAGTGGCCCCCTTACAGCCTTGTTAGGGGGTGTATATTTGGTCATCACCGGACCCCTTATAACCCTGTTAGGGGGTGTATATGTGGTCATCACCGACACCCTGTGTTACAGCCTTGGTATGGGGTGTATGTGTAGCTGTTTCTCGCTAACCTGTTTTTCCAAGTAGGCCTGCAATTGTTTTTCTTGCGCTTCCTTACGAAGACGTTCCTCCTCGGCCCTGGTTTTTGCCTCTTCTTCAGATTTCCTCCTGGCTTCCTCCTCTTCTTGTTTCTTTCTCTCAGCCAAAAGTCGGGCTTCCTCTTCTAAACGAAGCCTCTCTTCTTCAGCCTTCCTTTTTTCCTCCTCCATTTTTATCCTGTACATAAAGCATTAAATGTGGGGGCAAAACATTTTAACAAAAAGTGTTTAACCATTTCATGACCAGGCCATTTTTCCTGGTTTATGACTGGACACATTTTGGTTTTTCTGGTACAAGTTGTTTTGAAGGCTATAACATTGGGATTTATTTATTTATTTTTTTTATATCTAATTAAAAAGAAGGGGAAATCAGCAAATAGTTCATTCTAGCACTTTTGAAAAACATACTGAGGGATAACTAAAAAAGTTGTAGGGGGAGGGGATAGCAAAGTAGGGGAGAGTTTTAAGATGAGAAGGCATGTGCAGTCATAGGTTAGGACCAGCCATCCTCCAAAAGAGAGTAGACAAAGACAATATAATAAACTCATGAGTTAGTACTAACGCACCTTTCTAGTTCCTCACGTTCACGTCTCTCCTGTTCTTCCTGCTCCTTCTGAAGGCGAGCCTGGCGCCGTTTCTCAGCTAGGATTTTCGCTGCCTCATCTGCGTCAGTTGTACCTGCTGTCATCTTGCTGAGGCCTAAGACAAGAAGAGAATATTCTCAGTAATAGTTGGAGTCAGAATGTGTTCTCATTAGAATAAAACATGTAGACCATTTACAACCCCTTATTACTATTCCAGTAGATTAGAACAGTGAGGGGGTGGCAACACCAAAAAGGATCATGAAGGGCAGCCTGCCGATAGGCTTCTGTGCACACCTGTCCATCACTTCAGCAGTTACGTAATGGATGGAAGTGAACACATTAAAAACAAAACTATATTATGTATTCCACATTGTGAAGAACCATATTTACTACAAGAAACATTTGTTATATCTTGACTGAATTTATTGAGCACTGACTTTCATTTGCCTCTTTCTTCTCTCCAGGGGAAGCCGTTTTGTCAGGTTTGGCAGGTTCAGTTTTCGACTCCACTGGATGTTCTTCTGTTTTTGGGGTTGTTTGATGTTTCTCAGCCTTCCTTTTCAGTGTATCCTGGCTGGGATTTGGACTAGATTTATGCTTAACAGGGGACGCTGGGTATTGCTTGCTCCGAGCTGGGGACTGGGAGTAAGATTTTGAAAGTGATCTGAAAGTGAAAAGAAACCAAGTAAGAATGAAGTTATGAAGTTAGTAAATGGGTGGAATACGGTGTACACATGATAACCGACTTACAATGGGGGAATATATTTAGACTGGCGATCTTTATGCCAATCTTAATTCATTCCCTGCCAGGCTCTGTCCTCTTAGTAATTCTAGCGCCTGGTTGCAGGTCAAGGACTGGAGTATATTTGTGGTATAACTTATGCCAGTTTTCTGTCCCTGCCTCAGTCCACCTAGATTCCTGCCCCGCTCACTGTCTAAATACATGGAGAATTTGAGAATGGGGTGCAGAGGCAGAGATGCGCCACAACGCGCCAAAAATGTGCCAATTTGAGGCACATTTTTGGCCACTTTCCAGGTGCATCCACATTAGTAAATGCTGGCAATTATATTAAAAAACTGCAAAGAATTACAAAGCAGCGTTGTGTGATAATGTCAAGAGGGTTCAAGATAAACGGACTTCCACCATATACACACACAAACACACACACACACACACACACACACACACGCTCTCCTTAGTACATATCCAAAATAAGAGGCAGCAGCAATTCCAACGTAATAAAACATGAAAAAAAAAATAATATATTTTTGGAGAAACCCATGGGTGGTTTAAAAAAAAAAATAAATAAATAAAAAAAAAAAAAAATTGTCCATCGCTGGTGCCCTTTCCGTCTTATGCCGTGGCAGCATTGCCGGAAGTCCTGATTCTCACGTAAAAACTGAGGCCAATTAGTTAGGAACCGGTGATGCATGTGAGTGACATCATAGGTCCCTCTCTACTGACCACCGATTGGTCTCGGCAGTCATGTGAGGCTCAGGACTTCCAGCAACGCTGCCCTGGCAAGAGACAGAAAGGGCAATGGCGGCAGACAACAGAGCATGCACCAGGGACAGGCGAGTATGTTTTTTTTCTTCCTCTTAGGCTGGGTTCACACCAGCGCTTGAATTCCGTTCAGGGATTCAGTCTCCGAATCCGCTTGAAAAATGCAGAGAAAAGTCCTGCAAGCATCAGGAGGAAACCAGGCGGACCCCATTATAGTCTATGGGGTCTGCGGATTTCCATGGGTAACTGCTTTGTAAGTAGATTGGGTTTCCATTCTTCGGGTCCCCAAGCGGACCAGAAGAACAGAAAACCGAGGGCAAGTGTGAACCTAGATTTAGATCTCCTGACTGTGCCTTTCTGGTTCTCCCTCTTGGAATCCTAATAAAGGTGAAGGTAGGGTATGTCACTACAAAGCCTGACAGAGTAAAAGACTGGGTAGAAACATACCCTATCGAGAAAGGAAATCATAATGCATAGTGCCAATTTTTTTTTTTTTTATATATTTTCAGAGGAAATATATTAACAGAGGAATAGCTGAAGGCAACATTATAATAAAATATGTAGATATCTGATGTAGAAGATTCTGCATTGGTTCTGCTGACAGGCCATTCTGAATTACAATGCTTGGAGCTAAATCTTATGCATATTATTAATTTGTAATATAATAAAGTAGAAAGTACAGATCAGGTTGTGGATCCAATACTGCAAAACCAAATACAACGTATTCTTATTCATACTTAGGTGTTGCAGGAGAAGATGATCTCTTGGACAATGTTGCAGGAGACTCAGACCTTCGAACTGGGGCACCTAGGGCACAGGCTAGCATAGGAGTTGATGATCGTTTTTCTTTCTTTAATTTTTCTGGCTAGAATATTAACAAAAAGTGAGCGTATAAGAGCGTTAAAACTAGAGATGTTGTACAGGAACCAAATACAATGAGGGATAGAAATAAATATATTATGAGGTTACAGTGTAGCTATGGACCTCTGGGATGTTATAGTGGATTTCCAGGCTCCCTTTTAGAGCAGGGCTGGAGTCTGAGTTGTGGAGTTGGGGCAAGTTGTGGGTGGAGTTGGAAAAAAACCAAAACTCTGGCTTAAAAAAAAAAAGGATTATTGTAAATTATTAATTACAACTAATTAGATGTATAGTTTGTTACATTACTTTCATGGAAATTCAGTCACTAGCTTTTTTTGTCAATTAGAGGAGCTTTGCTGCTTGTCTGACCCTGGCTTTCAGACTTTTATGAAGGAGTCTTAGAAGGAATCGGACTGTGGAAAAATAGAGGAGATGGTGGTTTGGCCTACTGACTCCACAGCCCTGCTTTATAGGGTCTCATTGGCCGCCTTATATAATAGGCAGTTGCCAGATAATAGTTTTTGTATTGGTAATTGAGTTTCTTGTATTTTATAGTCATTCTAACCTCACTGTAATTGACTTTTTTAGCTTATGCTTAAATGGGTATTCGGGGGGGGGGGGGGGGAATCACGGATAACCTACTCTTAGGGTAGGTCATCAATATAAGGTTCTTGAGGATCTGGCACTTGGCTCCCCACCAATCAGTGGATATCAATAACTGCTGCGCCAGAACTACCCAGTGGACAGAGCCATCTGCTTTTGGCTCTGCACACTGTACCATTTCTGGAAGTGGCTGCTCCAAGTATAAAACTGTTCAGGCTGGAGTGCCGGGTGACCTGAGCACAGGTCAATATCTAAATCCCGAGAAGCCCCTTTCATTTTACTAGAGGAGGTTTTAGATTCCATCATAATGTATTGCTAGAACTTTATATATGCTGAACATTGTAATGCCATGGAAATCTTTACATTTCAGGTGACAGAAGAAATGCTCTCTTTGCAATAATCTCCTCCCTCAAAAAAAAATTAAAAAATAAAAAGTACTGGATAGTTTCCCAAAATCTTGACATAGGTATTTGAGGATACCCAACATGCAGGTTAGTGGATAGAAGTGGATGACATACTTGTTTTGAGTCTGGGGACGTAGGGGTTTTGTTTCCTTCTGTTCCATTAGGGGACGTCACCGTCTTCTTTCTGTCAGCACTCCGAGCAGGTGAAGATTTGAAAGGAGATTTAAGAGGGCTAGCAGGGGCTACACGAGGACACACATGGAAGACTAAAGAGTTATAGTATAAAGGCAAGAAATAAAGGAACATGCAGGAAGAAAGAAAAAAGGGAAACACATAAATACATAAAAAGCAAATACATGTTAGTACTAAGCAGAACGCTTCTTATATAGTGTTTAGCTTGGAGAACCGCAGTGTACTTTGTTATTTATCCTGTCTCATTGCCTATAAATCTGGTTTATATTGGACAGGATACCGGGCCCTTAAACAATGAGACATTATGAATCGCGGTTAGAACTGTAAAACGTCACTCATGTAATAGAACCAGCTCAAGACAGATAAGAAGTTTAATCACCAAATGGAAAGTTTATGGAATTAAAGGCGTTGTCCAGGATTTTTTTTTTTATGGCCTATCCTTATAGGATTGGTGGAGGACAGACAGATGGCTCCAGCAGGGATCAGTTGTTTGGGAGTGTTTTCAGTCTTTGTACTATATAATACATATGGCAGATGGCTCCATGCCCTTTATAGTGCCTTCAGCTCAGCAGATAGGAGAAGAGCTGCAGTAGCACCGTCCTGCCAATATACAGAGTACAGAGGTTCTGCTTACAGCTCTGTGTCTGTATAGTACAAGGGCCCTGACCACTCATCCATGCAGTGGGCCGGCTTTTGGCAACCCCAATTAGATATTTATAGCCCATCCAATCGATAATCTATATAAAAAAAATCCTGGAAACCCCTTAAATACCTGCATGATCATAAAATTTACCCTAAATTCCATGTTGTAGTCTATTCTCATTTATCAAGTTAATATTTGTGCGACACTGGGTTGGATTTAAGTGGAGCAGTCATCAGACTATACTGTTTTTTTTTTGTTTGTTTTTTTTTAAAGGTAGTACAGTTTGAGGATAGGCAATGAAATAACATGCCATTTATGATACCACAGAATATAGAAGACTCATAGCCATCAGTCCACTGTATTCAAGGGGAGCTGTGCCCATGCCTCTCTACCTGTCCCCTCACTAGATAGGTAGGTGAGCACTCCTTCAGAATGGACTTTTTTTTTCGCTGCGTTTATGTCATGTGGGGCCCCGGCCTAAAAGTGTACCTACAAGTGAATATTCTAGCCATGAGTCCCCTGTATTCTTTGATCGCTCCTATTAACCAACAACAATATTTCTGTGTATTTTGGGCTTATAAATGATCAGATACAGACCTAGCAGTCTGATGACAGATCTACCTTAAGGCTAAGGCCCCACGTAGCGGACCACAGCAAAAAAAACGCTGCGGGAAAAACTGCAGCGGCAACGAATCTCAGTTTTTTTTCACGCAGCGCTTTTCACAGGAAGTCCGCAGAAGAAACCTCTATGGAATTTCTGCTTCCATTATACCTATGGAAGCCTATAGGTATAATTAACATGCTGCGATTTCCAAAACCGCAACAGTTTTGGAAATAGCAGCGTATCCGCTGCACATATTCCACAATGTGTGCATGGAATTCGCTAGAAGGCATTCACTAGAATCCCATCCACTTTGCAGTGACTGTAAAACGGCACTTTTTTTTTCCTGCTGTGTTTATGCCACGTGGGGCCCCGGCCTAAAAGCGTACCTCCAATTATACAACTACTTTTTATAAATGAATACTACAAGTGAACATAAGAAACACTAATATATCTTAGGAAAGAAAAAGGCTTCTATCTCCATCAGTAAAAGTTACTTCTAACAGATGTCTATGGAGAAAGGAGGGGGGAGGTTAATGGAAAAGAAACATGCTTAATGTAGTTTCTAAACTCTGTTATACGTGTAACTAAGATGGCTCTTTTAACTCTTCTATAAAGACAACTCACTGCAGAGAATGAGGCAATAAATCAAATACTAGCTGGCAGCAGCCTCCTCCCTCCCCCTCTCCTCTGTCTGCATAGGAGGAGAGCAGCCTAATAAGAGGAGAAGAAAAAAAAAGATTTATTCAATAAGATCCTTTACAAAGTTTCTTACATTCACCTGTACTATTCATTTATGTAAAGTTGTTTAACCACGCATCACCAATCATATGCCATACCTAACAAGTCAGCTAGAGAGAAACGCACAGAATTTCACAAGATATTTCTTCCAACCAGTTGTAAAATCTGACGGCAAACTACTAACCACTGACCACAGATTCCACTCCATCTGCCAGATCATGGAAGCCTTACTAAAGGACTAATCTGAGAACAACAGGTCTAATTTACTACAAATATTTCTAAAGCATAGGTCCTCATGCAAAGCTTTACTTTCAAAACTTTTTTTGTAAAACGTGGACGAGACATTCTTAGTTTATGTTCACATATCATATTAGGTTCAGTTCCATCAGGAAGAATAGCATAAATCAATGGGATCCATTATGGATATTATAGAAAAGGAGCCAGAACTGTGTGAACAGAACTTTGCAAAAGAGTAACATAAATAATAAAAAAATAGAACCATGAAAGATGGATAAAAGGTGAATTAAATGAATGAATAAATGAACACGATAATAAATAATACTAATGGATTCACTATAGGCTATGTCCAGGTACCCAGATTCAAGAGGGAAATGAAAATGGCTAACTTTTTTTTATATGACTCCCAGGGGTGTAGCTATAGGAGGGAGCAGTCGCCCAAGGACCCTGGTGTCTGAACTGGCTCCAAAAGCTCCTCTACCATGCAGCAAGTCAACAGTATCAAATGTCACATGGTAGGTGGTGAGCCCTGGCATAGATTTTTTACAATGGTGCCCAAGAGCGTATGATAAATGTGATAAATTCCTGTACAAAAAAAAAAAATGTCTTTTATATTCCCTATGCACTATGACAGGTAGTATCACTAGGTATCCACTAACCCCCTTTTTGGTGGGTTTATACAGTAATTTAATATATATATATATATATATATTTTTTTTTTATATATTTTTTTTTTTTTTAATTAATTTTTTTTAAATGTATAAAATGGTGATTTTTTTTTTTTTTCCTTTTACGCCTACTTTTTTCATAGCAATACTAAGAATGCATTTTTATCCATACAGTTTTTTTTGCTTTTGATCCTGCATATAACCCCAATGTTAAACTAACTCATTGTGAAGAACTATCCTTATTTCTGTACATGAATGCTCCGATTTCCATCCCACATTACCTGACGTGGAATGACAGGATTCATTAAGCATGGCTGTACTCCTGCTTCTGGCTAAGGAAGAGTGTGTTGGTGTGAGCAACCGACTGACAATGAAATTTTCCATAGGACTAAGGTACATGCGATGGGCTAAAGGATGGAAGCAAAGTAATGAATGTTAAACAAAAATAAAAACATGGAGAAACAATGGGTTAAACTAAATGAGATCTGGATACAAATAAGTAAAAAATGATGATAGAAAATGAAAAAAAAGATGTAGAAATAAAACAACAGATAAAACAAAGAGGTCCATGGTTATTTGATCCTCCATTGAGAGACTTGCTGTCTGTATAGGGCTCTATCCCATTCCTTGCCTTATCCAAAGTGATAAGTGGGATTTAGCGATGAAACGTAAGAACAGACTGAACAGTATCAGGTATGCAGCCTCACGAATAACCAAATATTCTTATACCCACTGACAAACAGCAAAGGTTGCATGGAGCAGACTGCTAATCCATACCCCAGCAGCACACCTTGTCTTTGTAACTGGTCCAGAAAGATGTACTGCAGTTTTGGCACTACACGTGCTCCCCGCGATCAATCCTCTTTCCAGTCTGCTGCACAGCACCAAATAATAACAAGCACTGCGACACATCTGCCTCTGAAAGACGTCTCTACTCCGCTCCTCAAGGTCATAAGAGACATGCCAGGCATGGCAGCGAATATAAAGACCTAGTTACACCTGGATGGTGGCATTAGGGCACTGTGGTCGGAAAACTAATCACTCTCAAACTATAGATCAGTGTGAACAGTACTGTACATCATGGGAGAGGAGTTCAGAATATTATGCCTGCAGCATTGCTGGGATCTGGGCACATTGTAGAGTATTTTTAATGGGCATTAGGTTAGGATTACACAGCAAACTTGGCCATGCAGCACATTTCACAGTCAAATATGTAGTGCCTAGCTGCCTGTATCGCAAGTACTGAAAATGGATGTGTTGCAAACTGCACTTTGCCACTTCAGTTACTGCAGCCGTCCTGTCGGTGCAACCCATGACACAACCACATTCAATTTCATTAACTGCTATAAAGTCAATGCAATATTTCGCCATCTGTGTCGTCATATGGCCAAAGATGCTGTATAGCCCTAGCCTTAAAGCTTTTTTCCCCCCGTGATAACTTGCATGGGAGCAATAGTAGGGGGCGGGAGGAAGAGTGAGGAGATCAAGATATAGATATAGATATATAGATATATTTATTATAAAAAAAAAAGCCTGATTATAATTCTAATCATTCAAGCTGAGTCCATATCAAACTGTATGTGAACATGTGACTGGATCTTACACTTTTGTGGCTTGTCAATGAAGGGTTACAAGGCATATACTGACAGATTGTTGGGGAAGCTAGTATTATATGGGATCTGTTGAAGGAAAAAAAAAAATAAAAAAAAAATAGGGAACTTTAGAGAAACCTCTCATAAGCAAATTTGAAGATGCCTTGGCTATCGCACCCAGATTCTAATGCTGGCTATGACTATCTAGTTTTTGCTACTTGATAGAAATAATGTACTTTACGGCACAGCACCATCTAGTGGATCTGCTTAAAATAACATTGTATGAAATCAACAAAGTTTTTCTATTGTATAAAGAGCCTTTACACTGCACGATGAAAACCGTACGGTACATGGACAAACTATCCTTAAAACATTCAATCCCTATACAGTTTGTTAGCATCTTACATGTAGAGATATGCTGCCAACAGACATGATTTTTAGCCCTGCACAAAAATAGACTACCACCCCATAAATGTGTTAGCTGACGGCTGCCATGTTTACTGGGCAATGACTGGGAAGGAACGTTCATAACACTCATTCCCCTGATATCTAACCAGAAGGAGCTCTGGACTCAGGGGCGGCTTCTGCCCCTTCATGCTTACCAGGAGGGACTTACTTTCTTGACTCCCAAACACTGGGGCAATTTGCTACTCTCTCTACGCCAGGCATCTTTGGCACGCAAACCTTTCCTAAGCCAAAGATGTGCCACTTCCTTTTTCTGCGCCCCGCTCACCACTTTTAAACAAAAAGTGGACAGAGACCAAGACCTCAGGCCAACAAATCGACATTTTACATAGGACCTCTCCACAATCCTGACATGTAAGTTTCATTACATTCTTGTATTTCCTATAAATATCACAGTTCTGGAGCATCTTTTCTTATAGAGCTTTGTTGTGATGTTCCTCAGTTATTCCTACTAGAAATATATGACAAATTGACAGCTGGGGAAGGAGTGGGGTGCCTATACTCTGATGCAGTCAGTATGAGACTGGGTAGGGAGACACCTCTCTGGCAATGATAACTAACATCCAGTAGTCAATGTATTCAGACATTTCTAGGAGGAACAACAGAGGAATAGCACAATGCAGAGTTGCTGTAGATTGGTTAGATTCGTTCTAAGGGAAATACAGCTATTAGACATGTCAGGAGTAGTGGCAGGCCCTCTTTTAAAGAGGGGGTATATGTTCAATGCATCTCTGGATCCATAGGATGTTTAGCTACCCACAATATTACCCAAAATCAAATTATAAGAACTTATTTTTTAATTATTTCTTAGCCAGTGTTCTGCTACCATACCATATTAAATCAGTACAAATGTCCACCGCTATAATCCAGTGTAATGTGGCGAACCAACATGGCTCCCGAGTCAGACACCTGTCTATACATGGCGCTGCGCTGAGCTGCAGCTTTACAATATTGGGAAGAAAGTGCAAGAATCCAGATATGATGAAGTAATGACACTTGAGAAAGCCGGACGATAGAAAGAAGGATAAAGCAGCGAGGGAGGATGGACAGGGCAGAGACAGTACACTTGCCTCGGTCAGGGGAATGTGTGATTGCAGCGGTGGAAGCGGAGAGCCTCTTAGTGATGGGCGAGTCCACTGGCCTCTGTAGACTCATGGTAGAAGATGATAGTTTGTCACAGGCTGCAGAGAGACGTATCAGACATTGACATAAGAAATTGCTCATGGACAACAAACGCTATTCTTAAGGCTAGGTTCACGCATGGCACATTTGCTGCAGAAATTTCTGCAACTGAACACCCGATTCCTGCAGCACTGCCATGTATTTCTGCAAGCTCCATGCAATAAATCGGACAGTTACAAGAGATTACTGCAACAAATCTGCTGTGTATGAACTTCACCTTATACTTCTCGGTGATGAAGCTGCCCAGTCACAGAGGATCTGAATAGGGATTTACTAATACTCAAGTAGCAGCAGCCCAAAGGTCTGTAAGCTACATGGACACGGTTTTCTGTTTTTTACCAGTAGGAGGCACTCCTCTACAGGTTCAGCTTACTGGTTATCAGCAGGTACCTGAAGACATTATGGGTTATATTAAACATGGTGCTCCCAATTTACCAGGCTCCATCTGGACTTACCATTGTTTCAAGCAGCGTAAATCCAGATGAAGTGAGGCACATGACTAGCACCCATGTCTGCTGCAGCATGTAATAGCCCCCTTAGGGGTCTCCTGTATGTACCCATTGGTAGTTCCCACAGTAACCAATTAAGTCACTTGCATTATGTAACCCGTAATAGCGCCTAAATCTAAGTCCTGTTTTTTTGGATGAGGTCTATAGTTTTTGCAATATCCTTCTCAACTCTACTAAGTGCATGGGAAATGCATGTAACATTGTAATGCTTGGCAAGCAGTGCAAAGCAGTGAGCACTATATATGGCTATTCGTTTTATTTGCAATCCTATACTAACTTCACTATAAAAGCGTGAACATTTTCTTACTTTAACAAATATTTTTTTTTTGTATAAAAATACTGAAAAAAAAAAAAAAAAAAAAAAAAAAACCTTTCACTGATATTGTACCTACCATTATATACTTGTAGAGTACTTGATTTTTCCTAACATTCAGAGCAGTCCTTCACACATTTAACAAATCTCAGCTGACTGCTGCCACCACTAGGGGGCAGATCTGTATACAGCTGTATACATTTTCTATTATATGGGTATTCGATCTAAAGTCATGTATGTTATAGTCATAGGACTGGTAGTAGTAGTACGACAGCAGTCACAGAGGTAGCGATGCCAGGAAGAGATCGCTGTGCTTGCTCAGTTTTACTTTATGAATATTTTGGAAACATCACAACAGATCTGTCCCCCTAGGGGCAGCAACAGCAGATTGTGGTAAGGGCAGGGGAGCAGTGTTCTGTAAGACTAGAGCACCGTAACCTTCTCAAGTGGCATTCTACTGTACCCTTGCTAACATATTATACTTTTATTTATTTAGGTTAGTGATCACACTGTTCAGACACCTTGCTTTCTATGTTCTATGTCTTACTGACACTTTACCTGTTCTTTTAAATAGAGTCTGTCAGCAGAACCCAGTCCCCCAAATAGATTGATTCAGGTGACCCTAACCTAATGGTGTATTCCCCTTGTGAATCACTGTCTCCTTTACCAAGGTATTACTGCTTTTATGCAAATTAGCTAATTCGGCAACACCCTCACTGCCTCATTGCATATTGGCAAAAGAGGTGGTGATGGAGGCAGCGAGTCACAAGGGGAAAACACTGTTTGATTCAGGTGACCCTAACCTCTGCAGGACTGGGTTGATATTCTGGGTTCTGGTGACAGACTCCCCTTAATGCTCCCTGGGTCCCCACTAGTTTCTACATCCTGGTACCTCTTGATACACAGGGGATGACTGCCCAGCCAATAGGTGTCCGCAATGTTGACCCACCTTAGCCAGTGATTGACTGAGCAATCATTTCCTGTGTGTTGAGCGGGACCAGGAAGTAGAGACCAACAGGGATCTGTATTTCATCAGAACTGGTGCAGCAGGTGGGCATATTTTTTTGGTATAGTAATAAATTAAATTATTATTATTATTATTATTATTATTATTATTATTATTATTATTATTATTTAGCCAGACAACCCCATTAACACTGATCTCTAGAAAACAAATATTTCTCTAAGACTGAAAATAAGAAAAAAAAAAAAAAAAATCTTGACCTTTTCTTTGAGTCTCTAGGATACTATGACCCCACACAGCTAGGAAGATTTCCAACTCACAAATATATAAAATAAAATTTCATGTAAATTTATAGGTTCTTAAAATGCCTCCAATCCCTTGTGCACTACACTATATACAAGGCACACTTTGTCTTCTGCATCTTTCATATTTAAAGACGACAATTCACCACCTCCCCCAATATCTGATGTTCCACTGATTCCAGAACAATTGGAATAGTATTCTCTAGCTCTCATTCCCAAGCAATAAGCGCGTTAGTTTTGGTGCCTGATGTGCTAACTAGACTGTCTAATGTCAAGTGGATGGTCTCAGGCCGAAGCAGGCAAGGGGGCGTGGTTCTGAGCTGTTACACTGTCTACTGACTGTGACTATCTACTTGACATTAGAGAGTCTAGTTAGCCTATCGGGTACCAAAACTAATTGCACTTATTGCTCGGGAATGGTGGGGGCTAGAGAAAAAAAAAAAAAAAAAAGTCAGCTGTGCTGGAATCAGTAGAGCGTTGCCTATTAAAGGACGACCAGAGTTTGAGTTGGTGGAGGTGGTGAAAGGTCCTCTTTAGGGGCCTCAGTTTGGTTGGGACGGTATATTTTTTTTTTTTTTGCATCAATGGGTTACTATTGGGATAGTAAAGAAAAAAAAAGTTAATTAAATAATGATGCAGTCTATACTAGCTGACCTGTCTACACTATATTCTAATACATTGCGATATAGATATATTAATATATACAGTATATTTATATTATATTCACTACTCTGGTGACGGACAGCTGTGACTATTGCAAATCAAGCACAAATAGATAAAACTGCAGTATGACTAAACTGCTGCAGGATCTTACAATGCTACAGAGATTTTCCTAATAAAAAGCACAATAAGCAGGAGATCAGTTGTGGACACAATGTACCGGATTTTGTGCCACTGATGAGCTTGCTGCATTATTCCCCAGATAATGTATTGGGGGATGGGGGATTATGACTAGGCAGGAAATCCTGGCACACATAATGAATACAAAATTGAGCTAAGACTCAGATCTATGTCGTTCTAATGCCACGGTACATCACAATATGGGCACTAGTAAAACCAACTACAGCGATGAACTACAAACACATTCAGTGGGGAGAGTGACAGCTAAATATTAGACATGGAGAGACTACTATATGGTCCTTGTTAAATGGATAATTCTCATCCTCTACATTTTACTTTTTGCTCCGCTAGTTTCTCAGTTATCCTTTAGATAGCCATCATGATTACAGCAAACCTAAAAAAGGTGCATGATATAAAAAAAAGTTAAAAAAATCTAATTTTTTTTGCATTTTAATATTTTTTCTATATTGATAAATGAACATTTTCACTTGGAAAGATAAGATTGGGGCATCATATCAAAGCTGACCTAATGGGGACTACTGCTAGAAGGACAAGGGGGCAAGAAGATTTGGGCCCCATAATAGTGCATTCAACTAAGCCCCATGAGGGCCCGTGTGACGCACACGCTCCTGCAGCCCTGACCCCTTAGAAACAGACCTCTTGTTGTCTCTAAGCTGGGGTGGGGCTAGCTTTGTCTGGCCCCATGACTGGCATTTTTAACTCTGTCTGGACCCTTTACAGATGCTTTACCTAAATACAGATTTTCCTAAATGATAGGATCCAGACTCGTCAAACTGTGTACAAGCAGCATAAAAAACAAGCGCATATTGGTGATGGTGAGCATGATATGGAATGTATCACAAGATGGTATGAATCTGGGCGTCATGCACCATGTTCTGGATCCACGTGGAAAGACAGAGTGATGTACAGATGTGACACGGGACATTGCTGTGGACACTAGTCTGACCGAAACGCTGTTTAGGGTACACAGCTGGGATTGTGATGGATGTGACTGGAACACTTAAAGACACAGTGGGACTGTGCCCCTTATATAATACCATTGGAGGACTCGTCAGCATCGGCAGAGGTCACGGGCTCTGTCTCTGGGGTGTTGGTAGTTAAATCTACCACAGGGGGTTGGGGAATTTCTGATTCACCTGCACAGCACAAAACCAGAGTAAAACAACAAGAGGATAAAATATAAAATCCTATGGTATAAAATAACAGACTAGAATAACACAATATACAGAATAGAGGTAAAAATGGTCTATCTGTAGACACAAAGAACACGGGCGTGAAGCAGTTAACCTTTTAAAGGCCACCCTTACATGAAGGTATTACATCACCTCCATATTTGCACAGTCAGATAATACCTCACCACTAGTGACTAGTGCCTTTAAGAGGGTTAACACATTCATGCCCAGTGTAATAATGCTATTTTTAGCAGCAGACACCGCTGAAATGGTTGTCAGAGAACAAAATCACCTAAAATTAAATAAAAAAAAAAAAAATATATATATATATAGAAACATGCAAGCAGAAAAGACTGAATTAGATGGGCAGTGTCCTTCTTTATAATAAGCACTGCAGGGAAGACAATCGATAACCTTGACGTGTGCTTTGGGAGGACACAGCCATGAGCACAAATATAACATTTTCTTGCACGTGAGGGATTCGTTTTAAAGGGCTGCATTGCAGGGAAGAAGGACTCACCATCTCTTCCAGACCCGGCGACCAGGGCCCCACCCCAGGACCATCGCTTCTGCTTCTGTTCCAGCTGTTGACTGCGTTCTTGGGCGCGCCGCATCATAGCCTCGAGCCGCTCCTAGGCAGAGAGATTAAAGTTGGTTTAGGTAGCTGCAATTCAGATGCACAGCCTGTCAAGACGTCTTGAGGGTAAAACAGTCCGACTGATAGATGGGGAGCTTTTAAGATTGCAGAATAAGATGATCATACTCAATAGAAGGAGGTGGCTACTTTGATCCTGGGGAAGTGTCACTAGAGGGGATGTAGTAGGTAAATAACACAAGTTGCATCACGGATTTCAGCATCTGGTCCCTGTGGGGCGGCAGCCAATGATCAGCCCTTCAGATGAGGAATGCTTTGACAGCATTAACTCATTCAGGGCAGAGACCGACTCTTACTGCACAGCCGGGAACCTTCAGGCAGAGGACACCGCCACAAAGACCAGGAATACAGAGACAGTGAGAGCAAAAGTACCAGAAGGGTGTTCTAATACAAAAGGATATCAATAGTACAGTCTATAAAATACAAATAAGACATTATATATAAAGAAGGACATTATTGTAACAATCTACACACCTACAAATACTGTCCTGCCAAATATATCCACCTACAATGACGACAATGGGGATATTTATCCAGACAGTTGGGAGGGGCTGCCCATATCAACCAATCGCATTGCTTCTTCGTCTCATCCAATGTGATCCTGTGTGATACATTGCTTGGTTACAGGCTATGAAAGCATATTGGGGGATATTTAATAAAACTAGTAAAAAGGGAAAAAACTGAACAGCCTATAGCGACCAATCAGATTGCAGATCTCATTGTACACAGGCAATAATGGCAATGCAGTTGTCAAGGGGAGTCTGTCAGCAGTAAATTGCTTAAAAACCTAATCCCAGTCCCTTGTAGAGGAGATTTAACAGTTTACAAATATACCTCTGTTATTCTTATTTGGAGTTCTATTTTCATGTAAATTGTCATTTTATTCATATGCAAGTGAGGGGAAAAGAGCTTTGGGAAATGCCTTAGCTTGCCTGGGTCCCCAAACCGATCAGCTGGACAGGGCCGCTTCCAACACCCATATATACAAATACATGGGGCTGGAAACAGATAGCTCTGTATAGTGGGGCTGGGCACCAGTACTGGAGCTTGGCGCCCATTGGCAGGACACAGAGCCAACTGCTGCCAGCCCCATGTTGTGTATAGTATGAACCATATACCATATTTATGGCCTATCATAAGGTCATAAAATCCTAAATCCTGGAAACCCCTTTAATTGAAAGTTCCATTAAAAGGCTTTGGGCACCCTCAAGCATTTTTTGTTATTGAATTATATAGATTTTGGGCAAAAACAAACCTTCTTTCTGAATGATCTTGAAAGCGGATTTAGGACTACATAAAAGTCAAACTTTCATTTGGTCATAAATCAGCTCAGAAGATTGTTCAGGAGAGGAGAGAGAAGGGCTGGAGAATAATCCATCAGACGGTCAGATCTGCCATTGAAAGACATTCTGCAGCTTAACATGCAGCATACAGCATAGCAGAAGAAAAACATCACATAATTTGCAATAAAAAACTATTAAAATCTTTTTAGACCAAATTATACATGAATCAGCAAAACAAAGGACCCCAGAAAGTGTACAAAGTCTTAAAGATAACATAGATCTGGTCTGGTCACACTGGTCAGCCAAATGCACGCCCTAGCCATGGACATATAGCACAGATCCTGTGCATTACATACGCAGTCTATGTACGTATTTCTTTACCAGCATGAACACTGTTTTACAGTCTGACATAATCTACAGCTGATACAGTCCATAACCTTGATGTCAGACACACCTATAAGAGGTTAGTTCTTTTTATATAAAGGGATCAGTGCCTAGTATAGATAGAGATGTCTGTTCTGAATCTTGCAGAATTATGAATACAGCTCTGGGCTCTTCAAAAATCTGTACTTTTATAATATCCAGCAATACGCAACTCTATTTCAATTTGTACCCATTTCCAAAAACCAATAACCACTCAGAGCATGGTTACAAATGTTAATGTTCCATGTCTAGACTAGCAAATCTATTACAGATCGAGATTAAGTTTTAAGAATTGAACACTGCAGGCCAATTCTGTATGAGTGGGTAGTAAAAGGGACAGGAAAAAGGTCAAAAAGGGTGACTCCATAGAGACCAAGCAAATCGGAGGTTACCATGACACCCTCACGCGGAGTCAGTGATCTTATTCCTTAAAGGTTGACTGTAAAAGCATGAAATTTCTCAGGGGAGCATAATGCTAGCATTGCAGGGAAACTGCTGGGCCTCTGGGGGGGTGAAGGCTGCTTTTAGTAGAGACTTCCCTGAAAAGACAGAAGACATTGGCATACTGATGAGGAGCCAAACACATCACTTACATCTAATGCATGACAAATGCACCGCAAGTAAACAGGATGGTTATAGTCCTAGAAGGCAGACTATAGAAGTAATGTAAGGATGGACAATTCTACCTAGCCCTAGTCATACAGTACTGTCCACCGGACCTGCAGGGTATCAGATTTACCAGGCAGTGGATAACTCATTCAGTTATATCCATATAGTATTGAAAAAGTAGAACACATTTAGAAAAGATTAGGTTTACATACTGTAGCATTAATACATACATATGGTCACTTGTACCAGCACTTGGTACAAAGCCAGGTAAGTTCTGGGGCCCAGTGCACTCCAGAGGGCCAAATACCCCTTCATCTGCAAGTGCTGGCAGCATCAGGCACCAAATACAGGGCTGTGGAGTCGGTAGGCAAAACCACCCACACCAAATTCTTTATTTTCCCACAGTCCGACTCCAACTCCTGAAATATCTGACAACCATGGTCAGTCGGAAGCAGTAAAGATCCTCCAATTCATGAAAGTAGCCAGTGATTGATTCCTATGGCAGTAAATATGTAACAAACTATGTATCTAATTATAATTATATAAAGTTATAATATTTTGAACTTAAAGTTGGAAATTTTTTTTTCTGACTTCACCCAATATTGGCCCTGACTGACTCTACAACCCTGACTAAGGGGGCGTTCACACTACCGCTGGTGACTGTCAGTAGTGTCCGTTGCTATTGTCCGTTACAAGATTTTAGCATCGGACACTAGCTGAACCGTCAGAAATCTGTTAAAATTTACATTCATTTCAACGGGTTTTTATATTGTGTCCGTTTGTGTCCATTTACACCAAATCCGTCAGAAGTCCGTTTTTTTTCGCGGACAAAAAAAATCCTACATGCAGGACTTTGTCCGTTTGGAAAAAAAAAAAACGAATTCTTGACGGACAGCAAGTGTCCGTTATTTTTTTAACATTGAAGCCTATGGGTAACGGACTTATAACGGACAGTAACTGATAGCCATCTATTACTGTCAGTTATTTTATGTCCGTTTTTTTCCTGCGCATGCTCAGGAAGGAGAAAAACAAAAAATGGACAGTGTTAAAAAACGGACACTAACTGATGCTAATGTGTCTGTTTTTTTAACTGATCCAATTAATGGTTCAGTTAACAAACTGACACATTAGCATCAGTTAGTGTCCGTTATGACAGGTGTTTTTTTTTTTTTTTTAACAGACACCTTCATAACGGACTCCAACGGTAGTGTGAACCATGCCTAAGTGTTCGCAGGCTGCACACTGCCAAGTCCTATCCAAGTCAGCAGCTTCCCTCGTACACTACTCATCAGGCAGAGCTCTCCTCCACCCCTTAGTATCAGGGTACCAACCCTACAACACATGGCAATGCTGGTACCCTGTGCCCTATCACCTTGGAGAGGCGCTACCCTGGTCTCTGTCACCGACAACAGCTGAAGCCCAGAACATGGCACAGAGGGGCAACAGGACAGTAAAGAACTCAAGAAAACAAGTCTATGAGAAGCGACATCACAAGTCGATTCAAGAAACACACACAAGGGGGACAGAAAGAGACGAAAAGTAAAGTTGGGAATCATGGTACAATTTAAAGGACCAATGCCCCACGGATTAGAGGGAGTCTTCCACCACCAAAATGACTGCTAAAAACATGTACATGCTAGGATGGTTATAGGATATTATAGGTGACAAAGTGCAATTTTGGAACTTTTAATCTGTATACAAATGAACTTTTCAGTGCACCCGGGGAATGGCAGTCTACTGAAGCACCTGTTTTTGCCTGTGGTCTCCACCCTCTAACAAAGGTCTCGATGTGTGGTGACCACAGGCTTAAATGAATGGTGCAGGACACTCCGTCATACCCCAGACACACCCACAACTAAGACGTATATTCACTATGATGCTAAACAGCCCCTACAACAAAATATAGGAGAGATTTTAGTGGTGGTAAACTACCTATAAAAGGGGCCACAAGATCATTGGCCATGGGTGCACATACAAGACCTAGAAAGTTGGTCCTAAGGCAAAATAAAATTTCTGTACTATGGAATCCTTGGATATAACTTGCTCTTACCATCACATTCAGTATCTATTACTTCCTCTCATTTTCATGGCATTTCTTGCCTTGTCTGCCCTTTTATTTGTTAAGCCAATACAATCTGAGCTAACCATTTACTCATCTGAAAACCGTTCACTAGCGGGATCAGGGTTTTCAAGGGTAACAGAGCACAACCAGTGCAAACATCCATATTCACAGAGGAGGACATTCTGTTTTGGGGGGTTTGTTTTGCCATCAAAGTGTGAATAGAGAAAAAACACAAGGCCGGCTCTATCAGAATGCTAAATGAACAGCAACAAAGCCAGGATAGTCACTACGTAACCTAAATACCAACTGCGGCTGGGATATGGATGACAACAGGCATGCTCAACTTTTAGCAAGCAATATGAATGTCACTTATTGGCAGATAGTAGTATAATGTTGTACCGTGTTAGCCATTGAAAGTAGTGGAAGAGTGAAGAAATCAGGCGATACCTTTTAGAGGCTAACTGAGTATATTTATAAGTAAGCTTTCAGGAGTACTCGCTCCCTTCATCAGACATGGTGTGATACAAGAACTGAAAATTAACAGATTTTTATACACATGGTTTTCAAAGCATTTTAGAGTCCTTAAAAAAATTTGCAATCTAAGTAGAGAAGTTATTTACAACAGGTCAAAAAAACAGTCTGGAAACTTGTGGTGCGTGACGGAGGGATCAGTAATTCTTGCTGTTATCTGTTTGCTATCAGGAGGTGATTTGTGACCCTCACAGGTCACACATAGTGTGATTTGAAGCTGGCATGAATATTGAGTCCAAATTGCAGAGTTTGAAATTTTTGCATAAATTTGTACTCCATTTCTTTTCTTTTCTCCTGTGTCTTAAAATGTCCCATTAAAACCACAACCCGCAAATCTTCAATAGAGTGGTTTTCTCCGGAGAAATGTGCGGCCACTGGGAGATCGGTTCTGCTGTTATTAATGGTGGATCTGTGTGAGTTCATTCGTTGACTGAGTCTCTACCCTGTTTCCCCCACATAGAGGCCTGTGGTGGGACATTGCACACACATTATGAGGTACACCACATTGGAAGACCTGCAGGAAAATGTCCCCCCTAATTCTGTGCACCTGTTGTGACTGTGGGATAGGTACACTGTCAGCGGTGTGGATGTGCCTGCAGGTCATGCACCTTTTATGTAGGCAAGGTGAGGTGCCATTTTCAGTTGGGGCCTTCAGGGCACTCCGGACGATAATGCGCCTCAGGTTTGGTGGTTGTCGAAAGGAGAGGAGAGGGGGGACTGGAAATATGTCCTTGAGTCTGTTGTCCCTATGTAGTACAGGTTGGAGCTCCTTGGCAATCCTTCGTAGGATCTCCAGCTGTGGGTTGTAGGTGACAACTAGGGGCACTCGGGCTTCTTTCTGGGTCTCTCTATATGTGAGCAGACTGTCTCTGTTAATGGCTGCTGCTTTGTTTAATTGGTTGTCTGTCACTTTTGGTTTGTATCCCAATCTGAGAAATTTCATCCTCAGATCCAGGAGGTGCTTGTCCAGGTCTGTTTTGTCGGAGCAAATACGATTGTATCGTATAGCCTGGCTGTAGATTATAGATTGTCTTGTGTGCTTGGGGTGGAAGCTGTCGTTTCTCAGGTAGGCCGTTCTGTCTGTAGGTTTGTGGAATATTGATGTGAGTAGCCGGTGGTCTTTAATGTATATTGTGGTATCCAGAAAGTGAATTTCACTCCCTGAATAGCTAAGTTTAAGGTTGATGGTCGGGTGAAAGTCATTGAAGTCATTATGGAATTGAAGTAGGGCCTCCTCACCTGCAGTCCAGATGACAAGGATATCATCGATATAACGAAGGTAAATCATAGGTTTGGTGGTGCATGTTGATAAATATGTTCCTTCCATTTCTGCCACAAAGCAGCAGCCATTAACAGAGACAGTCTGCTCACATAGAGAGAGACCCAGAAAGAAGCCCGAGTGCCCCTAGTTGTCACCTACAACCCACAGCTGGAGATCCTACGAAGGATTGCCAAGGAGCTCCAACCTGTACTACATAGGGACAACAGACTCAAGGACATATTTCCAGTCCCCCCCTCCTTTCCTTTCGGCAACCACCAAACCTGAGGCGCATTATCGTCCGGAGTGCCCTGAAGGCCCCAACTGAAAATGGCACCTCACCTTGCCTACATAAAAGGTGCATGACCTGCAAGCACATCCACACCGCTGACAGTGTACCTATCCCACAGTCACAACAGGTGCACAGAATTAGGGGGACATTTTCCTGCAGGTCTTCCAATGTGGTGTACCTCATAATGTGTGTGCAATGTCCCACCACAGGCCTCTATGTGGGGGAAACAGGGTAGAGACTCAGTCAACGAATGAACACACACAGATCCACCATTAATAACAGCAGAACCGATCTCCCAGTGGCCGCACATTTCTCCGGAGAAAACCACTCTATTGAAGATTTGCGGGTTGTGGTTTTAATGGGACATTTTAAGACACAGGAGAAAAGGAAAGAAATGGAGTACAAATTTATGCAAAAATTTCAAACTCTGCAATTTGGACTTAATATTCATGCCAGCTTCATGTCACACTATGTTTGAACCATGAACTGAACTCAATATTCATGCCAGCTTCAAATCACACTATGTATGAACTGTGAGGGTCACAGATCACCTCCTGATAGCAAACAGATAACAGCAAGAATTACTGATCCCTCCGTCACGCACCACAAGTTTCCAGACTGTTTTTTTGACCTGTTGTAAATAACTTCTCTACTTAGATTGCAAATTTTTTTAAGGACTCTAAAATGCTTTGAAAACCATGTGTATAAAAATCTGTTAATTTTCAGTTCTTGTATCACACCATGTCTGATGAAGGGAGCGAGTACTCCTGAAAGCTTACTTATAAATATACTCAGTTAGCCTCTAAAAGGTATCGCCTGATTTCTTCACTCTTCCACTTATTGGCAGAAACCTGCATTTATCTGGTGAGCAGAATTTCACAGAATACTTGGAGGCAAAGCAAGGCTCTGTGCACATATGGGGGGGGGGGAATTTACTAAGAAAAACACCCCACAAGTCTGTGCTCCACTGATGTCAGTGCACATTCTCTCTAGCCCCCGCTGTCCTTAGCACTCAATGTTAGTGTCACCATCCAATGTACCAATATGCTGTAAGGTGGGAAGTCCAAGGCGGTCTGCTCCAGCTCTGGACCACCCATATACACTAGGCTTTCTAATGTATATGTAAATTGTGTCCATACAGTTACTTTTCACCAAATGCAGGCTAAAGGAGTGGGGTTTTTTTTGCCCTTGGTGAGGGCTCGACTAATTTTCAGCTGCACAGCAGACTGCGCATTCCTTTACATAGAGCCACGGCAAGAAAACTTACAACAATGGAACCCTATGGGCAGCACATGCCACTGTACGCTAGTACAGCAGCATACATCGGACGTATAGATCAGGAAGTCTTTCCAATGTATACCATCACCAAACACAACCTAAACCAGTCCAAGACTGACTAATGAATAAATGGACCGGTGCTATGGCTGAAAAGTCTTCCTGTCCCCATGAATACAATGCACTCAAACTATGCATTTTCTGTATTCAGCGCTCCTGGTATCCAAATAATGCAGCATTTATTTTGTGTTGCTTCAGCTACTAGTACTATGGACCTGTAGCTGTCACATGCTGCCCTGCATAGGGCTGCTAGATTCACTTTAAAGCTTTCACCACCTCCAACAAGTCCAGCTCTTTGCATCATTTAATAGGCTCTCATCCACAGATTCCAGCAAAGTTGGTAATTTTTCTCTAGCCCCCACCATTCCTGAGCTATCGGTGCTGCTAGTTTTGGTGTCTGATATACTATTGAACTCTGTACTGTCAGGAGAGGACGGTGTCAGGCAGGAGTAGACTAGAGGTGTGCGATTCTGAGCTCTGACAGTCCACATCTGATTGGAGATGAGAATCATGCCCCCATTGTCTGCTCCTGACAGTACAGAGCCTGAGGGGGGGGGGGGGGGCTACAGAAAAAAAAAAAAAAAAAGTTCCAACTGTGCCGGAATCAGTGGAGGGGCATCATGAAATAATGGAAAGAGCTGGACTTGTTGGAGGTGGTGAAAGACCCTCTTTAATAAGAAAAACTAAATAAAAAAAATTCTGAATATATGAAAGTCCACTGTCATTTCATATTTTTTGTAGAAGTGCGACAGTACATCATCCCCAGAACTATTTCCACGAACCTTCAGACTGCAGAAATAACACCGCTAAAGGTCATTACGACATTAAACTGCTTGAAATGCAGAGGACGGCATCAACAAATCAATATCTCATTTACATGTGTATCCTGAGTAACAATGAAGTAACAGAGAGAAATATTCCATTAGAGAAAATCCATCACATATCAATAAGCTCAAACAACGTTCTGTGTTTAGGGAGTTTGAAGATATTTTTACTGTTTATGAAAACTATATCTATATTGAGATAGATAGATAGATAGATAGATAGATAGATAGATAGATAGATAGATAGGAGATCTGAATGGCATTAGGGAAAAAAAAAAAAAAAAAAAAGTGACATATACCTAACATAGGTTTTGTTACAAAACCTATCCTGAAGAAGTACTCTTATCTATTTTTATGGTTCAGTCATGTGCTATGTGTGCAATACCTTGCACTTCACTTTATCCGGCAGATATTGGGTCCACTGTGGCCGGACATGACATTCTCTCTGACCGTCAATCCAGAAAGTATTTCTCTGAATCGGAAATTGGGACTCAAGTCATTCAGGCTTTCAAAATTGAGAGTCCTGACCTCCAAATCACTGAAACACTGAATCGGCAGGTCAGAAGGAACATCACATGGAGAAGGGGGCCCGAAATCTGTGGGATAAAGCAACGTGCACATTTTTCTATACCTAGCACAACACCGAAGTATCAATTTAAAAATGTAGGGGGCAAAACAAATATATTATATATATCTAGCTGCCAATGGATACGACCATGAATGCAGGTCCTTTTTATGGTCATCATAAAGTCAGCCAAGATTGAGGGCTGGATTGTCAGGCAGGGACACTACATGTATAAGAGGATAACCCAGTCACAATAAGGAAATCATGTCTGGATCTCAGAATATAGAGAGTGCCTGTGTTCACGGTGGTATCTATTGGTAACTGACTAAGAAGGATGTCACCACTGAGATTATTAGTGAAAATCTTTAAAAGGCTGCAAAATTTTTTTTTATTTACAATGTTTAATTTTTATCTATAAATTTAAATATGGTTATGTCAGCGGGAAAACCCCTTTAAGCCTTGAAGAAAAGTGAAGAAGGAATAATAAAAATGTGAGGACAAATATTCTGGTGGCTTTGTGTAGTCTAGTAGTGCCATGTTCTCTGTTGGTCAGAGGACTGGAAAAACAATAATACTATACATTCTTTGGTCGCCTCTATACTATTACTAGAGCTTTATTTTCTGCAAGAGTCACCTATAACTTTGCCCTATGAATTCTAGTTATATTCCTAAAACTGGATCAGATTAAGAGCTATTCTCTCTCAATGCAGTGTCAAGATCTTCTAAGCAGTGGCCGACTTGTCAACATTACTTCCACATCTCATCCAAAAAGTCAAAAATATAGTGGAAACCATCCAAAAAAACTGGTTAAGGCTGAGGCCCCACATTGCGTAAAAGCTGCTTATTTTGCTGCGGTTTTTTGAGCCAAACCTAGGAGTGGCTACAAAAGGAATGAGAAATATATAGGAAGTTCTTATACTTCTCCTTTATGCTCAACCCACTACTGGCTTTGGCTCAAAAAAAAAAAAAAAAAAAAAAAAAAGAAATTACGCAGCAAAATCTGCAACAAAAGCTGCATTTCTGCAACATGGGGCCACAGCCTAAAAATTGTGTTCATGGTACAATAGTAATGCTTAAGCCACAAGGGTGATCCCCAAGCAGTTTGGAATAACAGTCTATTAAACAGAGTTAAAATGAAGTACTCTGGACAAGCAAGAGGAACTCAGCAAAATCACGCTACTTAAAGGGGTTATTGTGGGACTTTTTAAAGCTCACTTTCTCCAGAGTTCCCTGGATTTCTGGGCCGGTTTCAATTCAGGGGATCACATGATTGGAACCAGACACCTGAGTTGCTCAGTCTCACCCATGTTCACTGATATTACTTTTATTAAAAGGGGCTGGCAGACGAGTTCTTCGTAATAGTAAGCAAACCCCAACAGTACAGCTAAAAAGTGTCGGTAACTAGAACACAGCATATCAGCCAGCCCTACATATAGGTTCAGGTCACCTCAGTGTTTTCCCCTTGTGAATCACTGCCTCGGTTGCAGAGATATGACTGTTTATGTCAATAGGCAAATGATCTATTTGGATCTACGTATGCGTTGACACTTACTGCTCTGGAGCAACGACAATGCCCTTATTGCTCCAAAGAGTTAATTTGCATATTGTCAAAAACAGCGATCTCTCAGCAATGGAGGCACTGATTCACAAGGGAAACACAGTTTCATTGAGGTGACTTAAACCTATCTGCTGGACTAGGTTTGTATTCAAGGTTCTTTAGGGAAAGAAAACCCAGAGGAAGTGTTTATATTTCCCTGAATAATCCTTTTAAGCAGGGTCGGCTGCAGGTTTTTGAGGGTCCTTGGGTGACAGAGCCTCAGTGGGCCCCTTTTGGAGCAACTCATGCACACCACAGCAAAAAAAAAAAAAAAAAAAAAAACAAACACACACACACACACACACACACACACACACACACACACCCCCGAAATTGGGTGTTTTTTTGGTAGAGACGAACCTACTGGAGTGGACTGTAAAAGTCCATTCCATACATGTTACTTACCTCTCCCAGGCTCCGGCATGACTCCCTTGCTCAGTCTTCAGCCCTCTTCGATGACGACAGACGTGGGTTACACCGGCGTCAATATGCGACGCCGGCCTGACCCACGTGAGGTCATTGAAGCGGGCCGAAGATAGTACGGAGAGGCAAGTAACACTGTTTATTATGTTCGCTTACCTCCCCTCGGCCTCCGATACTCTGAGGTCTGAAGAGACCCTGGAGTATGATAATACCAGTTTTGGTTCAGATCTATTTGGACCTATTAGCAGCCGAGTGGGCCCCCTCAAGAGCTTGGAGTCCCAGCGCTTGCCCAGGTAAGTCGGGTGCTGACACCAGCCCAGCCTTTAAGTTACGTTCACATGTTTTGAGTCTATCAGAGGTATACTCCCAATGTTTGCCGCCGGTAGAAGGCTGCCTGTACAGGCTTACAGTACGACATGTCTGTAGGCTCTATAGTTACACATGACAAATTGCACTAGTTTCCAGGACAATCTAGTGCAATGATCACCAAAAACTTAGGGAACTTCTTGGTTGCCCACTATCTAGAAAAACATCTGGTGCCCCCCTTCTCCCATAGATTCCTTTCTAAAGAGCCCAGAGTTTACATGCACATGACAGTCAAAAGTTAATACCACAATGTGCAAATTAATGGGTTTTGGTCACCGCGCTTCATTTCAGAAAAGCAAGTAAAGTGATCAAAAACTTGCACATAACAGAAAATGGTACCAATAAAAAGCTCTGTAACAAAACAAAAAAAACCCCCAAAAAAACTCAAAGTAAAAAATGTTATGGACATCAGAATACAATGACTTCAAACAAATCGTTCATATTTGCAAAATGGTGTATTATTCAACAACAGTGGTAAAACAGAAAACCAATATAAAATGTGGTATCACCATAAAGACAGGCCGGAAAAAGATGCCACATCATTTTTAATGAAGAGTGAATGCCATAAAAAATATAAATAAAAAATAATCTTTCACACAGAGCCTCCAAAAACATTATAAAAGTCAGTCAATACACTATATGTACCCCTAAGTGGTGCCAGCTAAAAGTAAAACTCTATAGAATATGGAAGGAAATGAAAAAAAAAAAAAGTCACAAAAAAACTAAACACCCAAACTACCCTGCATCCTTAAAGGGTTAAGAACGTTCAATGACATGATACAATTGCAGACCAAAGGCAAAATACAAACGACAGTAATAAGTAGAACATTATAGAAGTAATTGCAGATTTCTTGTATGTTGTGACAACAAATTGTTCACAAGTGATTACACTTTATGGCGTTCTAAGTATACCAGACAAAACAAGCAGAATGTGTCACTGCCAAAGGATGAAACCGGAAAGGTTTTCCAGAATTTCTGTACCACGCTGCAGAATATGTTAGAGCTATAAATATGATCTCTAAACAACGACAAAAACAACCACCGCCCTAGACACCATTTAGCAGAAATCTATCACTGGAATAAAAACTGTTGTGTTCTGTGTTGGTATATGCAATATACAGGATTTATCCTCAAATTAACCCTTTAAAAATGAAACCGCAAGTTTTGGCCTTTGGACACCGATATTTTATTTTATTTTATTTTTTAAATTAGCTCTCCCAATGTTCCTCTATTATTCTCACCTCCCAATCCTGTATCCAACACTTCTCCTGAGTTGCACCACTTCTCTGGAATGCTCTACCCCGGAAAATCAGATTAACTCCCAATTTCTACAGCTTCAAGTGCAAACTAAAGACACATGTTTTCAGACAATTCCTAATGTAAACCCTTCTGCAGTTAGAATCCCTAAAACAAACCCTCCTGTTTACGCTCCCACATTACCCAACAAGATATGATGCAGTATCGGACTGTAACTTTATACGTCCAGGAACATGTACACTTCTCATGCTGTAAAACAGCATGGCGCGGGAACAACTTATATGCAACATAAGTACAAGGAAAGTTATCACACTATACCAATATACCCAGATGTATGTTCAGATTAGGTAGGGCTTTTCTTTTTGGTTTGTTTGTTTATTTTGATTACCTGTCACTTCAGACTAGTTTCACATCAGCGCTTGAAATTTATTCATGGTTTCCGTCCTCGAACACACTTAAACGCGGAGAGAAAAAGTCCTGCAAGCAGCGCTTTTCTCTCCGCATTTTTCATCCTTTTCGGGTGGATCCCCCAAGCGAACCCGAATGCAGGTTGCGAACCTAGCGTCAATTTTACATTATAACCTGCCAAGGTTTCCTAAGCCTTTAAATGGTCCCTCAGTCTGGTTCAGTAGGACACACAATCATGGAAGACGCTGCATGTATTGCATTCCTGAATTACTGAAATGAATGAACGTTCCAAATATACAGTGGGGAAAAAAAAGTATTTAGTCAACCACCAATTGTGCAAGTTCTCCCACTTAAAAAGATGAGCGAGGCCTGTAATTGACATCATAGGTAGACCTCAACTATGAGAGACAAAATGAGAAAACAAATCCAGAAAATCACATTGTCTGATTTTTAAAGACTTTATTTGCAAATTATGGTGGAAAATAAGTATTTGGTCACCTACAAACAAGCAAGATTTCTGGCTCTCACAGACCTGTAACTTCTTCTTTAAGAGGCTCCTCTGTCCTCCACTCATTACCTGTAGTAATGGCTCCTGTTTGACATTGTTATCAGTATAAAAGACACCTGTCCACAACCTCAAACAGTCACACTCCAAACTCCACTATGGTGAAGATGGTGAAGACCAAAGAGCTGTGGAAGGACACCAGAAACAAAATTGTAGACCTGCACCAGGCTGGGAAGACTGAATCTGCAATAGGCAAGCAGCTTGGTGTGAAGAAATCAACTGTGGGAGCAATAATTAGAAAATGGAAGACATACAAGACCACTGATAATCTCCCTCCATCAGGGGCTCCACGCAAGATCTCACCCCGTGGGGTCAAAATGATCACAAGAACGGTGAGCAAAAATCCCAGAACCACACGGGGGGACCTAGTGAATGACCTGCAGAAAGCTGGGACTAACGTAACAAAGGCTACTGTCAGTAACACACTACGCCGCCAGGGACTCAGATCCTGCAGTGTCAGACGTGTCCCCCTGCTTAAGCCAGTACATATCCGGGACCGTCTGAAGTTTGCTAGAGAGCATCTGGATGTTCCAGAAGAGTATTGGGAGAATGTCATATGGTCAGATGAAACCAAAGTAGAACTGTTTGGTAGAAACACAACTCGTCGTGTTTGGTGGAGAGTGAATGTTGAGTTGCTTCCAAAGAACTCCATACCTACTGTGAAGCATGGGGGTGGCAACATCATGTATGGGGCTGTTTCTCTGCAAAGGGTCCAGGACGACTGATCCATGTACATGAAAGAATGAATGGGGCCATGTATCGTGAGATTTTGAGTGCAAACCTCCTTCCATCAGCAAGGGCATTGAAGATGAAACGTGGCTGGGACTTTCAGCATGACAATGATCCCAAGCACACCGCCAGGGCAACGAAGGAGCGGCTTCGTAAGAAGCATTTCAAGGTCCTGGAGTGGCCTAGCCAGTCTCCAGATCTCAACCCCATAGAAAACCTTTGGAGGGAGTTGAAAGTCCGTGTTGCCCAGCGACAGCCCCAAAACATCCCTGCTCTAGAGGAGATCTGCATGGAGGAATGGGCCAACATACCAGCAACAGTGTGTGCCAACCTTGTGAAGACTTACAGAAAACGTTCGACCTCTGTCATTGCCAACAAAGGATAAATAACAAAGTATTGAGATTAACTTTTGTTATTGACCAAATACTTATTTTCCACCATAATTTGCAAGTAAATTCTTAAAAAAAACAAAAAACAAAAAAACAGACTGTGATTTTCTGGATTTGTTTTCTCATTGTGTCTCTCATAGTTGAGGTCTACCTATGATGACAATTACAGGCCGGCCTCATCTTTTTAAGTGGGAGAACTTGCACAATTGGTGGCTGACTAATAATCGTGTACATATATACAGTGGGGAAAAAGTATTTAAAAAGGGGTGTTCCAGTCCTTTACAGTATATAGAGTCTTAAAACAACAAATACTATGTACTTGCCTTTCCATTCAGCTGGGAGACTGTTCAGTTCCCTAGTCTTCCTGACCTTTTGCCTCCACAGCAGTGTGTCAGCCAATCAGTGGCCACGCAGTGATGTTGTGTACAAGTCAGCACTTCGCCACTGATCGGCTGATGCGCAAGCAGGAGCTAAGCAAAGACCGGAGACCTGAATGGAGAGCCTCCGCTGGATCCCCAGCTGAACTGACAGGTAAGTATATAGTATTTATTATTTTAAGCCTCACCATACAATAAAAATAAGAACTGGAACATCCCTTTAAGTCATCTGTAAGTACTAGAGACGCCGTTTTATTGCTTTTAGACAATTTGTGTAGATGTGAGCTGGTAGGTTCTGTAAAGCAAGTCATGTAACCAAAAAGTATGGTGGTAGAAAGGTGGTAAATGTTTTGTATCATTAACACCTCTAATCTGATTCTGGCCTGCTAGCTAGGATTCTGAAAAAAGAACATCCTAAAAACCCCACAATAAATAGCTAATGTTCTAGAGAAGTGAATTATAAAGCAGAGAAGGGTCTCTTACTTCTTCCTCTCGGATTTTCAGCTTCCTCTTCTCCTCCACAGCTGCCCGCTTTTGCTCCTCTCGTACGCGCTGCTCCTCCAGCTTTTTCCACCGCTCTTCCATTTGTTTCTCATACTGTACTTTTGCTCTTCTTTCCTTTTCCAAAATTTGTTGCTCTCTGGCAGCTACAAAGAGCAATGTAGAAGGTGAATGAAGCCATATATTACATTCTAATATACAGAAGAAACTTGTGTGAATCGGTCATGGTGAGAAACCCCTTTAATGGGGCTTTTCTTAAGAAGTGTGCTGTGCAATATAGTGTGCCTTTGCTTTGTCTTTGCTGTGTAGTACTATGAACTAATGTACACATTGTTTTTTTACTAGTGATCTATGGTACATAGAATGTCCTGCTGAAACCTGTCTCCCAATGTAACAAATGTCAATTATTGTCATTTAACAGCGGATATAGACTCCTACTTGTAGTCTGAGCACAACATACAAGACTTCAGGGTATGTGGAAAAACCTCATTAAAAGGGGTTGTCCAGGATTTAGGTTCTGAATGAAGCAGTGGTCAGGCAGTATGTACACCCTTCCATTCAAGTCAATGGAGTGCTGGGGATAGCTGAATGCTGTACTTTGGCAATCTCCAGCACCCCATTGAAATGAATGGCGGGGTGAGCATGCTGCCCAATGACTGTTTCATTCAGAGCTTTCCTTGATCATTGGGGGTCGAAGCGGTCAGACCCTCACCAATCTGATTGACAACCCTTTTAACATTAAAAATCATTACCCAGGGCCGTGTTCACACTTTGCAGACACCACTGAACACCATGAACACAGGCTCTTCCAATGGCATCCATTTTTAGCGTATTGGTTTTACGGCTTTACTAAATGAATTACTGAAACGTGAAGTGACAAAGAAACTTACCAAGACATTTTTCCCTTTCTTCTCGTCTTTCTTTAGCTAGCCTCTGGCGTTCATCAGTCTTGAAAAGACTATCCATGCCTTAAAGAGAAAAATATAGCAAACATGAGTTTATCACAGTCATCCTTTATGTCAGTATTAATTTTATTTTCTTTAGAAATTTTTTTACAGTTCCAAGCTTAGTTCACCATACAGCGAGAGTTGCACAAAATCCACAGATCAGTTCACATCTTTAAAAAAAAAAAAAAAAAAGTTATAATTTTTTTGCTATTTTTAAGGGTACATTTTCTAAAAAAAATATGTCCAGGAGGGGGCAGTGATTGACTGGGCTGTCATCCTGTGTAACAAAGACAGCAGTAGAAAGAAGAGACCTGGAAGTATTGGGGATCGGTGAGGCAAGTAATGCTTTTAATATTTTTAAAGGACTCATGCACACGGTCGGCCTTCTGATCCGCAACAGGGTCAGTGAAAGTCACAGATGACACATGGATACCTATGTGACAACCGTACCATTTTTACTGACCTGGACACTGCACATGCTCATGCGCATGAGGCCCTATGCTTTATTTTTGTTTTTAACAGTTTCTAAAACTTTTTTCATGCTGGACAACCCCTTTAAGCAAAAAAAACAAAAAAAAAACCCCACACACACGTGGTAAACAAGCAGAAATGGTCACTGTTGTCAAATAGGCTACATTCCATATACAATAGATAGAAAGAAACAGAAGCACATAAAGTGAAAGTGAAGCATGTCAGCAGACCACATTCCTGCCCACCTAGTAGTTACAAAGGTGAAGATCGCTGCACACGTGTACTGTATTTATTCTCAGAAAATTCATTAAAAATTAAATTGTTTGTTCCATCCAGACACTGCAAGATCACAAAGACTAGACTCCCCTCTATGCAAAGTCTTTTAACTCCCTATTGACTGGTTAGTTTTTGGTCTACTGTTTAAGGATTGATTTCTAATCCTGTACAACACACGTTCATTTTTGTCCTATATCAAGTGTAAGAGTAATCGAGAGATGCAGATCATTTTTTATTTTCTGTATGTTTGTGTGTATATACACCTCCAGCAACTTTTTCCATCCTTTACTAGGAACCACTGATTCCGGCCCACCTGGAATTTCTTCTCTAGCCCTCACCATTCCTGAGCAATCAGTACAGTTAGTATTGGTTTGTGATATGCTAACTAGACTCTCTAATGTCAAGAGGGTGATGGACGTCAGGCTGGAGAAGACAAGTGGGTGTGACACAGAGCTCTGACTCAGTCCGTGTCATGTCCTCTTGTCTGCTCCAGGCTGAAACCACCCAGAGAGTCTAGTTAGCATATCAGGCACCAATGGTGGGGTCTAGAGAAAAAATTCCAATTGTGCTGGAGGATGTAAAGAGCTTGAGTTGGTGGAGGTGGCGAAAGGTTTTCTTTAAATGGGTCGTCTAAGATTAGAAAAGAAAATCTCACTAAATCAGTGTTTGTGGACTGTGTCTGGTAATACAGCCCAGACCATTTTTTTTTTCTTTTTGTCTTTTTTAAAGAACAATCGGATAATGTGGAAATCTTGATAGCCTGGAAACCCAGGAAATCCAATAGACCTGGCAAGCAGCTACAAATGTAAGTGAATTGTGAGTGCTGGATTATGATAAGTCTTTATTTTCTACATAAGGCGACATTCACATGATGTTTTTAACATCTGTTTAGTGGATCTGTTTAATGAATGTTAAAAACATGTGAACGGCCCCTTGGTGAACACGATCCAGATTCCTGAAGTATATAAGAAACCCCTGACAGATCACCATGCTAGTCCAGCGTATGCTCAGATATAAGCAGGTTGCTGTATTTACTAGCACACTTAATACTTTGCTCCCTTGAGGTTACATCACTAGAATGAATCAATGGGTTTAATTATTAAATTCCAGCCACGCGTATAGTCTGTGGTCTTTGTTACCCAATGCAGTCGACAAAATAGAAAACATCATCTGTCTACATACTTGTTATGGCGCCCCCTGGTGGTCTCTCTAAAAAGGGTTACTTTTTTGTTGGCAAGACCATACTAACTAGAAGGCAAATTGTGCACCTGCACCAGGCCCTATGGCAGGACGGGGGCCCCTATAAGCTGTCCCAGATCAATTCAGACAATTCTGATCTTCTGCATTATACTCTTTGGAAAATCTATGCAAGATTATACTGTGTGAGCGCACAAAGGAACTAGGTGGGAACAGAAGGAGATAGATAGGATACGGATAGACAAATGCAATGGTGAGCAGAGAGTTGTCAGGTCTCTGCTCACCATTCAGGCTGCGACTAGTGTTGTCTGTGGCAGGGAGGCATAATGAGCCTAGAGAGAGACAGAGCCTTCTCTGTGTGAATGGGGCCAGTGGAATATAACCTTTTTTTTTTCCCATTCGTTTGGCATGACTTCTGTAAGGGTCCATAAGGGGCCCTTATACCGTGAGAGGGAAGCTGAGGGAGCATTGTACTACGTGGGGGCCACAAGGGTGCATTAAAGGGTCAATATACTGTGTAGGGGTCATTGAGGTACATTATACTCTTATACTGCATGAAAAGGCCAAACTTATGAAATAACTCACCGAGGATGACACAGAGAAATCAAACAAATATCACCGCAAGACTGGCTGATATCTAAAATAAAAGACTTTATTGATATGTATTAAAAGATATGTATCAAGTCCCAGCTATTGGATAAAATATTTAATAAGGTATCCCTGAATACAGAGGGTATAACCCCATGACAATGGGAGTGTTTGAATAGCGCAGTCGGTTACATAATCAGAAAGACTGGGTCTAAGAGTCAAAATAAGGTGACTCAATAAAACCAACAGTAAACTAGAGAATTGGACCCTCTCAAAGTAGCCTCTGCATCCCATATAGCCATGTCCCCCTATAAATAAAACAGATCAATGTTATAGCCACTCCTAAACTAGCTACTCAACGCGTTTCTCCCAACAAAAAAAAAAAAAAAAAAAAAAAAAAACACACAACACCACACACAATTGGGTTCCTCAGGAGACTCTGCTAAATAAATGTGAACAGCCCTATCAAGACTTGCAGTAAAAACTGAAGTTCCCCATGCCCTGATTGAGGAAGTGGGTACTGGTGAAGTGCAGCCATCAGCAAGTCCCTTTATACCTGGGACCAAGGTATAACTTACCTATCATAGCGCTCACCTCTTCACAGAGGGGGCGTGTCATTACAACTCCGCCCACCTCAACCTGATAGGCATGGTAACGGGACGCTATCGATTATCCAGTGTATCAGAAGCAGCCAGTGTGATTAGATTAAACTACGTCAATAGTGTAGCAAGAATAGAAAATGGTGACATGAATACAGGTTGTACAAAGGATCAGACAGCAGCATTCACGAGGAATAAAGAAGAAATTGTCAGACGCAGCTTGAGCGTTCATGTAGCGCTCGGACTAAATTCAAAAACAATGTAGTGTCAAAAATTGACCCAATAACGTAGCCCCTAAGAAATGGCACAATAAACACTGGGCTACAAGGAAATGACATACCTGTCAATTTATGGTTGGAATATGACAAAAGCCCTCCTGGGGGGGACAGGAAATGGTGAAGACGACGAAAGGAGAGGGAAGGTGGACTGAGGAGACCAGGGTGGACATAAGGGAATAAACCCCATAGCACCCCAGGCATATTAGCCCCTATAGACAATAAGTTAGATAAACGGCATGAATGATATCACCTCATTCAACCCAAAAGATTTGACACACTGTAACCTATACGTCCATTTAGCCTCCTTCTGAAGGATTCTCCTATCCAAATCACCCCGGCGTGCGGTAGGTCTTATTACTTCAATCCCCTGAAGAGATATGGATTTGGGATCCCCTCCATGTACCTCCCACACATGGCAGCTAATTGGTTGATCCTCCTTTTTGTTTATATTACCCACATGTTCACGAATTCTTCTCCTTAGTTCCCTTATGGTTTTACCCACAATTTTTGGGGCAAATACACGTGGCCAAGTAGACCAGACCGGAGGTTTTACAGTTGATGAAATCACGAATAACTAAAGGAGGCTCCAGTTGTTACACTACAAAATATCCTCCCCTTTCTAACAAAATCGCAAGCTTTACAGCTTCCACATCTAAACATACCCTCCGGAACGTTTCTACCAAGCCACACAACAGAATCCTTGATGGGAGTGAGAAGAGATAGACTTACCCATAGTCATAAGTTTCTCCCACTCCTGTATGTAATCGAGGGGCATGTAGTGAGATATTTCTGTAGCTCCTCATCAAGTAGAAGAGTCCTCCAGAAGGAGCCAAGTAACTGTTTCACTTCCTGATCTCTAGTACCATAAGTACCAATGAGTCTGATCAAATTGTCCCTCTCCTTGGGACCTCCTGGTACCAATAACTCTTTTCTGTTTCTAGAGGTAGCATGTTGGTGGGCCTGTTGAAGCACACAGGGCAGATACCCTCTGTCTAAACCTGCACTCTAAATCCTTTGCCATTAGTCCAAAATCCCCCAAATCAGAACAGTTCCTCATCCTCAAAAATGGTCTCTTCGGTATTCCTTTCTTAAGGGGAATAGGGTGGAAACTACCCCACATTAACAGGCTGTTGGTGGCTGTAGACTTACAGAACACAGTGGAACCAATGGACCCATGATTCATTATCTTTATTCTCAAATCCAAAAAAAGAAATCTCTGTGGCATGAATCTCTGCAGTGAATTTCAGATTCAATTCATTGTTGTTAAGGCTCATACGTGTACCATATCTCTCTGAGGGAGTATTTGCTCTCGAAAATGTCCTTTGCTACCAAGAACATTGATCCACAGATTTATTTATAGGGGGACATGGCTATATGGGATGCACAGGCTACTAGTGGATAACCCGGTAACATCAGATGGGTCTTCCCTTTAATTATCAGGTGTATCCTTTTCTTTTTTACAAGCCGCTCTAATTTATATGTGCAGATGTTGTCTAAAACATTATAAAAAAATATTCATGGTGAGGGTCCAATGCTCTAATTTACTGTTGGTTTTATTGAGTCACCTTATTTTGACTCTTAGACCCAGTTAAGTTTTGTAGATTGGGCTAATGATCTGTTATTATGGCTCAGCTCACACTTTTTATGCCTTTGCATTTTTTCTTTTCTCCATTGAACACATCTGTTTAACAGAGTAGTAGTAGGGCTGATATATTAGATCATTAACAGCCACTCTATATAGGTGTATTGTTATACTGATTTTTAGCCTTGACATAATAATAGGGGAGTAGATTCTAGTATAGTTGGTCTTTACAATTATTAAACCAACGGTGCTATGCAAACACTCCCATTGTCATGGGGTTATACCCTCTGTATTCAGGGATCCGTTAATTATTTTATCCTATATCTGGGAGTTGATACATATCTTTTAATGCATATCAATAAAGTCTTTTTAGATCTCAGCCAGTCTTGTGGTGATATTTGGCCAGACTTATGAAACCTTTGAACTGGGCCCACCAAAGTGTTAAAACAGCTCGGTCACATGAGCTGGGTCTTCCGGGTGGAGAAAGGATTCCTGCTATTATGTAGGACAACCAATATAGAGATCATAGACAGGAGATATTTATCTGCAGATTATTCCCAGATCCACCTTTGTATTGAGTAACATTTCTTGTACATCTTACATGTATAACCACCCCAGACATCAGATTTTCAGTAGATCGCTCCAGAATGTTGTGTATGGGCACCTAAAGGTAGTGAATGCCACATATGTTAGTTTTAAGTCAAGTGAACCTGGCAATCTTGGCAAGACCGGATGACTAACTTATGCACATGTACGATATAAGATGCCGTCAGAAGTCTTGTCTCCTATAAGTGTCTCCCTACTGATATAACATGAAAGCTCTGTGAAATGTGTATTGGTGGGGGGGGGGGGGGTTAACGATGCCAATAGCCATCTAAAGGTGTCCAGTATGGCCAGCTCTACTATATTGTCCTAGAACCTATTAGTTTTGATGTATTTATTCCACCAAGAAACAGCTTGGCGGCATAGGGTAAACATGCCGGAGAGATATATTTTCAGCAACCATCTAATTTGTGTAAAGGGGCATTAGAGTAAAGAGGGCAGTCTAGAGCACCCTTGTGAATGTGGCACCCCTAACTTATTCGGTCCAGAGACTACAGAGGAGAGGAAGGATAAAGCAAGGAGGATTATAGTGGTCACTGGTCCTAGAAACCCACTGGGCTCTAGATTCCTTAAAAACATGGCTACAATTTTTTTTTATTTTTTTTTTTTACATAACATACACATGTGGACAAAATTGTTGGTACCCCTCATTTAATGAAAGAAAAACCCACAATGGTCACAGAAACAACTTCAATCTGACAAAAGTAATAATATGTAACTACATGTTGACAAGCCACAACGCTTCTGGGAGAATGTCCTATGGACAGATAAGAAAAATCGAAATTTCTGGCAAGGCACATCAGCTCTATAGTCACAGATGGAAAAATGAAGCATATCTTGAAAAGAACACTGTCCCTACTGTGAAACATGGAGAAGGCTCTTATGTTCTGGGGCTGCTTTGCTGCATCTGGCACAGGGTGTCTTGAATCTGTGCAGGGTACAATGAAATCTCAAGACTATCAAGGGATTCTAGAGAGAAATGTGCTGCCCAGTGTCAGAAAGCTTGGTCTCAGTCGCAGGTCATGAGTCTTGCAACAGGATAATGACCCAAAACACAGCTAAAAACACCCAAGAATGGCTAAGAGGAAAACATTGGACTATTCTGAAGTGGCCTTCTATGAGCCCCGACCTAAATCCTATTGAGCATCTTTGGAAGGAGCTGAAACATGGCGTCTGGAAAAGGCACCCTTCAAACCTGAGACAACTGGAGCAGTTTGCTCATGAGGAGTGGCCAAAATACCTGTGGAGAGGTGCAGAAGTCTCATTGACAGTTACAGGAATCGTTTGATTGCAGGGATTGCCTCAAAAAGTTGTGGCAAAAGTTTTAGGACAAAACATTCATTCATTTCACCCATGACTTCACTCACAATATGGTGCTGGTATTACTTCTCTTTTTAATGCATGGGGTACACAGAAATTGCATTTGACAGAGTGATAGAAATGTCAAATGGCAGGACTGTAAAAATATCATCATCATCACATTTATGCTTTCTATAGCATAATACAACACTGTGAAATTACCCCCTCCATACAGTCCGCACATGATGCTGCACTGCTCCTACGTTGTCAATAGACCTCGCTGTGACATTTACCTATAGCTATGGCGCTGACAAACACAGTCATGTGATCAGTAACTGGCAAAAGGACCCACAGTCTAAAATATCCCAGACAAGTGACATCTCTCAGAGAATGATCTTTATCATCATCACAAGGCAATCATCATCTGAACACCAAAAATACTCCCTAATATCTAAAGTAAACTTGCCAGAAAAAATCCAGTGCGTGAATCGTTCCGTGAAAGTTTTCCTCTGGCTATACCCCCTTTTTGGTAAAAATCACACCCACACTGGGTGTGACAAACACCTTTTTGTTGCCTACCATGCCCCTTTTTCGGGATGAGGACAACATGTGCCAGTCACACCTCTTTTTCATGACTCGATGGACACAAAGGGCCCACATCACATATATCACAAAGAAACTAGAAGATGCACACTCTGGAAGGTCCCTCCTTTTTGAGGGATTCTCTTGGACATTTCGGGAGAGTTGGCAAGTATGATCCAAGTTAGGGCTGGATGATTAAGACCTAAATGAAAACTGCTATTATAATTGGGCATTTTACCTCAATTACAATTCATAGCGAATATTTAGGTCATGCCCCTTTTAAAACCACACCCCGTTTTAAAGTAGGAGTATGTGTTGGGTTAACCTCACGAGATTCGTCTCCATTGGGCCTCCAGTGGTCCCCGATGTCAATCAGGAGGCCTGAAGAGGACCTTTGCTCACCACCCATCGGCCTTCCATTTTCCCCAAAAGATGAAAAAAAAAGGGAAATAAGGATCGGGCAGGTGAATTTACATGACTGATTCTTCTGTGATCAGGAGACATAAGCTGCCGGAGGACACTGTAACCTCCCCACTGACACCACATGTATATGTATGGGGTTTTCCCAATGAACAAATCTCTTCCACTTTCCCCATAATTCTTGCCATCGGATTACAGTATGGCCAGCTTTAAGCAACACATTGACAGGGGTGTTATTTGAGGCCCAGCACCAATTGTGCACAAGATGGCTCCTCGCAGAGCTGTAATTTACACGTATTAGTCCAGGATGGATTTACTGTGAGACTCACTATGACAATAAGCAGAGAAGGATTTTCACACAACATAAAGGCGGTTCTGTGAAGTATATGGCGACTATAACCTTTCCCACTATAAATCCTTCTCCGCTGCTTCCATGTATTGTTGATTTAATTACTAGTCACATACAAAGGAAAAACTACAAGCGCAGAGGATTGTGACTGAGCCGCTCGGGATCAGAAAATAGTCGGAGACCTCGGTTATTCTACAACCACATCAAACATGTACAAAAGACACAAAGAGGACACCAGAGATTAACTAGACAAACGCCGCACAACAGATCATAATGAAAATGTTTTACGCACATTTAAGTAAATCTCAAGGCACTTCCTGTACAAGCTCTGCTACATCTGTACATACAGCAGGCAGGCTTCAACTATCTGTGGTTAACAGTGATGAACGGGGCATTGTGGCCGCTAAAAGAAGGAGTAACTAAAAGGGGAGCTTTCATTTGGATAGTTAGGCAGTGCCAAATATTTGGGGTGAAGGTAGATGAACAATAGTGGGCAGTTTTGTTGGTAAGACAGGTGTACAGATAATTGTATGAAAGGGTTAGGGGCTGTTCACAAATAGGCCTTTCAACTCAGATTTCAATTCATATTCTGGCCCTCAGCGATTAGCCAGAGATACAAGGGGCATGATCCTCAAGCCGTGGGTCACAAAATCTGAAGGAAGATTGAACAGGACACTTTTTTCAGCATCAAAAATCAAAAAGCTGGAACCTAAATCAAAATCAGCTGCAAATTCCTCTGTGTGAACTTACCCTTAGTGGTGGAGTTGAATAGATGGTTTGTGATATTCCGTTTTAGAAGGAAGTTCACACACATGGAGCAGCACTTCACAACACAAACACAAGCTCTCTCACCTGCGGGGGAACATGAACTGTGCAGCTGGTCCCCAGTTCAGATGGAATCAAGCAACCAATAAGGGGTATTCCCATGAACATAACCATTTTTAAATTTGTAGATCATTAAAAGTGAAACATTTTTGCAATTATAAGTAATTAAAAATTTTGTAGTATTTTAAAAATTCTCTCTAAAAATCTTGTGGTCAAAGTCTGTTGTCTTGATCGGTTGCCAGTGGATACGACCATGAATGCAGGACCTTTCTAAGGTCATAAAATCAGCCATGATTTCCTTATTGTGGTCGGGATATCTTCTCATACATGTATTGTCCCTGTCTGATAACTCAGCTACAATAAGAAAATCATGGCTGGGTTTTTGACAAGATCCAGACCATAGAATGTTTCTGTGTTTATGGTCGTATCAATTGACAACCGATCTAAACAGTTCATGGGAATACCCCTTTAAGGTAAATCAAGGTAATCCTGCGGTAGCTCACACTGCCATTACCTAACTGTGAAGGATAGCACTTTGCCAAGTCGCTTGCCCTACCTGTGATCACCCTTCTTACCTTTCACTGGACTGATTTCATAGGATAATATGAAACGAGTTTTATAAATTTTATATATTTATTAACCCGAGTGGGTTGGCACTATCTGCTAACATATACAAAATACACATCAACAGATGGTCAATACAGATGAAAGCAAGTATACAGTACAGAAAATAAAATGGGATTAAAAAAAGAAAAATTAATACAAAAATGAATCTGTAATCCGGTTCACTGAGGCCTGACTCCTAGGCCCCAGGGCGCTTGGTTAAGTCAACAGCTCGACGTGTCGCACATGTCTCCCAGGATCAGAATAAGTGTAGAGTGTCTTCTTGTACAGAAGGGACACCCCAGCTAACCCCTAGCTGCCTCCTTGCTGAGTGACCCAGAATCTCGGTCTTCCTCCCAGTATAAGGCTAGTGTCCAGCCACACCTTCCTTCCAGGTAGTCCCCCTACTCTTCCCCCCACTGCACAATCTTGAGAAATAGGTATGTCTTCCTGGATGCGGGAAAGATGTGTGTCCGGGGTTGAACTCAGGTTCATTAGCCCTCTCTCCCTCCTTTGACATCTACTGTCCAGGGGTAATAAACTGGCTGGCCAGAAAGGGCCATCTCCCATGGTATACACATAAAACCACTGAAGCGAATTGACCACCAATGTAAACACAGCTTAAACACAAACATTCCTATGTAAGACTAACATGAATAAGGAATAATACATTTCAAAGAAAGATACATAACTGAGGGTCTCATCATCAGACTAACTATTGTTATAAATGCACTGTCCAGTCCTACAAATTGTCAAATACAGTTGTAATAGGGATATCTATGATAAAATGATTAAGGACTGTAAAGAGGTTATCCATCCTAGGAAAAACATTCATAACCTACTTACAGGTGAGAAATGTATAATGGCTGGGGGCGGCACATATCACCAGAATGGAGGCTTCAAGGCCCATTTTGGAGGAGTCTGAATGGAGTTCATGCATATCCACTACTGTACTCAACTATCTCCATCAGGCCCACAGAAAGACTAGATGGCAGGACACACAGGACCACTGCCCTATACATACTCCTCCAGAGTAGGGCTGATTAATAGCCAATAAGTGTTTTTCATCAGATAAGCCCTTGTATAACACTGTGCTCAAGCAAACCAGTTAAGAAAATCTAAAGTTTATAGGATACATTCACCAGTACACTAAATATAGTGCAAATCCTTCATATAAAATATCACAGCTTTAAAAATTACTCCTTCCTTACTACTGTATATCTTCCTTACCGCCATAATGATGTCCCTTACTACAGTATACCCTTCTTTACCGCCATAATGTCCCTTACTACTGTATACCCTCCTTACATCCATAATGATGTCCCTTACTACTGTATACCCTCCTTACATCCATAATGATGTCCCTTACTACTGTATGCCCTCCTTACCACCATAATGATGTCCTTTACTATTGCATATCCTCCTTACCGCCATAATGATGTCCCTTACTACAGTATACCCTTTAGCACCATAATGATGTCCTTTAGTAAAAGACATCCTTATGTTAGTAAGGAGGGTATACATTACTACTGTATATACATGGTTCTTTCATGTGCCTCTCATCTCCACACTCTCTTTTCCCCCTTTTACAGTGAGGCCTTATGGGATGCCATTTCTCCTACCCTGGTAGTGATGCCCACAGCAGACAGACCTGCAGTGTACTTGCTGTAAAGCACATGGCAGACTTGAGTTTTGCATTATCAGCCATTGCGGGCTGCCGAGAAGCTGACTGCAGTGTTCTTTAATGGGATTACTGGGCCACAGAGGTCAACCAGAAGTTTAGGTCTAGAGACCTCTCAATGGTCCTTTTACTTGTCAATTATTTTTGCTCAGGAAACTTGCTGCCCTTTTTAGTAGCACCCAGAACATCCCTGTCTGTTTGCTGCAGGGGAAAAACAATACTAAAAACTTGCTTGCTCAGTAGCACTGCTGCAAAACACGCCAGGCATGTCAATTAAAGGCAATGGATTTCTATTCTATAGATCCAGCTATACTGTAGATGGGAATGCAAAAGGAGTCTCCTGCAACTTCCTGGGGAATTGCGAGATAAAGCAGTGATCATAGGGGCAGATATTTTTTTGCACTTCATATCTGTAATTCCAGTGACAACATTACCGTCATCCATTCTGCAGCCTGAAGAGGGTGATAACAGAGAATACTACATTGTGTTCATCTGCATAACAAGTTTTGGGACTGGCTAGAGAACCCCATTTCTTCACATTTCTGTGTGTCGAGGTGACAATACTTCCGAATAATAGTATTCAGAGTTGGTGCACCTTACCTTACCCCTAGATATCTCCAGGTAGCCTTGCACTGTAGACAATGCAGTACTGATTCCTTTAGGTTGGAACAGCTCTTAAAGAAGATGCCAAGCAGTAAATATTACATTGAAGACATACGAGGTCATGACGCCCTAACCGCAGTTCTAGCATTGTCAAGCAAAGGACATAAAACATGTCCCTTAAATATATGCATTGTAATCATTGTGTTTGGTATACATATATACAATGTATCTGTATGTGGACTGCATGTCAGTGCCAAAGCAACAAACTAGTAAGTGTTCTCTTTAGCATTACAATGTTAACATGGCAGTAAAAAAAAAAAAAAGAGGAGCACAAGAGGATTGATGTGAAAAAACCATATATTAAACGGCCCAAATAAAGATGTGTTCATAGATTCTGGCTTTTTTTGGGACACCATTCTGCAAGTTGCATAAAAATTGAAACAAAATAAGCACATATGATCATACTGTACCTTTAGAAATCCATTAAAGGGGTTTTCCACCCCCTAATACAGGTTTCAGAATGACGACCTATCTACAGCATAAGTCATCAGTATCTGATCTGTGGGGGTCCAACACCCAGATTCCATACAGATCAGCTGTTTCTTCAGCCTCTGGGGACGGGAGCTGCTCCAGTGTATGGGGAGTAATCCCCTGCACTACCTGCATCCGCTCCCCGTTGCCTGCAGCAGCTTCTGGCACCTGGAGGTTGCTGGAACAGCTGATCTGTGCAGGGTCTGGGTGTTAGACGCCACAGATCAGATAGAGGATAGGTCATCAGTATGGACATGCATTGTGGGATGGTATACCCCTTTAATAGCTGAAAAGAATAAGACCCCCACTGATCTAATAGTCATGGCCCATCACAGAAGAAAAAAAAATACATTCTTTAAAATATATAAGGGGTGTGCTGTGCTATGGCAGCAGTTCCCCTAATATAAATGCAATGACAATGATCAGTTACACTTACTCCAACAATAACAGATTCCAAATGTCAATGGGTTTCTCAGCAGATGGCACTTTACAGAGGGGGGGGGGGGATAAAAAATGGTGGTAAACACACATAGGTCTTAAAGGCATCCTCTTGTGTGAACAATCATATGAAGTTAACCCTGAGAAGACAAGCCCATCTTAAAGAAGCAGGCTACCCAAAACACTTTTCTCCATCCCTGCACCCATCACCCTGCGGTTCAGCTTATTGTCTGCTCCTGTTAGACACCATCACATAGCTGAGCACTATCAATACCATGAGGATAGAAAAAAAATACCCAAGTACGTCTTTAATTTATGTAAATTATTTTTTAAGCATCCAAAAAAGGTGAATAAAGATGGTCACACACGTTAGTAAAGCGTCACCCCGGACCAGCTGACCATCTAATGTGTATGGCAACACAATGGCAGATATTGTTGGAAGGAAAGGTCAGACTGCTTGGATTTCTGCAAGTTTGATCCTTAGTTTTCAGGAAATTATATGTCATCAGTTCAGTCTGGCAGTGGTATACTCCACTCTTCTTATTGAGAACACGTGCACACTGTTCTAAGCTGGGGATGCATGTGTAAAGGATGGGGATGGGGGGGGTGTTAACGGTCAACCGAATGTTACAACTATCTGAAGTGTAAGGCCCCCTTAACATCACCTAAGGGCACGGGTGGAACAAGTAATCATTGAGGCCCCATAGCAAAACTTGTAATGGGGCCTCACACTACCATGACCACCTTAAGCAGCATTTATTTTGGTCTCCCTTACACACAGAGATAACACACAGTGATGTCACTGTACCCATCTAATGCACATAGTGATGTCACTGTACTGGGATAAAAACACAACGATGCCCCATTGAAGGGGTAATACACACTGTGAAGTCGCAGTACAGGGATAATGCACACTATGACATCACAGCATATGAACAAAGTAATTATAATGACGTCACATGCAGGCATTATGTCCCAGTAAAGTAAAGGAGGCACATTCTGTTTTCCATACCTCCTTCTATCATCGATAGTCATCAATAATTGCTCCCTAGGTCTCAATTGAAATGGGCCCCCCCCTAGTTGCTGGGCCCCATAGCAGCTGATATGTCTGCTACTCTGTAAGTTACACCTTTGCATCTGTTATGGCACCTAAAAAGTTACAACCAAGTAAGGCTAGGTTCAAACCCACGTCCTGTCTCCACTAGGAAAATCCGTTCCCTATTCCGCTTTAAAAATGCAGAGACTTTTCTCTCCGCATTTTCCTGTCCCTTTTCAGGCAGAAACCCGGCAGACCCCATTATAGTCTATGAGATCCGCGGGTAATTGCTTTTTTTTAAGTGGATTAGTTTTCCCTTTCGTGGGAACCCCACGAACGGAAACCTGAGCGCAGGTGTGAACCTAACGTAACAGATTAGGAAAATCCGCCTGCAAGTTCTGCCACATTATGACATGTGCGACATTTTGATACATTTGGAGTAACTTGCAAGGCCCCATACACTTCTATGGTCTATATATTATGGAATCATACAAGTGGACGGTTGTACAGAGCTATAATACCTCAGCCATGTACATGAGGCCTGAAGGAGTCAGATGTAGTAATTCCCCTCAATATACAACATACCAAGGCCGAGGCGCCATGAAACATGTATTCCACTCCTCAGGTTTGGTCTGTGTACAAACAGTAGGGAAACCTGAAGCCAAGAACAATGTAATTACCCCAGCTAGATGTAATTTGTTGTCTCGCCTTCTTCACCAGCTCTCTCCCCTCCAGACAGCTGCCTGACAGGTCTGCACTCGCTCCCTACTGCAATGGGACAAAACCAAACACTACGCGTTCACTAGCATGCATCATCAGTTTTCCATGTGTCCTTGTAGAGGTCTCAGAAAATAAAGCCGATAGCTGACGTTTAAGAGGGAGGCAGTACACAGCGGCTGCAGAACTACAAGTCCCAACAAGCCAAACTGGGATAATGGAATGTTTAGCTACACAACAACCTGACAGACACATCACCTTCACAGTTATGGCAGGCATACACCGATAGCTGTCAGCCGAGCCATCCCTCCCAGCCAGCCATACACATGCACACTTGGCTCAGCCCACACTGTTTAGGTTTGCAACAGACACTGTGTGGGCAACCTATGTCCCATGAGAACGAAGAGATTGGGCATGTTAATTCAGAGTTCCCCGACCCTTCCTGTCCTCTCAACATCTGCCATTAGGGGGCAGTCAGGACCCCTGCCGTACATATAGCATTTAGCTAGGCGTATGGCCAGCTGTGGTGACCAATGAGGGTGCCTACCACAAGCAGTGTCCTATCAGAGCACCCCCTACAGGCATTACCCAGTAACAACATCCCCTTCAGGCAGTATCCACCTAGTGTGCCCTTCACAGACAGGGACCGGCCAGCAAAGAAAAAAAAAAGACAAGTTAATGCAGCCATAATGGTAATTTAGAACATTATACACACCTTATTGTTCTAGACATATTTGCACAAATGTATACAACCTATGTTTTTTGTAGTATGTAAATAAGCATTGCACACAATTCTGTATAGAATATAAACCAATTCAATAGAAGCCAGGCACTTCTATACTGCTCTGCGTATCTAATCCAGCAGAAAATGGGATTAACCCTGTATCCAACATGCACAAGCACACAATGTAGAACACAATAGCAGATCACACAGGCTTTGTTACTGGCTGAACACTATACATTGCTGTCCCGGTGTACAGGTATTGTGGCTTATGCGAGTGCTTCCTATACAGTCAGATAGGAAGAGATCTATAAGCCTATATGTATACGCGGAGTACTCACCTTCCACGGAGATGTTTTCCTACCTCCGGCACAAAAGGAATTTGAAAGTGTAGACAAAAAAAAAAAAAGGGAAGGCTCAACAATCCTGCTCTCCTCTGCTATTGGTGCGGCATGCCCTAACCCATCTTCTCCAGTAACCTTGGAAACCAGATGAGCAAATGCTAACCTCATTGAAACATGTCTGCCGCCTGCCAGACTGTTAAAGGGAACGTGTCTGCTTCATCATTAGTACGACACATGCCATCTGCTAGCCACAAAAACAATGGACGTGTACCTGTAGACATTTAAAGGAAGACGATATAGCAGAAAAACGAGACTTATATAATAAATAAATGTACGGTATATTCTTTACTAGTTCATCAGGGCATCTCCATGATGCCAGGCACCCTGCTGGCAGTGATGTCATGGTGCTACGGCTTGTCAACATGGAGTGTCGGCTGTGACTGCAGAGTATCAGTGTAAAAGGACAAGCTCAACTGACAAGGGAAACGGTCAGCACCCAGATAAATGTATTTGTACAGTCATGGCCAAAAGTTTTGAGAATGACACAAATATTCTATTTTCACATGATCTGCTGCCCTCTGGTTTTTATGTGTGTTTGTCAGATGTTTTTATCACATACAGAAATATAATTGCATTCATATTATGAGTAACAGAAGCTTATATTGACAGTTAGAATGAGTTAATGCAGCAAGTCAATATTTGCAGTGTTGACCCTTCTTCTTCAGGACCTCTGCAATTCTCCCTGGCATGCTCTCAATCAACTTCTGGACCAAATCCTGACTGATAGCAGTCCATTCTTGCAGAATCAATGCTTTAATTTTGTCTGAATTTGTTGGTTTTTGTTTGTCCACCCGTCTCTTGATGATTGACCACAAGTTCTCAATGGGATTAAGATCTGGGGAGTTTCCAGCCCATGGACCCAAAATCTCTATGTTTTGTTCCCTGAGCCATTTAGTTATCACCTTTGCTTTATGGCAAGGTGCTCCATCATGCTGGAAAAGGCATTGTTGAGCGCCAAACTGCTCTTGGATGGTTGGGAGAAGTTGCTCTTGGAGGACATTCTGGTACCATTCTTTATTCATGGCTGTGTTTTTAGGCAAGACTGTGAGAGAGCCGATTCCCTTGGCTGAGAAGCAACCCCACACATGAATGGTTTCAGGATGCTTTACAGTTGGCATGAGACAAGACTGGTGGTAGCGCTCACCTCTTCTTCTCCGAATAAGCTGTTTTCCAGATGTTCCAAACAATCGAAAAGGGGATTCATCAGAGAAAATGACTTTACCCCAGTCCTCAGCAGTCCACTCCCTGTACCTTTTGCAGAATATCAGTCTGTCCCTGATGTTTTTTCGGGAGAGAAGTGGCTTCTTTGCTGCCCTCCTTGAGAACAGGCCTTGCTCCAAGAGTCTCCGCCTCACAGTGCGTGCAGATGCACTCACACCTGCCTGCTGCCATTCCTCAGCAAGCTCTGCACTGCTGGTAGTCCGATCCCGCAGCTGAAACACTTTTAAGAGACGTCCTGCCGCTTGCTGGTCTTTCTTGGGCGCCCTGGAGCCTTTTTGGCACCAATGGAACCTCTCTCCTTGAAGTTCTTGATGATGCGATAGATTGTTGACTGAGGTGCAATCTTTCTAGCTGCAATACTCTTCCCAGTTAGGCCATTTTTGTGCAGTGCAATGATGACTGCACGTGTTTCTTTAGAGATAACCATGGTTAACAGAAGAGAAACAATGATGGCAAGCACCAGCCTCCTTTTAAAGTGTCCAGTGGTGTCATTCTTACTTAATCATGACAGATTGATCCCCAGCCCTGTCCTCATCAACACCCACACCTGTGTTAATGGAGCAATCACTGAAACGATGTTAGGTGGTCCTTTTAAGGCAGGGCTGCAATGATGTTGAAATGTGTTTTGGGGGATAAAGTTCATTTTCTAGGCAAATATTGACTTTGCAAGTAATTGCTGTTAAGCTGATCACTCTTTATAACATTCTGGAGTATATGCAAATTGCCATTAGAAAAACTGAAGCAGTAGACTTTGTAAAAATTAATATTTGTATCATTCTCAAAACTTTTGGCCATGACTGTACACTGTAACAGAGGAACATCACAATACAGGGTTCTAAGAAAGGGTGCTCCTGTATCATTATTTATGTGGAATACATGTTTTTGCCAAAGGAAAAAAAATGGCAAGTCCTCCGATCTAGTACATATATAAAACTATGGAAAATATTCTGTACTTATTGTATGCATAGTATTACCAGAAATGTGGCATTTAGTGTGACTGCGCCATCTCAGTGCTCGAGGACAGGAGAAAAGTCAAGAGTTCGGAACGCACGTTAGATGTGAGAATTTTTAGCACGTTGGTTATTCTTATCTAAAGTGTTGGAGGAGGGAAAAAAAAAAAAAAAAAAAAAAAAAAAGGGAGGATTGTACTTAGAAACAATCTAATTTATGGCTGACTAAATCATCATATCCACATGTAACCGCCGCTGAGATGGGGGTGCCAGACATTCAAATTTTTGTTATTGGTAGGAGTCCTAGCATTTGCACCCCCCCCCCCTTCTAACCTGGGAATAGTGAATAAGGTGGGACCTGGAACTGCAGTCCCATTCACTTGAATAGGAGCAGGACTGCTTCTGGCCATATACCTGGTATATGGCTTCCGGAGGATGATCGAGATTGGGATCAGAGATCTTGACCCAATCAAACTAACACTGATGACCACAGTATCAATTACCTTCAGATCCTGGACAACACCTTTAAAGGAACAGTGTGTATATAGTACAGGTTATATAATGTAGGATGCTGAATATCCACATTTAGGCCCCTTGCAGACGACCACGGCGTAGGTCAGTGTGCTACCTAGGTTTTTCCCGGATAGCACACTGACCCATTCATTTATGTCGGCCCACGCACATGACCGTGTATTACACAGATCAGTGTGCGGGCCAACAGTTCAGGCCGCAAAACTCAGGACAGGTCCTATTCCTGTCCAATTTCGCAACCGTGCTTCCATGGCTACTATTCATTGAATGAATGGGGCCACGGAAGCATGGCCGGTGCACGGGTGGCACGTGGATGACATCGGTCTGCCGCCTGTGTAGTTCAACCATGGCCAGCCGACTAGTCGTCTGCAAGGGGCCATATAGCTTGATAAACACTCCATGCAGAGTCAAATCACTGAGAGGTCCCACATGGTCTCCCATAAAGCTGATGAATCTAGAGAGCAATGCAGCTCCTGCAGCACATATAAGCTCTCTGCACTTTTGTTTGGTCAAGATGAAAAATACACTCTTCTGCTTCTGTTCACGTGTCCCCGGGGTTGTGACGAGGTCGGAACCCCCAAGTCCATCATTATCAACACTTATCAGGTAAGTGAATTTAAACTCCCTGGACAACCCCTTTAAGAACTGCATGCTTTATGCAATTGGTGTAATGAGTAGTACATTTTTACTATGTATCACGGCTGTAAACCAATGGCCATTAAAAGCCAACAGTAACAGCTGAAATGCATAGTAAAATGTAATAGTCATTACTGTAATTAAAAAACCACCGCTCTTAAGATACACAACAGAAAAACACCGTGTGAACCCAGTCTTATAGTTTTCAAATGCATTGTTTAAAGGGAGTCTCACCAGGAAACGCAATATCTAACCAGCCACAGTGAAGCTGTAGGGGCCATTATGCTGAGCACAGTCATATCATACATAGTTCAATAGATCCACCATTACTGTGAAAACGCAGATTTTTTTTTTTTTTTTTATGCAAATTGAGGCTTACGTTCAATAGAGGCATGCCAGTATTATCAAAATAAGGTCTTTCTTCACTTCGGGATCAGGGTCCTTTCTCCCATCTCAGCATCCTAAACTGCTCACTTACCCGGAATTCTCTGCTGAATCAATCTTGAGAGACAAGACAAATTATCAGATCACTGAGAGGTCAGGTTACTTGCTGCCCATAGACAGACAGAAGAGGAGGAGGAGCCAAGAGAGAAGCAGAGACACACACAGAATCTCTGGTGCAGTCAATAGTAAGTTTTCTAGTTCACCCAAAGTGCTCAATGACTTGTATACTGCTAAAGCTTCTTCACAGTATGTGAATGATAGTAACAGGGAGCACAACCCCCATGTGCAGACATCATAACAGATACAGCTACCCACCAAGTCAGGGAGAGAGAGTGTATGAGAGAGTCTACTAAAAATGCAGAAAACAGGTAATATATAGAGCAGTAATCGTGTTATTCCTCATGTACACACGCCAGCTAGTCCTGAAAAGTCATTGAAAACAAGACATGAGCTTTAAAGAGAAATTGAAGAAATAGAAGACAACTTTCTTATAGGCAAGAATAGGACAGCAACCAGGGCAGCTTTAACCATAGGGAAAACTGTACACTTGCACAGGTCCCTATGGTAAGGCGAGTCCTGCATTTAGAGTGCTGTCCAAGACAATGGGTTTGGGCTGCCCCGACTAACCCATCTGTGTCCTTCAACCCGTCACTTCCTGCTACACCATTTAACCCACGTCTCTCCTGTATTCGGAGCAATAGGTGCGATGTAGTGACACCAATTACATTGTGCCTGTTGCTCCCTGAAGACACCAGGGCAGACCAGACACAGAAGAGAAAAGAGGAAAGCGGAACATAGAAAGGTATTAGGGTTTTTACTTACTTTGTTTGTCCCATTGTGCTGGGTCAACAACAAGCTGGTAACTGGAGGGTGACAAAACTGTGGGGGCAACTGGAGGGGGACAAGACACTGTGTGGACAACTTATAGTATGTCTGGCACAGGTTAATGTCTGAGGGGCAAAGGGGAAGAAGTTCAGGTTAATGTCGAGTCACAGGTTAATATCTGAGGGGCCACAGAGGGGTGGGCTTAGGGTTAATGTAGGACTGACCATTATATTATATGGAGCCACTGCAAAGGCATTTGACTGTGTGATAGGCCACTGAGGGGCATTATATTATATGGGTCACTAAGGAAGAATTACACTATGTGGGGGGCACTGAGGGGGCATTATAATTTGGCCAGGTGAGATGTGTCTAAGGTCTAAGTGGTAGCAATGGGGGGGCCCCACTAATGAAACTTTTGCCCTAGGCCCAGCAATGTGTTAAAATGGCTCTGACCAACTCATATACATATTGATACTTTGGTAAATGTGAACAGAACCTAAATTCTCATTAACAGTCATGTAATGTCCTTTATGTAGGAAGCTAAAAAAAAAAAATGATGAAAATGTTCTGAGAGCTTCAGGTACCTGCCCATTAAACAGTGCAGGATCAAACAGGGTGAGGCCTGGCGTATGTGCCTGTTGGCATAGTTCCTTCTATAGGAATTTCCTTTTAGTACACATTAACTAATATACTGTAACTAGTAAAAGAATCTTACAGTAATGTTAGGTTTAAAGCCTGGAAAAAAAAAAAAAAAGTACTAGTACTATATTATGTACATAACAGGACAATAGTGTATAAATACTGTGACTACATAAAATAGTACCAGTATTGGATAATAGGTTATTATTATAAAGTCACTATTATGTTAGGTTAGAATATATGAACACCAATATGGCCACTACCATTTCATGAGAATTGTAGCACACTTTGGGCACTATACTGCCTTAGTATATGTACTGTATAAAGTATGGCAAATTTGGAGTATATAACATTAGTCTGACAAGTTGCTTTCACTGGGGTGTAATAAGTTATTGTGTGTAATAATTTTTAGCTGAATCATATCTAATTTACATGAGCATTAATATTTATGGGAAAAGGGGTTTTCCCATGAAATACATTTATGGTAGATCCACAGGATATACACAAGTTGCACAAGCCGTGGATGTAAATCAGAGAACCCCATGTACACCGGGGTATTTGAATCTCCATATGTATATACGTGCCCTGGAGCTACATTATATCACATCTAGGGTGACTGACTGACTAATGTAGATTCCCTATTTTTTAGATTTTGTTGTAACACCACCTTTTGAGATATCATGCCCTATGGATCAAGATCTTGTTTTCTATGAAAGCTAGTGAAATTGCCAGAGTTTAATGCCAAACCAGAACATCTCTCCCAAAAAGACGACAGACCAATCTGCAAAACGCCGTTTCAGGCTTCCTGCCCCTCATGAGTGAAAAGCAGAGTATTGGCTTGAATAGGTAAGAGGTCATAGATGTAGCGATGCCTGGTAAAAGACCTGACGCATTGAGCTGCAGAGTTCCAGGGGAATGTCGATGGGTAAGAGTTAGGCTAGATTCACATCTGCGTTGAAGTCTCCGTAGGAGACTCTGACGAAGACTACACTTAAAACCGATGGAGAGAAAAGTCCTGCAAGGAGGACTTCTCTCCACCGGTTTTGGTATAAAACCGGCGGAAACCTGGTGGACCCCATTATAGTCTATGGGGTCCGCGGGTAACAGCTTTTAAACCCTTTCATGCCTCTGTCAATTTTTGTTTTTGCATTTCCGTTCTTCCCTTTCCCCATTCCAAGAGCCATAATTTCAGCTCACAGTCACATGATGGCTTATTGTTTGTAGGACAAATTGCACTTTGCAATGGCACCATTCACTATCATGTGAAATGTACTAAATGAGGAGGAATTTGGAAAAAAAAAAAAAAAAAAATACATTTGCGCCAATTTCTTATGGGTTTCATTTTATATCATTCACTATGTGGTAAAAATTACATGTTACTCATATTCTATGGGTCAGTACGATCACGGCGGCACTGATCACAGCTGTTAGTGGAGGGTGCTGGCTGTATTATACAGCCGGCATCTGCCGGGAATGGAGAGAGCTCAACTCCTGAGCTCTCTCCATAAACCCCTTTGCGCATAATGAGGCAAATTAATGTGATTATGCACCAAAGGGTTAAGCGGACAGGGTCTCCATCTTTTGGGTCCCCATGTGGACCTGATTGCTTTATTTATGTGTCAGAACTACAGTGTGGGGGCCACTGCGGAGCACTGTCAGCTGTAAATTCAAAAAGCTTCACTAAAAAACACATGAAAATTGCAATTTCTTGTCTTTTAGTAGAAATTATTTAATAGGGGTGCCATTTGTATTAGCCAGGTGTAAGGGGTGAAGGTTAAAGAGGGTCATGGTTTCAGCGCTCAGCTCACCAAGTTGTGGGCAGTTCCCAGTGAGGGCTGCTATACACATGTGGACAAAATTATTGGTACCCCTCGTTTAATGAAAGAAAATCCCACAACGGTCACAGAAATAACTTGAATGTGACAAAAGTAATAATATATAAAAATTCTATGAAAATGAACAAATGAAAGTCAGACATTGCTTTTCAACCATGCTTCAACAGAGTTTTTAAAAAAAGAAAACTCATGAAATAGTCCTGGACAGAAATGAAGGTTCCCTTAACTTAATATTTTGTTGCACAACCTTTTGAGGCAATCCCTGCAATCAAACGATTCCTGTAACTGTCAATGAGACTTCTGCACCTCTCAGCAGGTATTTTGGCCATTCCTCATGACCAAACTGCTCCAGTTGTCTCTGGTTTGAAGGGTGCCTTTCCCAGACGGCATGTTTCAGCTCCTTCCAAAGATGCTCAATAGGATTTAGGTCAGGGCTCATAGAAGGCCACTTCAGAATAGTCCAATATTTTCCTCTTAGCTATTCTTGGGTGTTTTTAGCTGTGTGTTTTGGGTCATTATCCTGTTGCAAGACCCATGACCTGCGACTGAGACCAAGCTTTCTGACACTGGGCAGCACATTTCTCTCTAGAATCCCCTGATAGTCTTGCGATTTCATTGTACCCTGCACAGATTCAAGACACCCTGTGCCAGATGCAGCAAAGCAGCCCCAGAACATAACAGAGCCTCCTCCATGTTTCACAGTAGTGAGAGTGTTCTTTTCAAGATATGCTTCATTTTTCCATCTGTGACTATAGAGCTGATGTGCCTTGCCAAAAATTTAGATTTTTGTCTCATTCGTCCATAGGGCATTCTCCCAGAATCTTTGTGGCTTGTCAACATGTAGTTTGGCAAATTACTTTTGTCAGATTCAAGTTATTTCTGTGACCATTGTGGGTTTTTCTTTCATTAAACGAGGGGTACCAGCAATTTTGTCCACGTCTGTATAATGAGCAGTGTGTGTCGGAGTGCCAGTCAATGAGGGGCGCCCTGGCCAGGAACTAAGTCAAGTCTAGCTAGTTCCTAACCAGGATACTCCTCATTGGCTGCTGCTCCCCGCACACAAGCAGCGCTCACTGGGAAATGTTTGGGGAATATGACAAACTAGAGAAAAACTATGAAACATGGGAACTGAACTAGTTACTTTGCGGTTGCCACAGTATCAGTCTTGGCTTCATCGGTGTGCAGTGTTTGTACTGTAGGTGTTAAAAAAAAAAAAAAAAAAGAAAAGTCAATTTGCACTACAAGCTTATCTCCACCCTTACAAGGAAACAACATGTAAACCAGTGCTAGAGTCAGTACTATATCTGTCTTTACTTGTGTACCCTGCTAGGATGTCTGCACGGTAGGCTCGGTTCACATCTGTGCTTGTACTCCATAGGGGGATTCCGCTCCCCTCTCCGCATTTTTTGCCCTTTTCGGGTGGAAACCGAACGGAAACCACATGGACCCCATTTTAGTCTATGGGATCCAGGGGTTTCCTAAGGTAACCGCTTTTTTATGCGGATTAGGTTTCCCCAAGCAAATCCCCTGAAGGGAAACCTGCACGCAGATGTGAACCTAGCCTTATATAAACCTTCTGGGCATGAGATCAGCGGTGTCAGGAATTTGAACTCCCAAAAATTCTGTCCCTTGTTCCATCAGAGTTTAGACTCCTTATAATACAATACAGTTTAGTGCATGCTCACATCTGGCTTCATAAAAACTGAGGACAAGATGGCAGCACAGGAACCATAGTCTATATACTTTTACCTATTCCTTTCTGGATACACAGGGGCAGATAAATTAATAAATATGCACCAGAATTCCGATGTGCATGCTTTACGCCTCATTTTCTGTGCGTTTTAGACAATTTCTAATAGTTTGGGTGCCTTGTACGACATACAAGGTGACATGCTGACATACAAAGCCATCCACAACCTGTCCCCTGCATATATCTCCGACCTAATCTCCCGCTACCTGCCCGCACGTAACCTCCGATCCTCCAAAGACCTCCTACTCCGCTCTTCACACAATCGACTCCAAAACTTGTCCCGAGCATCCCCCATACTCTGGAACTCATAACCAAGACACATAAGACTGTCCCCCACAGTCACAAGCTTCAAGAAGGCCCTGAAGACTCACCTATTCAGAAAGGCCTACAACCTCCAATAATACTACCGTCACCACACCACCATCTGTACAGTCTCTACCCCCACCTTCTGTCTCTATCCCTCATAGACTGTAAGCCCTCGCGGGCAGGGCCCTCTATCCCACTGTACCAGTTGGTCACTGTTTGTATTATCTGTTTTGTATATCTGGTGTACTGTATGTAAATCCGCAAATGTAAAGCACCATGGAATTAATGGCGCAATATAAATAATAATAATAATAATAATAATAATAATTTAATATGCTAAACTGTGAGCCACAAAGGGCACCAAAACTTTGGGCATTGATGCAAAAAATTTCTTGCAAAGTTTGGTCAGAAACTAAGCCAACTAATAAGTTAGACTAGGCCATTTATAAAAACAGCATTAGACACGATGGAAAGTTTGGTGCAGTTTTTATATGGTCTAGTCTAACTTTACACTTTCTAAAAGTTAGATAGTTTTAGTTTATCTGCCACATGGTTATAATAACTTATCAATTCTTCCATGCAGAGTATGTGAAATAAAGTTGCAGGGATATGTATTACTGCTGGCATGTTATATATCACTCAAATTAGTGTTCTGGAGTAATATGTGCCAGATTTATTTAAGTTTAACTAAACTTTGGGACAACTTGTGATTTTCTGGCAGTATTTGCTTCATTAAAACATTTTGTAATATACTTTATTAACAAATTTTGAATCCTTTCTGTGAAATCCTGCATTTTTTCGCTCTTCCCCTTGTTTCTGTATTGAGAGCTGTTCCTGCCTCTCACTGAATGTTACTACTGTATGGAGTACGGGGGTGTGTAATACCCTGTTTCCCCGAAAATAAGACAGCGTCTTATATTAATTTTTGCGCCCAAAGATGTGCTGTGTCTTATTTTCAGGGGATGTCTTATTTTTTTTTTCAATGAAGAAGAATTCACATTTATTGCTGAACAAAAAATGAACATTTATTATATACGGTACTGTACGGTAATGTAGTTGTCATCACAAACCAGCACAACCAGACAAACTGTGAATCCTATCAAGAATTTCTTACTACCGTACCATTATTTCCATGTACAACAATTAACAGTATGGTACGTTTACCAATATTTACGGTACGAATAGAAAGTAAAATTTATTCAATGACAGTTATGTCATCATCTTCTAGGACATCATCATAACAATCCAAACCATTAATTTCCCTGCACACAGTATCATGCCCCATAGTGGCCCCTGCACACAGTATCATGCCCCATAGTGGCCCCTGCACACAGTATCATGCCCCATAGTGGCCCCTGCACACAGTATCATGCCCCATAGTGGCCCCTGCACACAGTATCATGCCCCATAGTGGCCCCTGCACACAGTATCATGCCCCATAGTGGCCCCTGCACACAGTATCATGCCCCATAGTGGCCCCTGCACACAGTATCATGCCCCATAGTGGCCCCTGCACACAGTATCATGCCCCATAGTGGCCCCTGCACACAGTATCATGCCCCATAGTGGCCCCTGCACACAGTATCATGCCCCATAGTGGCCCCTGCACACAGTATCATGCCCCATAGTGGCCCCTGCACACAGTATCATGCCCCATAGTGGCCCCTGCACACAGTATCATGCCCCATAGTGGCCCCTGCACACAGTATCATGCCCCATAGTGGCCCCTGCACACAGTATCATGCCCCATAGTGGCCCCTGCACACAGTATCATGCCCCATAGTGGCCCCTGCACACGTATCATGCCCCATAGTGGCCCCTGCACACAGTATCATGCCCCATAGTGGCCCCTGCACACAGTATCATTCGCCATAGTGGCCCCTGCACACAGTAGTTTGCCCCATAGTGGACCACCCATGAACAATTATTATACTGTGGGGTCTTTTCAGACCCCAGAGTATAATGATCGGAGACCTAGGGGAGGATAGAAACATAAAAAAACAACGTTGCTTACCCGTTCCTCGCTCCGGTGCATGCCCGTGCGCTACTCCGGCCTTCTTCACTGTTAGACCAGGCCGCGTCACATGATCCGGCCGGTGTCGCGACGCAAAATGACGTCCGCTGACGTCTGCGACGTCACCAAACAGGCCCGAAGCCTGGAGAAGCGTAGGACAGGTAAGCACATAGTTTTTTATGTTCGCTCACCTCCCCTGGGCCGCCCGGGCCGAAAGACCCCGGAGTATAATGATAGCAGAGATTGTGGGGTTCTCCCGCGGCCTCACATATCGTATATACCGTATGTTCTGTTCGGGAACATACGCCTTACTTTCGGGGGATGCCTTATATTAGGCAATTCTCCGAAACCTCTCTTATGCCTTACTTTCGGGGGTGTCTTATTTTCGGGGAAACACAGTATGTAGAGAAGATGAGGGGAGGGTCACCGCAAACAGTTATATCTCAGACATTATAAAACATACAAACTTGCTTTTGGCGTCATATGAAAGAGGAGATTCTCTTTCATATGACACTTATTTCCAGAGATATCACTGGTTGAAAACACAGTTGGGATTAGGATATTTATATGCAGCTGTGCAATATATATATATGATATAAAAATCCCAATCCCAACTATTTTCAATCAGTAATATCTCTGGAAATAATTTAGATAGCACTGCAGCCTTAGGCCCCTTGCAGAGAAGTGTAGATTTCTGCTATAATTTACACAAGTATTCTGGCATAAATAATGATAAATCTGTTGCTGTAGCGAATCCCATCCACACATTGCAGAAAAATACCCGCAGTGGAAAGGCTGCGGTTGCCAAACAGTTTTTGGAAATCGCAGTATGTCAATTATAACTACGGAAACGCAGGAGGTTTCCATATATGTATAATGGAAGCAGAAAGTCTGCAGAGGAAAACTGTCCTGCATTTCCACCACGGTTTTTCCTGCAGCGCTTTTCGGCTGCAGCCCACTGTGTGGGGTCTTAGCCTTAGAGAAGGTTAGAGTTCCCCAGGTGGCAAAACTACAACTTCCAGCTTGCTGTGATAACCCCATAGTAGGCTTATAGAAATTTTGAGAGCCAAATGAAAAGTTCATATGGTCATATGTTTGATCATTCTTCATAGGTTTACCCTCTATACATGGGCTATGTAAGTTTTTCTGCATTATACAAGTTAAAATGTCAACAATTTGATGCATCAAGACTGTGAAATGACAGCTCTAGGCAAGTGCAATGTCACAATGCAAATATTCACCATGAATGTCGGCAGGATGCATTCCAAGCTAAAACTAGTCCATTCAGATGTCTCCACCTTCACGGCACTGAAGCGAGTGTCTACAGCATGTGAGGTACACGCAGTGCGGGTTATGCCCTTATTAAACAATTAAGAGTTTCACTGACAAACACCCTTCCATTGTTTATTCATGTACATATACACCAAGAAGATAATCCCACAAGGAAGAAGAAGAAGATTTCTCACTCACAAGGAGAGCAAACAAGTTTCCTTAATCACACGCCTAAAACCAAATCACTACAGCAGATTTACTATTGCATTTGCAACTTGACGGAGTAAAATGCACCAAAATCTGACGCATATTGGTTCATCTAGTTTTAGACCAAATTGTTGACTTTATGGAAAGGTTGTGGTTTTGTGGAGAATTGGGAGTGGCTTAATGCTCTAAACGGTAACAAAATGTTGGCATAGTGAGCCAAATATAGTAGGTGGTATAAAATTAGACTAGACACTGTGATAGAGCTAACGCATTTCCAGACAGTCTTATTCACACATTTGTTTTACATGGATGTGTGATGTCTGTGGCAATTACAGATTGCACACAAACCCATTGGGGTAAATTTATTAAGACTGGCTTATCGCACGCCTGATTGACGCAGGGACGGAGACACTTATGAAGAGGCTGCGGACTCTTCATAAATCTATCCGTTGTTCCTGCACAAAGAATGAAACTCTTAGGAACTGGCGTAGATTTGCATTGTAGCTCACGAGAAAACTTGTCCCTCCCTGATCGCTAACCTGCCCACAATGTGGTGGGCGAGGCGCAGATCGGGGTTTGAGGTGCACATTTGGAACAAGAAAGGGCCTTGCGCCAAATGTGCACTTCAATAGCATCACTCTACACCAGTTTTCTGGCGTAGAATGAAAGATGAATTTGCCCCACTGACACTACTGGAAAAAAAAAAGTTCATTTTAATGGCTTATCGACCCAGCAGCCATCACATGGCCGATGTTCAAAGTTGTCTGAATAAGCCACTTTAAATGGACCGACAAACTAATGTGAAAAACATTAAACCACAGGTGGCACATGACCCAAAAGTGTAGGATCATGTGCTGTATGGATTAAAACGGACATCACACGTCTGTATAAAATGGATGTGTGAATTAGGCCTAACTAGTAATACATGTGGGCCATTAGGTCTTAACCGTAATGTGGCCTCACCCTAAAGAGTTATTTCACAAGCCTTCTAACAATGCAGTGACAGCTTTATTTTAAAAAATACATAGTTATTTTACTGTAATAAAAGTGTAATCTCCATTAAAGGGGTTTTCCAGGACTTCTAACTCAATTACCTATTCTTAGGACAGGTCATCAATTGCAGATCTGTGGGGGGGGGGGGGGGTCTAACACCTGGGACCCCTGTGGATCAGCTGTCTAAAGTGTCAGCAGTGCTCCAAGTGATAGCTGATGTCGCATTAATTGCTCACATGTCAAACGAATGGGCTGAGCTATGATGCCAAGCACAGCTTCTGTGCTTGATAAGTACTGAAGAGACTGCAGACTCTAAACAGCTGATCGGCCAAGGACCCAGATATTGGACCCTACTAAGCTTTAACTGATGATCTAGCCTTGGAATAGGTTATCAGTTATTTAGCCTGTAAAAACCCCTTTAAATCAGAATGGTGGGGATCCAGCATGGATCAGCGTCAGCAGTCAGGAGTGAGTATGGCTTCTGTTTCACTGGCTATGTGATGTCACATTTAGCAGTCAGAAGGCCTGTTTGCAACTCTGTCCCATTCAAGGCAATGGTGCTAAACTACAATACCCAGCATAGCTGATATTTACAGTGCTGTGCTTAGTAAGCAGTAAAGAGCAGATCTGCGGGCACCTCCTGCCAATCTAATCTATGGGCAGCACGGTGGCTCAGTGGTGAGCACTGCAGCCTTGCAGCGCTGGAGTCCTGGATTCGAATCCTGCCAAGGACAACCTCTGCAAGGAGTTTGTATGTTCTCCCCGTGTTTGTGTGGGTTTCCTCCGGGTACTCTGGTTTCCTCCCACACTCCAAAGACATACTGATAGGGAATGTAGATTGTGAGCCCTATATGGGACAGTGACTGACAATATCTGTAAAGCGCTGCGGAATATGATGGCGCTATACAAGCATAATAAATAATCTAATATTAATGACCCATCCTCAAGATAGGTCACCATTATCAAAAACTCCTTTATCTTCCTATATCAGAGAGATATTTATTTAAGTCTGTTATCTTTTTATATATGACATTTAATCAGAATATAAAATGGAACATCCCAGGATGTTTTTAGGAGCTATGACATTTATCTCCAGGCCATCTTGTCTGCTCTGCTAAAGAACTACTAGTGTCAATGTTACCCAGTTGTGGAATTGTTCTACCTCATAAACAATTGTGCATCCAAGCAGAAAGCTTCACGGCTGAGCGCACCGGAGGAGAGACTTCATGCCACTTGCTAACATGACAGCCTGGGCCATACAGGTTACCAACCTTTGTATACAGGTTAGTTGTAGACGGAACGGGTATAGACTTGTCATATGTTAAATTAAAAAAATTTATATATATATATATATATATATATATATATATATATATATATATATATTATTATTATTATTATATAAAAAAAAAAAATTATATATATTTGTAATTTTTTTTTTTTGTTATCCTCAGAAGCCATGCTAAATGCTGCATTCACAATATGCATATCTGTATATCATTCCATTTAAAGGGGTTGTCCATTATTAGAAAAACATGGCTGCTCTCTTCCTAAATCACCACCACACCTCTCCATAGGTGGTGTCTGGTATTCCAGCTCAGATCCACTTAAGTAAATAAGTAAATGGAACTGAGCTAATATACCAGACATAAACCATGTTTTCCTAATCCCAGATAACCCTTTTAATATATTTGAATTGGTTAGGAATCTTCACTGGATTTTCCAGAAAATAATATTAATCTATGCTGCTTCTTGTGCAACTTGTGGGGTAGTCAGTGCAGATATATTATGCATAGTGTGTGTGTGTATAAAGTCTGTAAACCACTGTAGATTTTCAGCATGCAAATTCGGCAGAGTTTCAGTCCTGTGTGGACATAGTCTAAAGGAGACATAACACTTTTAGTAAAGATTTACTTTCTGCAGCAAATAATTCTGGAGCATGTTTCTCCTGGACTATGCAGGGTGCTATTCCTCTGGTATACCCGATACAAGTGGGTCTTACCAGTTAGGGCTGTGCCGCTGCAGTCCGTCCTATCGCTTTGACCCAGGAAAAAGAAACACTTGGTTGTCAATTTCTTTATAAATTGTAAGGAAGAATAACAGAGGAACAGCACTATGCAGATTTAGAAGAAAAGACTCTTTAGGGCTGGAACACCACGTAGCGCAAATGCTGCAATTTTGCTGTGCCATTTTACAATACCTGCAAACTGGATGGGATTCTGGCTAATGCCATCTGCACATTGCAGAAAAATATCCGCGGCGGATGTGCTGCAATTCAAAAAACCATTGCGTTTTTTGTAAGTTATACCTACAGAAACGCTGAAGTTTTCCATATATATGTATAATAGAAGCAGAAAGTCCACAGAGGAAAACTCTACAGACTTTTTAGGAAAAGCGCCGCAGGAAAAAAAACGTAATACGTTTCTGCAGCGGTTTTTCCCTGCAGCTCGCTTCTGTGGTGTCTTAGCCTAAAATTGTGTTTCCAGGAGGAATACGAGTATTTACTAAACCAGATCTCTTAGGATTGATGATCAGATGAAATAGAGACTCCCTTAGTGAATATAAGAGCCTAGGAGAGACAGCATGCCCCCCCCCCCTTCTTAAAATATAATATAAAATCATAAAATAAGGGTGGGGCCCCCTATTTTTTTTTTTTTTTTTTTTTTTTTTTTTTTTGGGGGGGGGGCCCCCCCCTTTTTTTTTTTTTTTTTTTAAAAAGGGGGCGCCACAATTTTTTAGGGGTGAATTTTTTTTTTTTGGTTTCAAAAAAAATAGGGGATATTTTCATAAAAAAAATATTCGGGGCCCTTAAATAAGGGGCGCCCCTTTTTTTTTTTTTGGTTTGCTTTCTCCTTTTTTTTTTTTCCCGCCCCCCCCAACACCAAATTTGGGGGTCCCCCCCCCCCGGGCGCTTCCCCCCCCGCCGGGGGCCCTCCCAAAAAAAAAAAGTTTTTTAGGGGGCCCATTGCAAGTTGTTCTCCTATTTGAATCTCCCCTGAAGAGGGGCCTCAGGGGCCCCCCAAAACAACTCTCAAATGATCTGAAAACAAAGATTGTTCAACATAGTTGTTCAGGAGAAGGATACAAAAGGTTGTCTCAGAGATTTAACCTGTCAGTTTCCACTGTGAGGAACATAGTAAGGAAATGGAAGACCACAGGGACAGTTCTTGTTAAGCCCAGAAGTGGCAGGCCAAGAAAAAATATCAGAAAGGCAGAGAAGAAGAATGGTGAGAACAGTCAAGGACAATCCACAGACCACCTCCAAAGAGCTGCAGCATCATCTTGCTGCAGATGGTGTCACTGTGCATCGGTCAACAATACAGCACACTTTGCACAAGGAGAAGCTGTATGGGAGAGTGATGCGAAAGAAGCCGTTTCTGAAAGCACGCCACAAACAGAGTCGCCTGAGGTATGCAAAAGCACATTTGGACAAGCCAGCTTCATTTTGGAAGGCTTCATTTACAAAAAGGCGTTATGCATGGCGTCAAAAAACACAGCATTCCAAGAAAAACACTTGCTACCCACTGTAAAATTTGGTGTAGGTTCCATCATGCTTTGGGGCTGTGTTGCCAATGCCAGCATCGGGAATCTTGTTAAAGTTGAGGGTCGCATGGATTCAACTCAGTATCAGCAGATCCTTGAGAATAATGTACAAGAATCAGTGACGAATTTGAAGTTACGCCGGGGATGGATATTTCAGCAAGACAATGATCCAAAACACAGCTCCAAATCTACTCAGGCATTCATGCAGAGGAACAATTACAATGTTCTGGAATGACCATCCCAGTCCCCAGACCTGAATATCATTGAACATCTGTGGGATAATTTGAAGCGGGCTGTCCATGCTCGGCGACCATCAAACTTAACTGAACTGGAATTGTTTTGTAAAGAGGAATGGTCAAAAATACCTTCATCCAGGATCCAGGAACTGATTAAAAGCTACAGGAAGCGACTAGAGGCTGTTATTTTTGCAAAAGGAGGATCTACTAAATATTAATGTCACTTTTCTGTTGAGGTGCCCATACTTTTGCATCGGTCAAATTTTGGTTTAATGCACATTGCACATTTTCTGTTAGTACAATAAACCTCATTTCAATCCTGAAATATTACTGTGTCCATCAGTTATTAGATATATCAAATTGAAATGGCTGTTGCAAACACCCAAATATTTAGAACTAAAAATGATTAAGATTAATAGGGGTGCCCAAACTTTTTCATATGACTGTATACTTCTTCCCTTATGTTTTGTCTTTGTTGTATAAAGTGTATATACCGTATAAAGATCATGACAAACCCCACAAAATACACCTATTTTCTATCCCGTACTATTCATAGACCCCAAATATTATAGCTAGGAATACAAGATAACCTGCAGCCACACAACATTACTATCCCAGACGTGCCGCATGTCCCTACTAATGATAGTGAATGTGGTAATGCAGCAGGGTGCTGGCAGACATTGGGTTGCAATCCCATTGACTATCATTACTTGTGATGTAGTAGTGTAGTCTTATGTCGCCGTGTAGTCTGAGCCTAATACAGCACATCTCAATATCGCTGCAAACATCTTTGTGCTTTTCATGGAGTTCTATAGAGTTATGATATTTCTAAGTACTATTGAACTGTATACTTGGTGTAACTTACAAAGCCATTGACTTATTCCACATCTCCTCTATTCATGTAGCTATAAACTCCTACATTACTTACACATTTATACATGTATACAGTGTCATCTATATTTATATGCATACAAACCAGCCATAGACATAGATCTATTTCATAGCAACCTTTTAATACATGATAGTAGACTATTCATTGTATACACGACTAGTACACTTTCATTGTATACACACACACACACCATAAATATGTTAAGACTCATTGGCTGGCTGCAAAATAATCATAACTTGCCACGTAACACACAACATAACTCACCGCCCACTTTACAGGCCAATTTATAGTTATTACATGAGTAAAGGTTATCATTTGCTGAGATGAAGCTACTCATATACTAAACTCAGGCAAGCAGCAAGTAAAGGACCACAATAAGTTACAGCAAATTGAACCATTATCACTACTCAGCGTTTCCCAATATGGGCACAAAAGTCACTGACCATTTGTGACAATCACAAGAGCGCTGACCATGTTGCGACTGTCATGCAATTCTCTTGCCAAACCAAATAAAATATTAAGGTTTTAGTAAAACCGCAATTTTACAACATTTGCAGAACAAAATTTCAACATTCAACTGTTTGCGTTTGGCAGACTTATTCCAAATCTAAAGGGGTTGACCCATAATTGTCATCTCGGAGCTATACATAGGACAGGTGGTAAGTGTCTGACCCCCTCCGGGACCCCCACCCATTACTAGAACATGGAGTACAGAGACTGTGCAGTGACAAGGAATTGGGGCAAGGGACAGTGACTGCTCAGGGTCCTGACTATCAGACATTTACCTCCTATCCATAAGATTGGTGATCGTTATCCATTGTGGAACAACCCTTTAAAACTGTGGCCCCAGGTTGCAGAAACGCAACTTTTTTTGCTGCAGATTTTGCTGTGGTTTTTTTGAGCCAAATCCAGGAGTGGAATGAGCAGAAAGGAGAAGTATAAGAGTTTCCTAGATAGTGTTTTTTAGTACTAATTTTAAACCCTTATAGGGATTGTTCATCCCATATTGTGTTCCTATTTTTTGAGACAAGGCCAGGACGTAGACACCAGCAGAAACGGGGAGCAGCACCTATTTTTGTTTTTCTTCTCAGACTCTTAAAATGAGCAAAACATCATCTGGACAATCCCTATAAAGGGTTATTTCCAACTTATAAAGTGATGGAATAGGAAATGTTATCGCTTTATGATCACTTGGGGTTTGGCTCTCTAAGACCCACCTGTATCTTAAAGCTGGCCATACACAGATTTTCATCGAATGGCCATCCGTTGTATAGGGGAGCTGCAGCACAATTTCATTCAAGTGAATCAGGCTGGCTGCTGCAAACCCAAACGGCCATAGGGAAAAAAAAAAAATAATAATTCCCAAACATCATGAGGGTGATGGAAATACTACATTAAAGCATTCCTCCAGTGATCTACAATTACCAAAATTCAAGTTTCTAAGCTAGTTGTTGTAGTAGTTAGTGGCAGCATCACAGTGGTGCAATATGAGGTATTAGTAAAGACAGACACACATTACTACAGCCATTTACTTCCTCCCTGCTTAGAGACACAGCTACAGTTAGAATACATTAGTTTAAACTGCCTGCAAATAGAGCTTTCTTCTAACAGAAAAACGACCTGTCTTCTGGGACTAGTTTTCTGGCATGAGTTATAGTAAACATGAGGGGCTGGGGTGTCCCCGCTTTTCTCCTTGCCCCGTTCTGCTCATTGTCCTAAAGTGGCAAGTGGGTACAGAAGATGAGATGCGCCATTGAGCCCCTGAAAAGGGCCAGTTTGGGAGCTTCAGGCTGACGCCCCATGTTGCGGAAACTTTTTTGTTGCAGATTTTGCTGCAGCTTTTTGAGTCAAAGCCAGGAATGGATTGAGCAGAAGGTAGTAGTATAAGTGTTTTCTATAAATTTCCCATTCCTTTTGTAGCCACTCTTGGCTTTGGCTCAAAAAACGCAGGAAAACCTGCTACAAAAAAAGCCGCATATCCACAACGTGGGACTTCAGCCTCAGACAGTTTTCAGGCACAGTCCTGTTAGCAAATGCAAAAGACTTCCATTAACGCGAGATTACAGTTACATTAAAAGGTGCCCTCAAATCTCTGACAGCAGTCAGATGAATAAGCTATTCCTCCTGACTCCACAATACACATGTATGCTTGGTTTGGCTGGGTGTGCATGTTTTCGATACAAACAGGAGAGTAAACTGGTGCCAGTCACCTTTCGCAGTGGAAGAAATAACTGCCCATGGTAAGATTCATCATCCATCCTTTCACCACCATAATCTGTCAGGAGAGAGTTGGGAGGTTCCTGGCAGGTTTGGCCAACTTACCTCTTAGGTGTATGGTGGCCTTTAGAGACCAAACAGTCAAGTGGTGGATTAAAACCTTTGCTTTAGGTTAAGTGATGTCTGTAGATTGCTGGCACTTCTATGAATAATTACAGTAGTAAAACCATCTTCAGGCAGGCATCCATTATCCATCTTAGACGCAATGTTTATCTAGCAATTTATTCTACAGCTCTCAGCAGAGCTTTTCTCCATTGTAATAAAACGGTACAGAACACAGAAGCCCTGCAGGGAGCACATACTAGCTTAGGTAAAAAGCAAAAAAAAAAAAAAAAAAATTATATTTTTATATTTTTTTTTTTTAAAAAGTGAACTAGTAAGAGTGGCCTTACACCTTATATAGCTGTCAGCTGAAAGCTTGCTCAACTGTACGATCCATCCCCCCCAATACCAAGCAAAGTGTGCATGTATTCTCAAAAGGAAGAGGGTAATAAACAGTTATCAGACACCTCTCTGGAGGAATAAAGAACTGGGCATGACACCATCCAACATGCTTCACCGTCTTCCCCCCCGGCACCTTCTCCCCACATCTGCCAATAGAGGAGATTACGGTCAACCCCCATACACATCACAAAGTTTTGTGGTCCCGACGGAAAGCGAAGTGATAGGTCAACATTCCTGCAATGTGTACGGTCACTTTTACAGTAACAGGGCCACCCTCATACAGTTTGCTCTAATAATTCCAGTTCTGCAGGTCTATGTTTACTGCTCGTTCTCATTTTGGCAATGTAATACTGTACTGTCTTTAAGCTGTGTGACTTTTAGCTTGTCTGACTTGTATTTAGCCATTTCCTTACCCTATATGTCTGTTCCAGTTTTCAACACCTGGTTTCAGTGAAGTACTTCTTTACGATGGTACCATAAATGACCACTCTTGCCTGACCCACCTTTAGCTGGACATGCCTCTTGGGTTTGTTTGTGCTCATATGGTGCCCGATGCCTGCTCTCTGCCTTGGTTTCTCTGCTATCCTAGCAGTCGTAGACCCACGTGATCTCTGCCACCAATTACCATCATCTCAGAATGGACACCTATGTGTAGAACATGAGACTCTTGAGGTCAGTGACTAGTTCCAGTGGATATATAGATGGATGGACGGACATACATGTCACCCCTGCAGCAACGTAAGTAAAGACTGAGGATTATGGAACAGCAGGGAATTTCACAGGCGAGTACTGGTTGTCAGTTTTTTTTTTTTTTTTTTTTTTTTTTTAATTCCTGGACAACCCCTGTTCACATGTCGGAATTCTTGAAAAACATCCCCATCTTCATTCATTCTTCACAGCAGAAAAACGGAGTATCCTGCTCTATATTTGGGTGAATTCTGCACAAATCTCCCATAGAAGTAAGACCTGGAAGTCGTTGCCACCAGCAGGAAGGTTTTTTTGTGGTGGATTTGGTATGGCAGGCTCCGCTACAAAATCTGCTGTGTGAACTCACTGTAAAACCGCATCTATGGACTGAAGTTTATTGAACCCAACTCATAACTCCCATTTAAAGACACGCAGGTTTACTATCCCTTTAAGATCAAGAGATAAAACCAAGAAATATAAAAGCCTATGCAGATGACGATGAAACTAAATAACCTTGGGGATGAAAGTATCAGGTAGGCTGTTAAATGAGGTCTACCCTGGTCTCCACCTGTACATTACAGGAGCCGCCTGCCATGGGCCATTAGGGCATTGTATTAGGATCAGTCAAGCAGGGATTATGACAAATCTTGTCAAATATATACATAAAAGCAGTTTTATAAATTGCTGAGACATCTATGGATATTGATAGAAGCAGCGTGATGTACTGACCTTGGTCTGTCACTATGATGTGCATGCAATAAATCCAATTTCTTTGTGCATCTCCCTCATGGTATCGGATCTAAGAGATTGACGAACTACCCTAACACAGCACGGTTGTGTAATAACTACTACTAGATAGCCCTTCATAAGGGTATGTTCACACAGTTTTGTGGAACAGATTGAGACTTTTTTTGCCTAAAACAATCTGCTTAAAAAAATTCCTCTAATCCGCCTCTTATTAATTTCAATGGAAGCCAGTGGAAAATATTTTAAGCAGGGTCAATTTCCCTGGTTCAGGACCGGACACATTTTTTGTACATGTGGGTTTAGGAGCTAGAACAATTTTTCATTTGGGTTACTAAAATAAATTTTGCGCCTTTTTTAGTAGCACATAGGACTTTTTATTTATTTTTTTTTGCATGTTTTTTTTTTTTTCCTTGTCATGTGGCCATGGAATTGACTTTTTCTTATTTTACTTACTAAGCGCTGTCTACACAGCAATCGGGAAAGCAGGGATGCTAATAACGCTAGATTCCCACTAGCGTTCGGGTTTCAGTTCTTTAGGTCCACTTGGGGACCTGAAAAACGGAAACCCTGTCCACTTAAAAAGCGGTTTCCCGCAGACCTCAGACTATATAATGGGGTCCATCGGTTTTCTGCCCGAAATTGGTGGAGAGAAAAAAAAAAAAAAAATCCTGCATGCAGGACTTTCCTCTCCGCATATTTTAAGCAGAATGGGGGACGGAATTCCCGAATGGTTACCAACACTTGTGTGAACCTAGCGTAAGCTGTCCCTGCCTTCTCTATGGGAGGTCTGGCTGTTGTAACTACCGGCTCCCCAGTTCAGCAGCTGCACACCTTCATGCTTACTGGTACATCCTTGCAGGGTTAAGTGACGATTATACTTTGGGGCCAGTCCAAAGGGCGGTTAAACTAGCTGAAAAAAAGTGTAATTGTCCTATTTTCAGTCTGATTTTATGGGGAAATGAATGAGAAGGAAAAAAAATACTGCAGAACCGAAACAAAAACCCCATGGGAGAAGGAAATATTTCGGTGACAAAGTTTGCGATAGAAGGTCCCGCCGCAAAATTCGCCATGTGATAAATTAAAGCGGACCAAAAAAATAAAAGTATTTTAAGACCAGAAGACTGTTCAATCACAATGATTAATGTAAGGAGTAATAGTTCAGTAATATCTCAACAACCACAGGAGATCTTAAAGAAAATATAAGACATGATCAATTACAAAAAGTCAATAAGCTTTCAGGATATTAAAAGGGGGTTTTCAGGGTTAACTCATTGTGCTAATTTGCTAAAATGGAGAACACAAACTGTGTTGTCTAGTCTTTGTATAAATGTAACCCCTAAGCAAATTGTATGAGCGTGTACAAGTCTGCCGTCAGACTTCAATGTGGGCCTTAGCACATATAATCTATGTACTGTATACAGCTCTCCCATAGGCTCATTGGATGGAAGAGGGTGCACAAAAGTTATGTTCACATTTGTTCTGCATGCTCGGCTTTTCCTTCCGCTACAGTAAAAACTTGCTGAAAATCCACATCACAGGTTAGTTTGGGCAGCATATGGATGAGATCTGTGTAAACCTCATACACTCTATTACTACTGTACCACACAACCTGATCAGTGGCTGACAAGGCCACGCGAGTACCGTATGTTCCGTCTGTACCCAGATTTATATTTCCTACTAAACCCAATTCTGGCTTCAATAAGAACCTCAGTAAAGACGGCATGCATGTTTCCAACCTAAGGCGACATGCACATGACCATATGCGTGTCGCCGGGCTCTGACTAAGCGACATGGATGACATCCATGTGCCACCTGTGTCTCCATGGCTCCATTCACTGAGGTCAGTGAGCATGGGCTGCAAAATGGACAGGAGTAGGACCTGTCCTGATTATTTTCTTAGCTCATGAACCGTGAAAATACACAGTCTTGTGTATAGGGCCACAAAAATGAATGGGTCAGTGTGCTAGTCATTCTGTACATCAGCTGTATTTCCCAGCCAGACCTAGTCAGGAGACTGGGACTCCTTGTATCAGTGATCTATGATGCTGGGAGTTCTTGCCCGGCTGCGGCTTCACTGTCCTGTACTGTATATAGAAGTAGTATAGCAGTAGTAGGAAGGGAGTCACTGCATCCTAGATCACTGGGTTTTGGCCAGGAAATACAGCAGATGTACAAACTAGATTTTGTGTATGGGGATTAATAGTCGCCGCTGTACTGAACACATCAGGTGAACTGTCAAAACAGTCTTTTAAAAGGGTCCATTGACAAACATCTCTCTAGTGACAGCGCCTTTAAGATCCTTAATATCAAGCATTTGCATATGCACAGGTCACATCCAGGGACGGCTGAGTTAGCTAAAAGTATATTCACTGGCCAAGTCAAATATTGAGAATTAGGGAGCAAGAAATCAGCGAGGGAAAGCAAATAGTGTAAACCAAGGGAAGTAAAGCACGCTCACAGCACTGCACTGTTCACACACAACAAGGGGTTTGTGTCCTCCAGTACTGGATGGAAGTCATAAACCCATTTAGACTGGGAACCTTCTAATATCGCTGCTCTGACTATTCAATTCTCTCTCACTGCCTTGTCCATATCTGTGATAATGCCTATGACATCATCTATACACATGCACTCAGTTTGGTTTTCAATGAAGTCATGGGAGAAATCTTCTGCCAGACACCGCAGGCAAAGGCCCATCTCCCAGGTGATCAAAGGATCTGTTACTATAAGATTCATTGTTCCCGATCCTTCCCACGACAAAATCTGTGGGGGAGATTGATGGATTCAGCCGACTTTTCTTGTATGCGTATGGTGGCCTAAAACCTTAAAGGCATTATCCATCTTTACAAAATTGAAGTCCTATCCACTAACTTGCAGATTGGTGAGGTTTTGACTACCGGAACCCCAGCAGATCAGCTGCCTCCCTATTAGAGGCCGTAGTGAGTACTGCAGCAGCTGTCTCTATGGACAGGACATCAATTCCATAAAGTTCTTTAACCCTTTTACTGAAGCATAGCTACAAAAAAGTCAAGACTGACAAAAATGACTGGCAGATAGTCATAACATACATTTAGGCTAAGGCACCATGTAGCGCCCTTCAGCAGAAAAAATAAAAATAAAAAAATGCTGTGGGAAAGACCACGATGGCAAAGAATTGCGTTTTTTCTCACAGCGCTTTTCACAGAAAGTCTGCAGAGGTTTCCTCTGCGGACTTTCTGCTTTGATTATACCTATAGGGAAACCACCGCGTTTCTATAGGTATGGTATAATTGACATGCTGCGATTTCCAAAACCACAACGGTTTTGGAAATAGCATCATGTCCACTGCCCATATTTTTTGCAGTGACTGTAAAACCGATTTTTTTTTTTTTTTTAATTGAAAACCACATGATTTTTATAATTGCAGAAATGAATTTCACCTGGAGGCTGATGGCCATTAAGCTGAAAACCACTGGTTTACTGGCATAGTAAAGTGTGCTACTCATTACTGTCATTATAAACATAGGTAGTTCTTAAAGGGGCTGGCCAGGAATTTCTTTTATTTATGGTCTGTCCTTAGGATTCCCCGCACGGATCAGCAATAATACTGAATGAATCAAAATTCGATAAAATAACCTACACGAAATACGTGTAGGGAAGCCAAAGCTTAAAGGGATTGGTCACTTTCAGACCAAAATTGAGAGACCAATGTTATTGTTTGTATAATAAGAAGAAGTTGTACAGTTTTCCAATATACTTTCTGTATCAATTCCTCACGGTTTTCTAGATCTCTGCTTGTTGTCATTCATTCTGCTTACCTCCAATGGATAAAGATTAGTCCATGGTCGTGTGATGTACACACAGGTGCACAGCTCGTATTAGTCATAGCACAGTAGTCAGACATCTGCCTGGTAATGATCTGTATACCACACCACATGGCCATGGACTGTATACCACACCACATGGCCATGGACTGATTTTTATCCACTGGAAGAAGAATGAATGACAGCAAGCAGAGATCTAGAAAACCATGAGGGGTTGATACAGAAAGTATATTTTACAAACAATAACATTGGTCTCTCAGTGGCCGGGGCGCTCATAATTGGCCTTTACACCAGGGCCAATCAGTGCACAAATGAGTCTCAGTATGGATTGCATCATTTACGAGTGAAAAAGAGGCCAAAAAACAATGTCATTTTGGTCTCTATAAGGATAGTCACGAAAAAGTATTTATCCCCTATCCATAGCATTCAGTCAGACCGCAGCCAGGCTGAATGTGGGCATGACTGGTGGACGATGGTGCATTCACTTCAATGGGAGCGCCAGAGATAACTAAAGTAAAGTCCACCAGCAGTCATGTCCACATTCATGACTGGTGGTGGCTCCTGGCTGCAGTCAGACAATGCGCAGTGGGAACCTAGCGTTATGTGGGCACTTCAAAATACGGCCTGAAAGAACAACAAAGACCTGTAGCATTATGGCTTGGTCTACATTCACATAAGTCTCAATTATGGCCATGTGACAGACTTTTTTTTGTTGTTTTGACAGAAAGGGTGACCCTTGGATGCAAGATGGATTTTATCCATTGGTAGTGCGAATGTAGCCTAAGTCTAAACCTGCGACACTTGACAATAGGAGAACCATAACTAGGGTCAAAATGAGTTTTCACCACCACATACTTCAATTGGAGAATACAGAGCTTGCTTGAGCTCGGTCCCTTGCCACAGGGCCCATGAATAAATTATTGAGAGTCTTGTAGCTGGTAGTTCCATGTAAGAGTGACCGTGCCATAAAACATACACAATAATGGATGCCTCTCTGTTCTCCGGAGCACTGCTGCACATTCCCAGCCATAGAGGGAATGAAAACATCCACCCTAAAGTAATAGAGATATAGCTGTGTACCTGCTAGAAATTACATCAAACCCCCCCCCACCTATCTATAAATATTATATAGGGCTTGAAGTGTTCATAGTAATCCCCTGTACAGTCATGACATGCCTTTGATATGTAAAGCATTGAGGCTGCTGAATGCTTCATATGACTACAATGTACCACAACAGAGGGAATTCTTACCAAGCAAATCATTCCCAGTCAACAGGATGACAGTCAGCAACGTCATCGCAATAGCCAGGCACATTATACACACTGAATATCGTCTTATGTAACAAGCATACATCACAATGTCATAACTGGGATGTATATGAACATAGAGCATTTCAGAAGCCTTATAGAATTGCCCTTGGTGGTCAAAGATATGCAAGTCTACAGTTCCCTTGTTCCAAAACCATTTTCCATTTTGAGCGTTTTTTTTTCTAATGTGCCTCTGATGTTTTTGTTGTTGGTGAGATCTTCTGGTGGTCATTATTTGATATGTCTAAGGCCCCTTGCAGACGATCGTGGTGTGGGTCAGTGTGCTCTCCATGTATTACACGGAGAGCACACTGACCCATTCTTTTCTATGGACCCGTACACATGACCGTGAATTTCACGGTCCCGTGTGCGGGCCGACAGTCCAGGCCGCATCAGATAGGACAGGTCCTATTCCTGTCCTATTTTGCGGCCCTTGCTTCTGTGGCTCCTATTGAAAGGGGCCGTGGGAAGCACATGGGGACATCCCTGTGTTTCCCTGTGTGCAGCACGTGCTTTTAAATCATGGCAGGCCAGTTGCAGCACGGTCGTCTGCATCCAGCCTAAGGCCTCATGTATTTGACCTTGTTGGCATCTGTATCTCATGAATCCCAAAAATGGTGCTCAATGAGCCCATACGTACAGTACCTCCAATCCTAACATGGATCCTTCATGTACCGCTATAAGCTTCTATCCAGTGTGTGTATGAGGCCCAACCCTGCACATAAGACTTAGGACATGTCCACAAACTGCGATTTTTTTTATGTCAAATTCATAGCTAAATAGCTGCAGCTTTCACAATATGCACTGCAAAGGATGAAAACCGTTAAAAAAAAAATAAATAAATAAATAAAAAAAAAAAAACACACTACCTAAATTGACCTGCAACATATAAACATATCTTTAGGCTGAGGCCATATGTTACAAAAATGCAGCAGACAAAAAAAAAAATGCTGCGCTTTAGTTCCAGCAAAGTGAAAAATTCTATTTAATCTCATCCCTACACTGCGGAAAAGCACTGCGCTTTCGCTATAGACATATTGGGGGAGGCAAAACACAGCAGAAAAGCAGTGAAAAAAAAAATGCTAAAAAAAAAAGTGTTTTTGGGACAATTTTTACTGTTTTTTAGCTGAATTGAAATCTATGGGACAGCGCCTATATGTAAACAATACCGAGAGCTGCGCTGTGTGGGTACTGATGATCTGTAGAGGTCCCAGGTGTCGGACCCCCAGCAGATCTAATATTCATGACCTATCCTAAGGAAAGGCCATCAATGTTAGAATCCCTTTAAAGGGGCTATACAGTTTCTATCATTGGGGAAAACTGTTTTTAACTGAAGCAATGTTGGAATAGCCTTTACTTTTCCTACCTTTACTTTTCTTCTCCTCGCCTCCGTTTGTCCAAAAAAACATTTTATTCTCATATGTAAATTATGCTGAGGGAGCACCGGGGGCGTTCCCCCTGTGCTCCGAGCATTCCGCATCATCGCCGCAACCCGCCTGCAGCGCTGCTTTCCCCAACCCCCCCCCCCTATGCATCTTCTTCTGTTCATCTTGCATCTGCTTTTTCAGTTGGCCATTTTTCTGAAGTACACTGGTGTAAGAAACTAAACAAAAATGGCCAACGAAGCATGCTCAGTCAGGTCTACCTGAACTCAAAGTCAGCCATTTTTGTTTAGTTTCTTACACCAGCGTACTCCAGGAAAATGACTGACAGAGCAAGAAGCAGATGCAAGATGAACAGAAAAAGATACAGGGGGAGTGAAAAAGCAGCGCTGGAGGCTGGTTGCGGCAATGACGTGGGGCGTGCTCGGAGCACAGGGGGAACGCCCCCGGTGCTCCCTGAGCATAATTTACCTATGAGAATAAAATGTTTTTTTGGACAAATGGCAGCAAGGAGAAGAAAAGTAAAGGTAGGAGTAGAATAGCCTTTATAAAGGCTAGTCCAACACTGCTTCAGTTAAAAACACGTTTCCCCAATGATAGAATCCCTTTATATACCCAATATGTGGTGTTAATTTGATTATATTGACATCTGGACATCTGTATATTGTGCGCATGTAATATATTACTGCAATGTCGCATATATTTACATACATACACTATAAATATAGCAATAGAATAATATATGTACCAGCAGGGACAGGTTTGTCCAGTTATACAAATATGACTGCCGAGTCTAGGTCAGAGAGATGATGGCTCTGGGGTAAATCTACAATAAGATGGCTGCTATGGCGGACATGCACTATGTACAAAACCTAAAGAAAATGAACATTTGGGACCTTGTTCCAGGTACAGCAGCGCTGTATTAGTCAGTGAGTAGACAACAGGCCAAAAATAAGAGCCTTGAGTACAAGTTCTCAGCACACTGGCTACCAGGGGTTGTTTAGCGCTGCCTCTATCGGGGTAAGGCCATATATGGTGGATTTTTTTTTCTGTATTCTGTCGTTTCACGTCTATACAATGAAGAGGTGAAACCTGCCATAATACTCTGCGGCATTTCCACAACATAAGAATGCTGTAAATATAACGATCCACAGCAATCTCATTTTTTTGTGCAAAATTTTTCTCCTATGGATACTGTAATTTATGATTCCAAACCCATACCTTCACGTATAGGTTGTGTTATACAAATATACCTGTCCGATTCCATTTTGCAGCGTATAAAAACCAGACTTGCCATTCAGTAGCCTGGGAAAGCTGGGAGTGGTTATAGTCTCAATATCAGATGCCATCCAGCTTTCCCACAGATATTAACAACTGATGAGACCACAAACAGATTTTTACTGTATTAAAAGGGGAAATAAAAATCTTACTAGTGGATAAGATTTATTAGTAATATACACGCAGGTCGCCCCATTCTTATTTTGTAGAGCGCTGGTGGTGACAGAAGTGTCTGTGCTCAGCTCCTCTACCAATGATCCAGTTCTCTGTGGTGTCACCGACTCATGTCACCTTTACAGAGAGTAGAGCGGGGGTCCATCACATAGAGTCGGAGTGTCAGCAGAGGAACAAGACCTCCACCCCCATAGCCATTGGGGCTCGGAGGGACCTGCTTATATAGCGTACCCACTATAGGGAATGGTCTCATAAGCTTTCTATTTCCCCCACATAACCCTTTTAAATAAGACTAGTCTAATGTAGATGTGGACACAGCCTAAACTGTACATTGGAGGATCCCTTAGGAGCCGCCATGACAGATTCTGTCATATTCCAAAGGAAACAGAAGCAACATGCATCACTATTCCATCTGGAAAACTGGCAGACCTCATTATAAGTCTATTCGGTCCATCTGGTGTTGTTATTGTCTGACATGTTATGGACGTGGTAATCCCATGAAGGAACAGAAAACCAGAAACGACAACGCAGGTGTGAACACAGCCCAAGCTGCAGCCACAAAATGATAATCTTAGGAGAAAAATTATTGTAGCTTGCTATATCTATTCAGTAAAATCCATGATCAGACAGGACAAAGTATGGGACAGTGCCTGGCATGGGTTGGTGACACTCCATCTGACTACTATGATGCCAGGCTCTGTACATTTGGTGTATCCGAGCCTCCTGTATCCTTTCCTATCTATACAAACATGGTGAGCTGTAATATAGTAAAGCCAGAGACGCCGCCACATCAAGAGTCTGGCGACAAGCTGTAATCTCCACCTCCGTGTACTTTGGTCACATCTGTACACAATGACAACCTCACATGGCACCACCCCATGGAGCCCCAGGAGGGGCAATCTGGTCATCACTCACTCCTATGTATACCATATGTAACCCCAACAAGGTGTATGTGAGCAGCCAGCCACAATGCCCCCCATACAGCCCCGGCTAGGTGGATGTGAGCAGCCAGCCACAATGCCCCCCATACAGCCCCGGCCAGGTGTATGTGAGCAGCCAGCCACAATGCCCCCCATACAGCCTCGGCTAGGTGTATGTGAGCAACCAGCCACAGTGCCCCCCATACAGCCCCAGCAAGGTGTATGTGAGCAGCCAGCCACAATGCCCCCCCATACAGCCCCAGCTAGGTGTTGTGAGCAGCCAGCCACAATGCCCCCCATACAGCCCCAGCAAGGTGTATGTGAGCAGCCAGCCACAATGCCCCCCATACAGCCCCGGCTAGGTGGATGTGAGCAGCCAGCCACAATGCCCCCCATACAGCCCCGGCTAGGTGGATGTGAGCAGCCAGCCACAATGCCCCCCATACAGCCCCGGCTAGGTGGATGTGAGCAGCCAGCCACAATGCCCCCCATACAGCCCCGGCTAGGTGGATGTGAGCAGCCAGCCACAATGCCCCCCATACAGCCCCGGCTAGGTGGATGTGAGCAGCCAGCCACAATGCCCCCCATACGGCCCCAGCTAGGTGGATGTGAGCAGCCAGCCACAATGCCCCCCATACAGCCCCAGCTAGGTGTATCTCAGCCACCTCCATATGCTACAGTGAGCAGCAAGGCTCCGGTCTGCCCCTGTGCCCGGCTGTTTACCAGTCATCCCGTCCTCACCTGCAGGCAGTGTGCCGCCTCTGGGGCTCTGCGGAGACGTCTTCCCGGACCCCTCGGCCATTTTCAAGGTCTCCAGTTATAATTCCGCTCCTGCACCAATGTCTCCGTGCTGTCAGTGCTGACACATGAGCCGGAGGCTGCAGACACCGCAGTGATGTGAGGCTGGTGCACACCACATATGTGTCAGTGAGCGCAGAGCGGCGCAGCCGGGCGGGGAGGAGGCGCAGCGCAGGGGGGCAGGGCGCCGCTCTCAGGCGGATTTCTGGCTGCTCATTAAGCCGGTTTACCTTTCATTAATGCACTGGAGGAGGGGAGGGCGGAGGATTAGTGCGCCGGCTATCATCATAGGCATGTGGAATCATTAAAGGGGAGGTGTACGGGAACTGTATGCCGACCCATTGCAGCTAATGTGTAGTGGCCCTAGATACAGAGCCCAAGCTGAGCTGCCCCAGGCACTGGAGCATTATGTAGTGTAAAATACTAAGATACCTGTAACCACCACTAGGAGGAGCTAGGGATTATGGTTTATTATTATTATTATTGCTTTCAATAGGAGCATGCATAGTAAGCTCCACCTAGTGGTGACTGCAGGTAGCCATCCTTTTTAGGGTATGCTAGCACAATGGAAATGTCATCTGGATTTAGACATCTATTCTGCACTGGAAGTTTTATGCTACCTCTTTCTTGGGCTTTGACACAGTTTTTAAGCCTGTGGCAGAAAATTGATACGTTAGATTGATACAGTTTTCCTGCTAACAGACTCCCTTTAAGCTGACTGCTTTTCCTGGTGTGATACTAGTACTGTGCTCTGCAGTCATAGACAGTCACTTGTCTCTACAACGCTACTTGCACCCCTCCCAATAAGCAGGCTCATAGACACAAAAAAACAGAAACGCTGCTGAAATCCCCTACACCTGTTAACTACTATATTGTTGATAAAGAGGAACGTGAGACTGCTGAAAGGTGAGAAATGTGCTAATGCCCATTACAGTAAGTTCTCTGTATTCACATTGTACATTACACCTGTGCATTAGCATTGCCACAATGGTTAACATCCTAGGTGCATAAGCGCAATGTACGCCGCAGTAATAGGTCTAAACATATAAGGCTCTATTCACAAAAACAGTTGTGTGATGAAAATTTTAAGGCCCTTCACGAGGCTCTATTAAAATCATTTCATTTGAATGGGGTTATTCGTAAAACTGATTTTTTTTTTTTTGAGGGTCCGTTTTAACGGGTCGTCAAAAAATAAGACATGTCCGTTTTATGCCCATTTTCACAGAACCTTCAATAGACTCAAGTCCATGAGGGATATGTGAAAAAGGGTGCCCCACAGATGTAAAAATGGCAGTGAAAAAAATGGCTCTTTTTCACAGTTGTCTTAATAGAGGTCAAATTTGGAAAATATAAAAAAAATATAAATGCACTGGGCGTAGTAAGGGAAGTACTTGCAATTGTGTTGGTAAATGTCCAAGGCATGACAGATGACTGACAATTTATTAAGTAAGTAAAGGTAAATATATATATATATATATATATATATATATATATATATATATATATATATATATATATATATATATATATATATATATATATATATATATATTTTAGTTTCTTTTTTTTGGATGGGTATATGATCAGAGTTGGGTGGTTGTATTCGACCAGCAAAGGGTTCCTGTTGCATAGGGGTTGGCATAAAGCAGAGACATAATTCTTTGGTTGCCATTCTCTAGAACATGTTGCTATAGAAACATGAAATGCAAAAAACTCACTGTATATATCTTCAAAATGTCTCAGCAGGCATAAGAAATCACCATTAAAGCACGTTCCTCCTTTTTACATCCTCGTGTACGGTAATTGCTATGCCAGTCAGGGCCCAGAGTCTAGGGAATGCTGACTTACTATATGCTGCTAGTAAGGTATAAAATATAGTACGATCCTTTATATGTGTACACAACTTTTATTACGGATGAGTAATAAACCATATTTGTGCTTCAAGAAGCTTCTGTGATTCACAATCACTGAAAAAACACAACTGAGGACAAAGATCAATTTGCTATCTGCACCCTGTAGGTTTATAAAGGACAAAGGTAACTACAGCAACAATGAATGGAAAACAGAATTTATGTAAAATCGCTTATACGCTGAACGGCCTTTATATTAGAGACACCCGCCCTTTCCCTGTATAGAATTTATACTTGTGACCTTGGAGTGCCGCATAAAATCGAGTGAGCTAGTGTTTTGCGGACGTGTTTCATTAGGGAAAATCAAGTGATGGACATCAGTGCTAGACTACCTGGGTCAGTATATTAAAAGCTGACATTCTTTTGGGCTTTTCTTGTGCAACAGTGTTGAGAGTATACCAACAAAGGTGTCATGGAGAAAAAACATACAGAAAAATGGGATCCTGTGTATATAAACAACTCGTCGATGAAAGGGGTCAGGGAGGATGTCAAGAATTGTTCTGACAAAACAGCAGTACACTGTCAAGGACATTACAACCAAATTTAAGATTGATGATCCAAGTAAGGCTCCATGCACATGTCCATGTGCCGGGTCCCTGATAAAATAGACCTGTGGACAGCACATAGATGATATCCGAGTGCTGCCCGTGCCTCCATGGACCCTTTGATTTCCTTCATTGACCCTTGGCTGCAAAACAGACAGGTACAGGACCTGTCTTGAGTTTTGCCCTTGGCTCACGACCCCATACAGGGACTAGTGATGATATACAGACTCAGAGGTCGCAATAATGTCAGTACAAGCCTCATAGATGCCTGTGCAAGTCTTGTGCATTATGCCAAGACAGATATGATAATGGTTTCCCTGATTAAATAGCAACTTCTTAGCTTCATTATTCTTATATATCACTTCTTTCCATTTGTTATGGATGAGATGCCAGGCAAAGAGATAGCAAAAAGCAGAAAACTGACTGATAACAGCGAGCAGTAGTACCAGATATTTAAAATCAGTACAGCACTGTGAGCCAGAGACAGACCCCCAGACGTCTTCACCAGCGCCGACTGCAAGGTCAGTTGGACTTTGCTGTATCTGGAAATCTGAATCATCATCAAACAGTAACTGTACTGGTAATAAAAGCTCTACATGCTGAAACCAACTAGAACCCACAACAGACTTATAGGGTATATAAGAAACAGGAAAATAATCGTACAGGCAAAGGGTCAAAACCAGGAGAAGGTGTCAGAGGCAGAATCAGGAGACAAAAGTGATATCCAGTAGAAAGCCAAGGGTCAAATCCAAACAGGTACGTCAAAGGCAGAATCACTAGGCAAAAGAAAGAACAAGCCAACGGTCAAAATGATGCAATCCAAATCACACAATATAATGTACAGAGCCAAAATAGGAAACTAAATTAGTCGGCAACCTGGGTCAGGAGGGAGGGGTCTTATATATGCCCCCTCAGCTGCTAATAGGACAAACCAAGGAAACTTCTGAAACTGCAGAAGCCTCCCAGGTTGACACGTAACCTTAAAAGTATAGCAGCTGAATTGAGAATCCTAACACCATTACTACGAACTTCATACTACTCCTTGGCTAAAAATACTCCTCAAAAATTCTAAAAGGAGTGTTTTTACTCTTCCAGAAAAAAATATAGTGGGACCTCTGCATGGGCGTCTCTATGGGGCCATAGAAAACAATGGGTCAGTGTGCTAGCCGTGGAAACCACAGCTACCAAGCACCCTGCAAAGCACACAGTCATGTGCTAGTAGCTTTACATGTCAGAATGCAATTCATTGCTCCATAGCACGGATGGACTTTAACAGACAAGGCAAGAGAGTAAGAACTGGATCATTGAGCAATGGAAAAACATTGGGGGAATTTACTAAGACTGGGGATTCCTATGCTAGTCTTAATTCCTGTATTTCCAGCATCTTAATAATTCTGGCACAACTTGGGAGTTTCTGTGCACCAGAATTGAAATCTTCGCCAGTAGACTGTCGTAGATTTTAGCTATAACTCATGCTAGTTTATTGGCATGAGTTGTAGTAAATCAGTTGGTCTGAAGAGTCACAGCCCATCTTGATCTCTGCCCTGCTCTGCCCACTTATTTCAAAAGAGTCAGAAAATGGAAAGTGGCACATTCTTTGGCACAGTTTGACAACTTTGATATATCCCCCACCTATTGTTTGGTCAGAAGAATCAAGATTTCTAATGGGAGGGTGAGAATTTGGAGCAAGCAGCGTGAATCGATTAATCCTTCTTGTCAGGTGTCAACAGCTCAGGCTGTTGGAGGGGGAATGATGGTGTTTGGAATGGTTTCTTGGCACACCCTGGGTTGTCTCATACAGTACAGACCAAAAGTTTGGACACACCTTCTCGTTCCAAGAGTTTTCTGTATTTTCATGACTATAAAAATTGTAGATTCACACTGAAGGCATCAAAACTATGAATTAAGACATGTGGAATTATATACTTAATAAAAAAGTGTGAAACAACTGAAAATATGTCTTATATTCTAGGTTCTTCAAAGTAGCCACCTTTTGCTTTGATTACTGCTTTGCACACTCTTGGCATTCTCTTGATGAGCTTCACGAGGTAGTCACCTGAAATGGTTTTTACTTCACAGGTGTGCCCTGTCAGGTTTAATAAGTGGGATTTCTTGCCTTATAAATGGTGTTGGGATCATCAGTTGTGTTGTTCAGAAGTCAGGTGGATGCACAGCTGATAGTCCTACTGAATGGAGTGTTAGAATTTGTATTATGGCAAGAAAAAAAGCAGCTAAATAAAGAAAAACGAGTGGCCATCATTACTTTAAGAAATGAAGGTCAGTCAGTCCAAAAAATTGGGAAAACTTTGAAAGTGTCCCCAAGTGCAGTGGCCAAAACCATCAAGCGCTACAAAGAAACTGGCTCACATGAGGACCGCTCCAGGAAAGGAAGACCAAGAGTCACCTCTGCTGCGGAGGATAAGTTCATCCGAGTCACCAGCCTCAGAAATCGCAGGTTAACAGCAGCTCAGATTAGAGACCAGGTCAATGCCACACAGAGTTCTAGCAGCAGACACATCTCTACAACAACTGTTAAGAGGAGACTGTGTGCAGCAGGCCTTCATGGTAAAATAGCTGCTAGGAAACCACTGCTAAGGACAGGCAACAAGCAGAAGAGACTTGTTTGGGCTAAAGAACACAAGGATTGGACATTAGACCTGTGGAAATCTGTACTTTGGTCTGATGAGTCCAAATTTGAGATCTTTGGTTCCAACCACCGTGTCTTTGTGCGACGCAGAAAAGGTGAATGAATGGACTCTACATGCCTGGTTCCCACCGTGAAGCTTGGAGGAGGAGGTGTGATGGTGTGGGGGTGCTTTGCTGGTGACACTGTAAGGGATTTATTCAAAATTGAAGGAATACTGAACCAGCATGGTTACCACAGTATCTTGCAGCGGCATGCTATTCCATCCGGTTTACATTTAGTTGGACCATCATTTATTTTTCAACAGGACAATGACCCCAAAAACACCTCCAGACTGTGTAAGGGCTATTTGACCAAGAAGGAGAGTGATAGGGTGCTACGCCAGATGACCTGGCCTCCACAGTCACCAGACCTGAACCCAATCGAGATGGTTTGAGGTAAGCTGGACCGCAGAGTGAAGGCAAAAGAGCCAACAAGTGCTAAGCATCTCTGGGAACTCCTTCAAGACTGTTGGAAGACCATTTCAGGTGACTACCTCTTGAAGCTCATCAAGAGAATGCCAAGAGTGTGCAAAGCAGTAATCAAAGCAAAAGGTGGCTACTTTGAAGAACCTAGAATATAAGACATATTTTCAGTTGTTTCACACTTTTTTGTTAAGTATATAATTCCACATGTCTTAATTCATAGTTTTGATGCCTTCAGTGTGAATCTACAATTTTTATAGTCATGAAAATACAGAAAACTCTTGGAACGAGAAGGTGTGTCCAAACTTTTGGTTTGTACTGTACGTGTGGATAATACATGTGTATACCATAGCAGTTCTAAAGACAAAAGAGGTGCAACAAACTACTAGATGGGTGCCTCTAATAAATCAGCCATTTAGCGTATTTCTAGTTATATTAAGCTAAAAAAAAAGTTATAGGAAAATTTCCCACAAACAACACGTGTCCTCTATCCACAGGATAGTGGATAAGAATTTGATAGTTTGTTGTCTGACCGATGGGAACCCCAGTGATCATGAGAACAGGAGTCCCCAAGTTCACTGTGTGAATGGAGTGGTAGTGGACATGCGTGGCCACCACTCACTTCTATGGAACTCTTGCACTGTACATAGCATTGGTTGTGAATGCAGACTTCTGCTCCGTTCACACAGGGGACTTGGGGATCTCTGTACTTATGATCAGTGGAGGCCCCAGCATTCAGACCTCTCGTGATCAAACAGTCCAGTTTATAGTGTCTATACACTATATTAATAAAAATGGGCCCCACCATTTCCATCAGACAAGCTGTAGGATTGATTTGGAGTCTTGCTGTAGGCTGGAAAATGTGCCCCCAATCACAGGTTTACCCTTAAACTTAATCCTCCCTGTAATTCAGTCTACTGGAATTTTGTAATTACCGATTTTTTTCAAAATGCCATTTTAGGGTTAGGGACATGACATCCAGCAAATTGCAAGTTTAGCTATTAAAATCACCAATGAGCCAGCAGGAGTTAGAGCTGAAAGGTTTACTCATCAGGTCATTTACACTAGACCATAGGCCAGACAGCACTGGATCTTATGCAATTCTCAAAGTAAGTGTGTATATGTAATATAATATAGTATTATTAAAGGGAACCAGTCAGAAGAATGTCATATTCATCCTCATTTGTATACCAATAAAATGACAATGTTTGTTGACTTGTGCTGAGCATCATCGTAATGGAAAATATAATGTCCAAATTCGTGAATAATCTGAAGTTTCCACTGAAAGCAGCATTCCATTGGGATATCCTATGATGACAAAAAGGGCATATATTTAGAAAATGCGTTGTTCAGTCCCATGACTTATTTGAACCAATAACTTAAAATTGTCTAAAATAACAATAGTAGTAATACTTGCTTTACCAATTACATGATTCCCATGCCAAAGCTTCCCTGGTCCCTGCCAGTCTCAGCAATGACATCACATGTCACCACCACTGAGGTTACCGGTGTGTCCAGTGACTGACTGCAGATGTCACATGTTGATTCAGAGGATACCATTTTATATACACACGTGGACAAAATTGTTGGTACCCCTCATTTAATGAAAGAAAAACCCACAATGGTCACAAAAATAACTTGAATCTGACAAAAGTAATAATATATAAAAATTCTATGAAAATGAACAAATAAAAGTCAGACATTGCTTTTTAACCATGCTTCAACAGAATTTTTTAAAAAAGAAAACTCATGAAACAGTCCTGGACAGAAATGATGGTTCCCTTAACTTAATATTTTGTTGCACAACCTTTTGAGGCAATCACTGCAATCAAACGATTCCTGTAACTGTCAATGAGACTTCTGCACCTCTCAGCAGGTATTTTGGCCACTCCTCATGAGCAAACTGCTCCAGTTGTCTCGGGTTTGAAGGGTGCTTTTTCCAGACGGCATGTTTCAGCTCCTTCCAAAGATGCTCAATAGGATTTAGGTCAGGGCTCATAGAAGGCCACTTCAGAATAGTCCAATGTTTTCCTCTTAGCCATTCTTGGGTGTTTTTAGCTGTGTATTTTGGGTCATTATCCTGTTGCAAGACCCATGACCTGTGACTGAGACCAAGCTTTCTGACACTGGGCAGCACATTTCTCTCTAGAATCCCTTGATAGTCTTGCGATTTCATTGTACCCTGCACAGATTCAAGACACCCTGTGCCAGATGCAGCAAAGCATTCCCCAGAACATAACAGAGCCTCCTCCATGTTTCACAGTAGGGACAGTGTTATTTTCAAGATATGCTTCATTTTTCCGTCTGTGAACATAGAGATGATGTGCCTTGCCAAAAATTTAGATTTTTGTCTCATCTGTCCATAGGACATTCTCCCAGAAGCTTTGTGGCTTGTCAACATGTAGTTTGGCAAATTCCAGTATATCAGATTCAAGTTATTTCTATTGTGGGTTTTTCTTTCATTAAACAAGGGGTACCAACAATTTTGTCAATGTGAGTACAATTATTATACTCTAGGGTCTTTGCAGACCCCAGAGTATAATGATCGGAGACCCAGGGGAGGATAAAAAACATAGAAAACAGTGTTACTTATCTGTCCCTGGCTCTGATGCACTCCATGCTAATTTTGGCCATCTTCAATATTGGTACAGACGTTACATGAGCCGGGCCTGCGTCACGACGCATAATGACGCAGGCTCATGTGACGTCTGGGACGTCACCAAATAGGCCCGAAGCCTGCTGGAGTGGATGAGAGGTAAGTAACAGTGTTTTTATGTTTCACAGTAGGGACAGTGTTCTTTTCAAGATATGCTTCATTTTTCTGTCTGTGAACATGGAGCTGATGTGCCTTGCCAAAAATTTCGATTTTTGTCTCATCTGTCCATAGGACATTCTCCCAGAAGCTTTGTGGCTTGTCAACATGTAGTTTATATATTATTACTTTTGTCAGATTCAAGTTATTTCTGTGGCCATTGTGGGTTTTTCTTTCATTAAACAATTTTGTCCACGTGTGTATAACTTTGATGGATTCATACAGGGAAAATCCTCCATATGAAATTGGCAATATACAGATATGGAGTACATGGCTCATGTTCTGTGGAAGCCCTGTTACAAGCTTTTCACAAAGCAGTTGTCACATGGCCATGTGCTCAAGATTTTAAAGGGGGTTTTCAAGAAAAAAAAATCTAAAAGGGAATGTGACAAAATAACAGGAGTCAGTCTTTGTTCACTTGGCATCCACAATGACATCTTTCTACTTACTTGAACTCTACAGCCAATCACTGACCTCGGTGGTGTATGACATGAGAATGTTGCAGCCAGTAATTGACACAAAGTACACAGACCGATGGCGACCCCTGGAGAATTAAATAGGACCTTTTGCCACCTCCAGATCATTGCATCCCTTAATATGCGTTGCATCACTGAGTCCAGAGAAGCTGGAGTTTTTTCCGTAATCCCCAACATTCCTGAGCAATTTCTACTGTCCAGTGGGCAGTGTCAGGCAGGAGCAGTCAAAGGGGCGTGAATCTGAGCTATCTGATACTGTCCAAACAGAAGTGGTTAGTGTCAGAGCTCAGAATAACACTCCCATGTCTGCTTCTGTCTGAGACCACCCACTTAATAGCACCAAGCCTAATGAGGATAGTGGGCACCAAAACTAACAGCGCTGATTACTCAGAAACAGCGGGGGCTAGAGAATTCCAGCTGTGAATCAGTGGAGCAATGCCTATTATAGGATGCACAGAGCTGCAGTTGGTGACAGTGGTAAAACGTCCTCTTTAACCCTTTCTCAACATCCACAGGTACTTAAATATGGCAGCCGCTCAGGAACTGAGCGGCTGCCATAGCCACCTGGCTTTTGCTTTATTACACACCGGAGACCTGGCGGCAATGCCCTCTTTGATCGTGGGCATTATCCCCTCCGGTGCCTCAGTCAAAGCTGACCAAGGTGCCTTTTTCCCATATGCACATGGGCACCACCATTTTGGGGAGAATCACTGGCCCTCAAATGAGATTCGTTGCTATTACAGCCAGGAGCCTATTCAAGGCTCCCACGCTTGTCTGGCATTAGCTTCTATTACAGGCTGCTTTATGCAGTGCCGCAATTAAGCAATGCATTGTATTAATGATCAGACCCCCCCTCCCCCCTCTACAGGGTCTAATAATTAAAGCAAAAAAAAAAAAGTTTTATATATATGAAGAATTAAAAATTCGAATCATCTTCCTTTCCCTAGAACACATATAAGTATATATATATACAGTACAGACCAAAAGTTTGGACACACCTTCTCATTCCAAGAGTTTTCTGTATTTTCATGACTATAAAAATTGTAGATTCACACTGAAGGCATCAAAACTATGAATTAAGACATGTGGAATTATATACTTAACAAAAAAGTGTGAAACAACTGAAAATATGTCTTATATTCTAGGTTCTTCAAAGTAGCCACCTTTTGCTTTGATTACTGCTTTGCACACTCTTGGCATTCTCTTGATGAGCTTCAAGAGGTAGTCACCTGAAATGGTCTTCCAACAGTCTTGAAGGAGTTCCCAGAGATGCTTAGCACTTGTTGGCTCTTTTGCCTTCACTCTGCGGTCCAGCTCACCCCAAACCATCTCGATTGGGTTCAGGTCTGGTGACTGTGGAGGCCAGGTCATCTGGCGTAGCACCCCATCACTCTCCTTCTTGGTCAAATAGCCCTTACACAGTCTGGAGGTGTGTTTGGGGTCATTGTCCTGTTGAAAAATAAATGATGGTCCAACTAAACGCAAACTGGATGGAATAGCATGCCGCTGCAAGATGCTATGGTAACCATACTGGTTCAGTATTCCTTCAATTTTGAATAAATCCTCAACACTGTCACCAGCAAAGCACCGCCACACCATCACACCTCCTCCTCCATGCTTCACGGTGGGATCTAGGCATGTAGAGTCCATTCGTTCACCTTTTCTGCGTCGCACAAAGACACGGTGGTTGGAACCAAAGATCTCAAATTTGGCTCATCAGACCAAAGCACAGATTTCCACAGGTCTAATGTCCATTCCTTGTGTTCTTTAGCCCAAACAAGTCTCTTCTGCTTGTTGCCTGTCCTTAGCAGTGGTTTCCTAGCAGCTATTTTACCATGAAGGCCTGCTGCACACAGTGTCCTCTTAACAGTTGTTGTAGAGATGTGTCTGATGCTAGAACTCTGTGTGGCATTGACCTGGTCTCTAATCTGAGCTGCTGTTAACCTGCGATTTCTGAGGCTGGTGACTCGGATGAACTTATCCTCTGCAGCAGAGGTGACTCTTGGTCTTCCTTTCCTGGAGCGGTCCTCATGTGAGCTAGTTTCTTTGTAGCGCTTGATGGTTTTGGCCACTGCACTTGGGGACACTTTCAAAGTTTTCCCAATTTTTTGGACTGACTGACCTTCATTTCTTAAAGTAATGATGGCCACTCGTTTTTCTTTACTTAGCTGCTTTTTTCTTGCCATAATACAAATTCTAACACTCCATTCAGTAGGACTATCAGCTGTGTATCCACCTGACTTCTGAACAACACAACTGATGGTCCCAACACCATTTATAAGGCAAGAAATCCCACTTATTAAACCTGACAGGGCACACCTGTGAAGTGAAAACCATTTCAGGTGACTACCTCTTGAAGCTCATCAAGAGAATGCCAAGGGTGTGCAAAGCAGTAATCAAAGCAAAAGGTGACTACTTTGAAGAACCTAGAATATAAGACATATTTTCAGTTGTTTCACACTTTTTTGTTAAGTATATAATTCCACATGTGTTAATTCATAGTTTTGATGCCTTCAGTGTGAATCTACAATGTTTATAGTCATGAAAATACAGAAAACTCTTGGAATGAGAAGGTGTGTCCAAACTTTTGGTCTGTACTGTATATATAAAAAAAATTATTTAAACATACACATTAGGTATCCCTGTTTCCAAAAAAAAAATGCCCAGTCTACAAACTTATAAAAATATTTTTCCCATATGCTGAAACTGCCAAACTGCTATTTTTTCACCTTTGTTTCGCCTTTCATAAAAAGCAATCAAAGTGATAGACATTTCCCAAAATGTTATAACTAAAAAATATATCTGGCCCTCCAAAAAAAAAAAAAAAAAGACACCTTATCCATCCCTGTACATGGAAATATAAAAAAGTTACGAGTGTAAGAATATGGCGATTCCAAAAATTTTATTTTTAAAAAAGTTTAGGATTTTTTTAAGGGGTAAAAACACTATACAAATTTGGTAACCCCAAACTTGTACCAACCCATAGAATACAGGTGACATATCATTTTGGCTACACAGTGAATGCCATAAAAACGAAGCCTGTAAGAAAGTTGAACAAACACAGTTTTTCTCCAATTCTACCATTCTGAATTTTGTCCAGCTTCCCAGTACAATGTAAGGAATATTAAATGGTACCATTATGAAGTACAATTTGTCCCGCAAACATTATGTTCATATATGGCTCTGTGAACGGAAAATTATGCCCTCTGGAAGGCAGGGAGTCAAAATTGAAAATCAAAAAATGCCTGCAGCATGGAGGGGGTAACAATTATACTGTATATCAGCTCCTTTGCTATTTTGGTTTTATTATTGGAAAATCTCTCAGCCATTGGCATCGTGCTTCTATTACTAATGGACCTGATGACAAACTAGTAGACCTATTACAATCCACTAGAACCTGTAACAAACGGAGGCTGCATCCAAGTCAAGTAGGACATATACTCTGAAACACCGCGGCCTGTTGGTAACTCAGATGACAGCCCATCTCATAGAGACAGCGTTGTACTTGATAACAGTCATGCATTCAGTAAGCTTGAAAAATGATACGTGTAATATCTATATTATCACGTTGTGCTACACAGTCGTTCATGTACATAGAGAGTGGTCAGATTGGAAAGCAGAACATATACTGAGCACCTTTTCAAAAAAGCTTGAATAAACTGGCTACTGGATGAATGGCCCCTTTCATGCCCCCTGTAACAACCACTGTCCAAGCTAAAGCCTACTAGTTACAAATAAAGATCCTTAGCACCAGGGTTCAACATTCACTGCGTGCAGAATCAGGGTAAATTATTTCATTTATTGTTTTTTTTTTGTTTTTTTTGTGCATTTTTATCACACCTGAGGAGTTTGCTATTGTAAAGGGTAGGTCTAGACATATTGGATTAGCAGAACAATTTACAGTATAAGTGAATTCTGTTCTTAAAACCCAATAGCTATGCAAAAGAAGAACCAGAAGAAATCCTGACGCTGCATATTTTTGATTTAACTGTATGTTTTTTAAAAAATTAACAAAAATAACATAAGGCACAAAGTTATCGTCAATGTCACACAATCAAGGAAGGACCACCAAGGGGAGAAGGGTCCACCTAATGACAACAACGTAGTTAATACTTCAACACTGGTGGCTGAAGTTTCCAAATCAAATACTATAAGAGGCAGACAAACCTCCGAAATAAATTACAAATGCACAGAATGTATATGTGGAAGTTATGCGTTAGACGATCAACGTGAGACATAAGGAAGCACAGGAGGAAATGGGGACGTGAACATAGGCAAGGCCGGTGGTTGGGAAAAGGCGTTCCTCCCAAACAGGTACCACAGCATCACACATCAAGATGCTTGAGAGCGCCAGTATGAATCCCAATGGTCCGAAATCAGTTGGAACTGTTCCAATGGATTATTGAGGGATGCGGAGAGGTGCTCCATTGTACATGTCCCTCATTTTAACCAGAAAGTCATGAAAGCTGGGGGGAAAAAAATGTTAAAGGGGTTTTCCGGGAAAAAAAAATATTTTTTTAAGAAAAGGTCTGTTAGTGCTATTAATAGGTTAATAAGTGCACCTAAATACCTTTAGCAGTGTTTTAAGTGATTTCTGGGTTTCTCTAGGAGCCCCTGGCAACCTCTCAATTTGTTTACATGAGTAGCTTCCAGTGCTTTTATCCTACAACTACCATGATGCACTGCTCTTCACTCTGTGCTGACATAACCCCTTCCTGTTTCCCTAGCTAGCTAGCCTGCCCACTACTAGCCCTTCCTAACTAACTCAGCCCACCCCATCAAACTTACCTCTCTTCCTGTCCAGATATTTTGGGCATGGAAGATTAGTTCCTTCTGTGGGTCAGACGTCCAGAATTGAGGAGCCGGCCCACCAGAAGGAGGTGATGTTCTGTGTCCAGAAGATCCAGACAGGAAGACAGGTAAGTTTGATGGTGGTAGGGGAGGCACTTAGTATTGGTTATGTTCGGTTTCCAGAAATGGGGAAATGGAACTTCACCGTAAAATCTGAAAATGTGCCTGGGGCGGTCACACGACCTCCCCAGCAATCTAGGTAAATACACATTTTTTTGTAAAGTAAGTAAATTAGAAGTTAGATGGGGGGAGGGGTTTAGCTTAGTGTAGAAGTATCATTTTATCACGGACAACCGCTTTAAGTTTGTTTCCATTGTATGGCAATCAAGGTTTTGGCAGAAGTGAGTACATGTTGCAACAATCTAAACGCCTGTTACTCATGGTCTTGGGGGAGGAGTACATTCAGTAGTGAAGTGGGCCTAAAGGGACAATGTGGAGCAATTGCGTGGATACCAGTCCCTGTACCTTGTACCAGAATGGTTGCAGCCCTGGACAACTCCAGAAGATGTGAAGCAATACCCACGTCTAGGCAACACCTCCAAGGGGAGGGTTAAGTTTATGCAAGAGGGTTAGTGTGTGATAAAAGAATACTCCAAAAAGATTTTATATTTTCTTTAGTGCAGATGGATGTTTTAGCTGCTCTTGACCAATTACTTGTGATAGTTATGGGGAGATAGATCGTCCTATGATTCCCACTTTGTGATATATTTATGGGTAGTTGAGGTCAAGGGCAATAAATAGCTGAGATAAGGCCCTTAGTAGATGTGCCCTCACAGTGAAGCCTCTCAAAGGAGGTTGGGGATGATACCTGGGTGGATTTAAACACTTGAGAAACACAATGGTGGATCTGGATGTAGTGGAAATACGTCTGTGATGGAGGGAATGCTGCTGAGTTGAGCAAATGGGGGGAGGGTCTCTGTCACAGGAACAATGTCATCTAAGTGAAAGCCCTCCACATTCACCCATATTAATGTAATGTAAGGTTTGACTGTAAGCCCTCCAAGATCGAAGAGAACAGGTGACAGGTATGGAAGCCAGAGGGAAGCGTTGTTTGTAATTTGACCAGATCTCACTCTGAAACCGCATGGGACCCAGGAGGGAGTGTAACAGTAGAGAATATTCCCCCACAGGAACAAGTTATGATGCAGTGGGGCCAGCCATAGTTTTTCTATGTCTGTCGCCCTATTATATGCTGAGTGAGGTGTCCAAGAGGGGATACATCTGAAGTGAGCACCCAATAATATTTGGAAATATCCGGCACAGTTAGATCTCCAGTCAGTCAAGAGCACAGATTTGTGGATTCTATGTCTCAAAATAGCTGACTGCATCGCCCTGAGCTCCACCATAGGAGCATCCACCATTAGAGTCTTAAAGCAATAAAAGCTTTTGCTGGAGTGTCATCTTGACCACTGCTAAAGATCCCTCCCTAAAAAAAACAAAAAACAAACACACACCAAAAGGACATAGGTAAGCGTTGCCATTTCTCAATGAGTTTGCACAGCTCTGTAAATGAAGGGGAGTTAGTCCTACACACTGTAGAGTAAGATGGGGTATGATATATTCCTAAATTTTTCACAGAACAATCTCTCCATTGAAACCTGAAGTTCTGTTGGAGCAATCAGAGATGTTAGGGGAACCAATATAGGCAGGGCTTCTATCTTTGACGTGTTGTTTTTATACCCAGTCTACCATAAGTCTGAAGGATGGCATGAAGATTTGGGAGGGAAACATGGGGCTTTGTGAAGAGAAGGACAATATAATCGTGAAAAGTGACACCTTAAATTCTTTACTATGTACCTTAACCCCAAAGATAGCTGATCATATTAGACAGCACCCTGATAACAGTACAAACAATAAGAAGGACAGGGGGCATCCCTCACGAGTGCCATTGCATATGTTAAGTATAGGCAAGGTAGAGTGGGGAAGGTGGATAGGAGCCGTTGGGGGAGGAATACAAACTTTCCACAGCAGTGAAAAAGGGGCCCGTAATACCATAAGTCTGTAACGCTTCAAACAGCCAGCCATTTTTTGTTCTTCAGTCTCCTGCAGCTATTCTGATGGCACAGATTTGGGCTGCAGCACCATTCAGTAATATGGAGTTGGACATGTGATCCAGTCTAAGCAGCTGCAGGGGAGACAGTTTCAGCATCCACGGTTGCCCTCTGCAAACGTAATGAATGCGACTTCGGTGTACTGCGGTGTACATTAAAAATAAAGTTTTACTAGCACTAGTAAGCTTTATTACTCCTCTGATAATCCCTTTAAAGGTGTTTTCATCTTTAGCGCTCTGTTCTCAAATTCAGTTTGAGATGAATTTGGTTAGCCATTTCTTTTCGGACACAGAGACCTGAGATCATGCCACCGTGAACACTCTTGACAGCAAAGTTGAGTTGTGTTAGCACCTCAACCAACAGACACATTCATATGTGAACTATAAGTGTAAAATAACTCAGATCTACTCCAAATATACTCACAAATCTTTATTATCTTTTCAGAGGTTTTATTTCCCATTCATAAGTTGCATGGCATCTTTCCATAATATATTGGGTAAATGAAGCGAGATTACGAAACATAGGCCCTTTTAAGTCTCACATATCAGTCTGTACACAATTCAGTTCACATACTATACAATATAAAGCAGCCCAAGAGTAGCTTGCACACCAAAGAGGTCAAGGGAAGAATGAGATACTAGATATATTACCCATTCATTTTAGTCTTTAGCATACACATGGGGTCAATGGAAACCAATGACAGTGGAGACCATTTGTATGCTATAGCTCTAAATACAATTATTTTCTTTATTATGTTACACAGAGGAAAGGCTGGACAGTTAAGTAAACTCACCCCACCGATTCCCTGCCACGCATTCTGACACCACCCACATTCCCTCTCGACACACAGGAAGTGATAGCTCAGCCAATCACTGGCCACATTGTTGATGCGCCACTGCCAGTAATTGGTTGAATGTCAATTCCTGTGTGTCAAGACCAGACCAAGAAGTAGAGACCAGCAGGGAAACCGTAAAGCAACTACGGCTGCTTTTCTCCCTGCAAGCCAACCAGTTGTAAGATGTACAATTCTCCTTTTGGTGTGCAAGCCATCTAATGCATGGTAAAAGCACTTTCTGTATAGTAAAAAATATTTATATAGCTCTTAAAAACACAAGAGAAACATATGGTTAGGCATTTATTTGCGGACAAAAAAAAAAAAATACAAATTTGGTATTTTATATAAAAAAAAAAAAAAAAAAAAAAAAAAGATATATAGATGAATGCAGAGGGATATTCAGTAGGTAGGCCTCTTCTAGTTTTTCACCAATGCAGTAACTGTACAGTGGCAATATATTCCTTTCGCACAACAGTTTAAAACAATTGCACAAGAGCAGCGCTGAAGCGGATGAAAGGATGAGTCTGCTCTTCACAAGGTGTATAAAACTCATGGTAAAAACATGAGAAGCTTCGGTCACCACCTAGATTGTTACCTGTAACACCACAGCCAAAAATAAATCAAGGCGTCCAGTGGAGAGACTGAACATCCCACCTAAACTAGCTTTAAAGAGTGGATTCTGCTCAGATAACCATGATAAATTACAAAGAAAAAAAAAAAACTCAAAAAAACAAAACACTTTAAAAATGATAACTCGTAGGCTGTAAATTACCATCTTTTATGGGCAAAGGATATTTCTCAGCTCAGGTGTTCCAGAACATCCAGCATTGCTGACCTCTACTGAAAGAATATAAATACTTTAAAACTAAATTTTTTTTTTATTGGAGCCAAAAGGAGAGCATCATCTCAACGGGAGGACTTCACTCAAATCAAAAACATCAAAACTAGAACAATCTGCAGCAATTGGAATGGAAAAGACGTCCCAAAGATCAGATCTGCAAAACCAAGCACAAGATCAAAATTACTTTAAATATTTCCTTTAAGAAGAAGTCATACACTCATAACAAAAATAACAGATGCAAAACTCAACATGCAGTTCCGTCACATTTCTGAATGATTGTGGTGTGGTCTGGGTCTTACCACAGGAGGACACAGGACTACTTTTGGGTAGAGTACCTCCTGAGATATCACTGATTGTTAGACATGCCTGTACAGCGCATTTAGGCTGCGGCACCATGTTGCATAAAAGCGGCTTTTTTTGGTCCAAATTTTGCTGCAGTTTTTTTGTTTTTGTTTCTTTTCTAACCAAAGTCAGTAGTGGGTTGAGCAGAAGGAAGGAGTATAAGGGTTTGTTCTTACATTCATTTCAATGGGAATCAGTAGCAGTTTTCTTTTCCTCTAGCTGATTTTTCCAGCTAGAGGTTAAAAAAAAAAAAAAATGCGACATGACCTATCTTCAGACGGATTCCGCCTTGAAAAACCCCATTGAAATCAATGGGAGGCGGAAAAACCATTAGTGTTTTTAAAAAGAGAGGTTTCCAGGTCCATACAGTGTGCTAACGCACTAAAACTGCATTATGTAAAAAAACAGTTTCCTAATTCCTGAAGCAGATTTTTTCAGCTTGCAAAAAAACTCCAACACGAAAAAAAACAAAAACAAAAAAAAAAAAAGACAGAAAGGGCACAGAGAAGGCTGAGAAGCAGGAAGGTCGTTTTGATGAACTGCCCGACAAACACAAGGCAAAAAGGCTCCAGTCGACTCAGACAGACCACCAGTAGAGATGACTGGAAAAAACAGCTCCTGCAGATTCTTTGTCCACCATCCAGACAAGTGCCACATTCAATGACACACCCCTATCTATGCCTGGACCATTTCCAGGCACTTGGCAGTAAGAAATTTAGTGTCTCGGCACCCATTACATGTCCTGCCATTGGCAGCCAGCCACTATAGCCTTCATTTGAAATAGAATCCTGGCCTGCTACAACTGGAACCATATAGTGTACAGCGATGAATCCAGGGTCTGTTTGGAATTAGACAACATTCGGGTTTGATTATAAGGCCTTGGAGTGAACGCTTCAATTCTGCCTTTGCTTTGACACAATGCCCCACACACCGCTGGTTTGATGATCTGGGGATCCATTGCTTATGACAGTCACCCCCAGTGTTGGTACAAGTGACACTAACATCTCTGCAATATGTGTACATATGACATCCTGTAGCCATATTGGTTTCTTCTCATGGCAGGGCTTCGAACTGGCATTTTTCAGCAGAATAATGCTTGCTCACATACAGCAAAGGGTTCCCAGGAATTATGCTGCCATAAACTTACTTGGTCTGCCCAGTAGCCATATTATATAGCCAATTGAGTATTTATGGGACCAGCTGGGATGCTAGCTTCAGTAACCTACAAGTGTGCAGGATCTACAGACCCAACTGCGACATCTGTGGACAAATACTATACGGAACCTGTATAGCTCCATGCCCAACCATATTTAAGGTGACTACTAGAACCTTCTTTAAATTGTACAATTTGCGTTCATAAACTTATCCTATTGTGGTCAATCTGCTGAAAAATCAACTTTTATTGATATGCAAAATAGTTACCAGGAACACTGAGGGCACATAGCACCATCAACCACACGTTCTCACACCCACCCCACTCTTGACCAAACCCATCTCTCCTATATCAGTGCTAAAATCTTGTTGTTTGTCAGTCAAGGGAAATGGGCTATGAGAAGGCATGGTAGATTGTTCAATGCCAAGACTTCCTGCCCTTGGTGCTCTAGTTAACCAATTTCCATACCAATAAAACATGATGCATAGCAGGTATGAGTGTGCCCCGAGCACCTACTGGCCCATATGCTTACAATCTTGGCATCATGAAAACCTTATCTTTCATATGACACCAGAAACACAGGAATTTGAGCAATATATGCAGCACTTTAAAGTGTTATTCTCTTCAGAACTTGCTGGAATATGCCATGCTTTTCTGACTTGTGGGGTTTCAACCTATGGAACTACCACCAATCCTGAAAATGAAGGTGACACAGCGTTGTGATCACTTCACTTTCAGTACTGTATGGGCCCTCGGATCATAAAGTGATGGCAAAGTTTCACATTATAAAATTGTAATAACCCCGAAGTGTGTTATACTGAGCAAGTGTAAACCAGACCCTCATATCACACGCACTCATGTACTGCCCAATCGTGGTGCGCCATAACCACCACAAAGCAGCACAGTCCAGAGGCAAATCTAGTTTATAGTCTACTAAAAGCTTTAGGAGATCAGTCACCAGGCAGTGATCACAAGTAACCAATGTTATACTTAAATCCAAGTCAGCAATGAGTCACCACATGATTTCCACGAGACTATAATAAGACACTTACATCATCAATATCTTCATCATCATCTCCAATGTCATCAAATTGGATTTCATCATCATCACCAGGGCCAAATGTGTCTGTTTCATTAATTTTAGCTAAAAAAAAAAAAAAAAAAAAAAAAATAAGAAGCAAGTCTTAGAAGTACATTCCAGTAACGGAGTACATTCCATGAGACAAATGATGCGGCTCTTATTACCATGCTCTGGAAGTTCACCATACGCCTTCAGACTTCTGGCTTCATCTGCATTATACTTTAGGATTACATCTGCTTTATTATCCTAGGGGAAAAAAAAAAAAACAAGCCAAAAAAAAAACAAAAAAACTATTAATGCCCACTACTGAATACTATTATAGTAGTAATGTGCAAAGACTCAACATCACATCACTGCTACTAGATGTTATTACTCTACCGCTATTGTATTGTTGTATGCATACATGTAGTTATGTATTCTTATGGTTAAACAAAAAAAAAAAATAAAATAAGCAGCATTGAGTCGCCAGTGGAATCACAATTTCCATAAGGTCAATTTGCTAGTCTTATTACACACTTGCACTTTTTTTTGTACATTAAACCCATGGAAATAAACCTCGAGAAAACATGCATGTTCCTAAAAAAGGAGCAAAAAATAAACCCCCATGTATGTTTTGGACACATACTTTTTTCCCACCTATCTTGAGAATGGGTGTTGTTGGACTGTTGTGAATAGAGGTGGGCCATGCATTTTTAGAGAGTCCTAAAAACAGCGAAGTAACAGAGGAGCCGATTGTTTGGGAACTCCCAGAGAAGTAAACAGAGCACCAGCCTCAGGACCAGAGTCACTGACCCCTGTACATGAGATAGTTGTGGGTCCTATAAAACAATTATGGCTTAACTGTGTATATGCCATAACCAATTCAGATAGGAACCCCCTTACTTCCGAAAGTTGCAGTATTATTTAACCAAGCCAAAAAAGGTTACACTGCGGTGAATGGGATTAGAAAATCTGTACAGTATTTACAAAAGGTGAATCTCATGGAAAACACTGACTGCGGCCTTTACATGAAATTTACAGAGGTTTTCGTGGTGCCTTCTAATGCTATGTGTGAGCATATAGTAATGTCATCTAAGCATTCACTGTTCTCTGCAGTACAAGGAAAGGCACTTAGCTAGATGAATAGGAAGCAACTTTCTTTTCTAAAGTAAGGGAAATGAAAAGGAATACATACCTGATAGTCGCGTAAGCCGACCAATATAATGTCTGACGTGTTTATCCACACCTAATGAGAAGGAGAAAAAAAAACAAAAAAAAAAAAACATATATGTTTACAAAAGTAGTAGTAGTAGTAGTAACAGTATATAGAAAATGTCACTTCATATAGTGACACCACTTAGAAAGCCTATAAAACAATTAATCCTCATCCCCAAGCACTATAAAGGTTTGCCATATTTCAGCTTTAAAGGGGTATTCACACCTTATAATTCTTCCCTCTCCAACAGGACTGCTGCTGGAGCTCTGGAGGTATCATGTGATGCTGCCCCCCTCACCGGTCAAGCATAGAGTCAGGAGCTGCAGCACACCCTGTAACTTGCGACTGTCCAGACCAATTTGACCAATCACAGATGAGGCCGGGCAAGGTGTAACATTTAAAAATCACACACCTGTCCCCAGCACTGCGGTGTCCACCGCCACTATCCGTTCAGATATACTTCAGTTATCAAATATACTCAGTTAGCCTCTAAAAGGTACGGCCTGATTTTTTTCACTCTTCCACTACTTTCTATGGCTAACACAGTACAACATTATACTACTATCCATTTTGTGAAGTAATTCTTACCTTTTTTCGTAGTTTTCCTCTGATGTGACATAACCTCTTGACACCATCAAAACACATAGCTTCCAGTCTGCCATTGCCCAACATCTTTATCACTTGTGCATATTCTGTAGGAACAAACATTTAGCACATGCTTAACTAGTGAAGCCCCAAATCATATTTTGCATGTTTTTCTCCCCCCTCAGAAAAGCAGTGATCAAGATTAAAAATGTACAAACTGGTATAAAATTGGGAGATTAGAAAGGCAAACCAAGTCCCAAGGCCTATTGACATTTCTGAAATAGGTTTCCAATGTACACAAGGACTAGACAATACTGAGATCATAAAACAATAGTCTTAGTCACATTTGCAGGCACTGACTATATTTATAGTAATGCTATATTTCACACATTCACAGTCCAAGCAGCATCTGCAGAATGTGAATTTATTCTCAATGTACCCTTCAGTGGATTCACTGCAGAAATTTCTGAAAAATACATACATGCACCTGAATGGGATCGTTTTTACAGCATGTGCACAGATTTCAGCAAGTCCTATTCAGATGAGTGGGACAGTCACAAAAATGCCTTTAACAAACCTACCTCTAATATACTTTAAATGTATAGTCAGACATGAGATCTTAGAAGAATGCCTTACCTTGCCCATCCTCTTTAAATACCAGTTCTCTTTTTTCAGACTCATTTTCATTCTTACCACGTCTTCTGTTTTTACCTCCCTTACCTAATAGGGAAAAAGAAAATGTATTAGTAGGGGGCTACAAAATATTTGCATGCATGTGACTGGGTGCAAATATATGGTGGAAATCTAATGTATGTGACCATCAGTTTCCCAATGGTGGAGACAGAGTGCACACATCAGACAAATTAATCCTATAAGGGGCCATTCACATGTAGGAATTCAACGCTGATTTGGGGGTGGATTCCTCCCAGATTCTGCCTTCCATTGTTTTTTTTACAATGGGAGCCAGAGATCGTAGCAGGATACTGAAAAAATAAAAAAAACACTAGCATCCTGCTTAATCTTGCTGCGGATGCCACGGCTTTAGATGCCCTGCCGATTAGGTCCAGATGAATGGGCATAATCAGCACAGAAAAGCAGTGACTGAATGCTTGTGCCCTGAATCGGCATCCCATCGCAGGCAGCCAGTGGCTGGAAAATGGAGATAGAAAATGAAGAGGAATTAGTCTTCAGTTTCCGCCATTTAAACTGCCCCTTAGAATCACAATTAAAAGGGGATATCCACGTTCTAATATTGATGGCCTATCCTTAAGATAGTTCATCAATATTAGATCCCAGCAGGATGCTGGAAAAAAAAATAAATAAATAAAAATCAGCGTCCTGCTTGATCTTGCCGCAGAATTCATTTTCCGCCGTGTGAACTTAGCCTAAGAGAATGAGTAAGGGTGGGTTCACACCAGCATTTGAACTACGTTCAGGCTTCCATCCCCGAGTCTGCCCACATTTTTTTCAGGCGGAAATCCAGCAGACCCCCATTAGAGTCTTTAGGGTTCGCAGGTTTCTGCCGGTAAACGCTTTTTAAGAACAGAAAGCTGAACACTGGTGTGAACCTAGCGTAAGCAGCGTATTAGAGACATTACTAATTTTGACATGGTCTGTTTTTCTCCCATTTTCATTCTTTAGCTTACTGCCCACTATATATTCTCCACCAAATTCATATCTTCAGTCTTCAAAAGGTCATGATGCTGAATGTTCCCTGATGTGATTATAGTGTATTACCCCATCTACTTATTGGATTTCTGAAACATTCATGTGTTGCAAGCGGGTGAAAATGTGTGATCGCATCCAAAAACAACTAAATAATGTACATAAAACAGGAACGAAGTAACATCTACTGTATCTGACATGATGAAAAGCAGCACTGATATGGTAAGGGAAACAAAGCATCTATTGTGGCCATTATTGCTATTTACTCTAGAAAATGCTCAGTCACTTGTTAGAAAAACTGAGTGCACAACAACCCTATCACACCAGCTTGTGGCCATTTAATGTCAGCAGTCATACTGGTCTCCACCCTGGGGAAAAAAACCTTGGGTGGAGTGGAATGACCATGAGTACTTCATAAACCTTGTACATACACGTGTAAGCTTACCAAATTATCAAATGACATTTATATTGAAAATCTGATTCCTTAATTTTAATTTTTAGTAGCTTTTTAAAAAAAAATAATAATAATTTTTTGTAACAATCCACTAAAGACCACTAAACCAGTCTAAACCCTGTCACAGCATGCCTCTATATACTAACTGAGCTACTCCATACAGCAGATAAAAGGCACACCCACATATACCATACCTGCCAACTCTCCCAGAGTGTCCAGGAAACTTCCAAAAAAACAGGTGTGACCAGTACCTTACACGGCCATGCCAATAGCAATGTGAAATGTTGGCAACTATGACATATACCAGGCCAATGGACATGCACCCTTGTGTCCTCTGTCAGGCCAACAGGGGATATTAGATCCATATTAAAAACTTATGTGCGGTATGTAAGTAGTCTCATTTGTTCTGATGTACCAAGACAAATGACAGGAAACCTGTTCTGTAAAACAGGCCTACGACTGACCCAGTTTCTGTTAAAAAGACATTCCCTGCCTAATTTCCAAAAATGTGGTGTGAAAGCAGGCTAATATGCTACACATTATGACTCAGTATTTTTGGAAGCTGAAGAAACACAAGTGTCAAACGCTGAATTTTACGATCCCAGCAAAAGGAATGAGATTTAATCACATCACAGAAAAAAATACTGTACATAATCCACTCATGTGTTTTTTTAAATGCTGCATTATTTACCTATAAAAATGTGAGGACATTAAAAATCCAGCTGAACTTGTGTTTTTTGCTGTACAATTAAGTTATAAGGAGAGTAACATTTCTTTCTGCACCAGTTTTCTACTGCCTTTGTGCAATGTGTGGTATTAGCCTTATAGGGGTTGTCCGGAACCAACGGGCAATGGATACAGATGACCATCCTATGGGACAGACTCAGATCAGTAGGGCCCGGAACCAGATTCATCTGATGGAAGGCATATACAAGGTAGACTGCTGGAAACAGCTCAGCTCCTGTTGAAATGAACTGAAGTAGAGTTGCAATTCCCCAGCGCCACTACCAGTGTGTACACAGCCTATGGTGTGGGAATTCTGCCTCTTACTTGTATATAGAATATATCAGTAGGATCAGCTGATATAGTGTGGGTTCCCGTTGTCGGACTCCCAGCAATTTGATACTATTATCCGTGCATCTCTGACCACCCCTTAAAAGAAGTTTTCTGAGGGAACAACCATTGAGGATCTATACATCATATCTCTCCGGGTCTGACACGCAGAATTTCCACCGATCAGTTGTTGGAAGAGGCAGCAGTGTTCCAACAGGCAATGCAGTCTATTCATTACCTACCAAGCACAGCAATGTACATTGTATAGCAGCCAATCCCTATTCACCTGAATGGGACTGGGAGTCAAACTGGCTACGTGACAAATGAACATGACATCACTACCTGTGAAACTATGAAACCAATCTTGTCAATATATTATATATAGGCAATTATTTAGACAGATAAATGCAATCACAGAGGATAAGTCTCAAACGTTTGGGTCATGGTGACCTTTGTCAATGGTGAGCTCCGATAGGTAATCCTAGAATATCAATGTGAATGTGTAAGACAATATACTGGTATACAAAAACGTAAAGTAAATCCTCAAACAGTAAGCGATGATATATGATAAAACTCACAGAAAGGGGTGGGGGGAGAGGAAAATAGAATATAGAGTATTATATATTGGCCTACATATTTACATGATATTCTATGATTACCTATCAGAGCTCCCCATTGACAAAGGTCACCCTGACCAAAACATTTGGGACTTGTACTCTGATTGCAATTATATAATAAAAAAAAATGCCCGGACATGGTTTATATGAAATACGTAATATGCAGTATACTGACAAGACTGGTGAGTGTCGTGGATTTTGTCATTGATGAATGGTCGTCACCGACCTTCTTACTGGCCCCGCCCTTACAGTGTGTTGTACAATTTTGGCATACCTGTGAAACAAAAGTGGCAATAACCCCAATGCCGACCTCCACCAATGAGATATTAATGACTGTTCTTATGGATAGGTCATCAGTATTTAAAAGGGTTGTCCAGAGATTTATTGGTAACCTGTCACCACAATTTTGCCCCCTAAACCATCATCTGGCAGAGCATCTCACCTATCTAACATTACACTTTTTCTATAAATTATAAAAGTATTATTATTCATTATGCAAATGAGCATTTTGCAGTCCCTTCAACACGGTTGCACCTCCCCTGGCCTCTGTGACATCAGCAACACCAGCAGATGAAATCCTTAATCTCCGTGTGTACACCGCAGCCGGTGTACGTCTCCGGCTTCAGATCAGCACTGCACATGCGCCAGGTGCTCTGTTCACTTTAAGTTTACGTTCCTCTGGTAGTTTCTTCATGCTGGACCCAACCAGGTTCTGACCCCATGTCATGTGATCAGAACCAACCCATAACCCCCGGGTTGCTCCACCCCCTCCCGGTTTCACAAGTGTTATGAGGGCTGAAACAAAAGCCAGCCTCAATAGCACAGGAGAGGAATAACCTGGGGAAAAGGAGTTGGTTCCAATCAGGTGACCTAGATTCAGCATGAAGAAGCTGTCGCGTGAAAGAAGGTAAATTTAACTAACCCTTTTGAAGGAGTTTTCCACTCCCGAATGTATATTATATACTGATAACCTACTCTATGGGGGTCCAACACCCAGACCCCGCACACATCACCTATTCCGGCAGCCAGTGGAGTGGATGGGGTGGGCGCGCAGGCTGCTCGTCTTTCAGAACCTATACAGAGGACAGGGCTGCAGATCAGTCCCCCCACGGATCACATACTATTTATTTATTATGCTTACTTATATAGCGCCATCATATTCCGCAGCGCTTTACAGACATTGTCAGTCACTGTCCCATATAGGGCTCACAATCTACATTCCCTATCAGTATGTCTTTGGAGTGTGGGAGGAAACTGGAGTACCCGGAGGAAACTCAAGCAACATGTGGAGAACATACAAACTCCTTGCAGAGATTGTCCTTGGCAGGATTTGAACCCAGGACTCCAGTGCTGCAAGGCTGCAGGGCTAACCACTGAGCCGCCCTATTAATTTGCTTACTTATATAGTGTGATTGTATTCCGCAGCACTTTACATATATAGGCAACAAGTCCCAAAAAGTGCTCACAATCTAAATTAGCTATCAGTAGGTCTTTGAGCACCCAGAGGAAACCCATGCAAACACGGGGCAAACAGACTCCTGGCAGATGTTGTCCTGGATTCAAACCTAGGACTGCAGTTAAAAATCCCTTAAACTATCAGAAAACCCTTTAAAGTAAACAGTCTCGATTTGCTTGTGCAATGGTAAGTGCAAAGCTACTGTTCCCAGGTATCAGCCATTCGCAGACAGATTACTAATAGGAAACGCATCTGCTCCCCTGATCACTGCCATCTTACACATGTCCAGTTACAATTGGTCAATGAGTGCCACAGTCTTATCAGTAAGTCCTGGCAGCCCCTAGGCCCACACATGGCTCACACCACACAGCACTCTCTACCAGCCAGCTCTACTGCGCCCCCTGCCCTTGTAGTTACCGCATTACTAGCCCCATCGCACCCCCACCCCCTAACAATACGCCCTACGCAGCCCTAAGTCCCCGCTGCCCTGGGCCTCACCTTTATTTTTAGGCATGGTGTAGAGTACCGGCTGGTTCCGTCCGTGTAGAAGAAAAGTTCAGGGCTGGGAATGAGCTCTCGGCACAGGGATGATAGACGACGACTCTGCTACCCGGTGCTCGGTAGATAACGATACTCAGCACCGTGTACGGGGGTCTCTCTGCTTGTTCTCCCGCGTGCGTAAGGAACCGGCGTGCACAGCCGTAAAAGAGAGCGTCGTCACGTCGGAAGCAACGAGGACTGAACAGACTGACGTCAGCAGCCTGACGCAGACTCCAGCCAATTGGACGAGCGCTTCCGAGTTTTTTTTTTCCTCAAAATAACTTTATTTGTTGGAATAGTTGTATGCAGAATAACAATAGAAACTGGGTCAGCTCTGGAGATGAGGAGTTTGAGAGGGTTTTTGTGAATGTGTTCAGATAGTGGAGACAACATACAGTATGATGTGCGATGTCTTTGCTGTCTTCTATATGGCTTCAGTACAGGAACTCTCACTTCTGTCTACTGTGGGGTACCTGGAGAGGGGATATTATACTGTGGTGAGGGTAGCTGAATGGGGACACTATACTGTGGGGGTAGCTGGAGGGGGACATTATAATGTGGGGGCAGATGGTGGGAGACATTAAGCTGTGGGTGCACCAGGAGAGAGACTTTATACTGTGGGGGTAACTGAAGGGGCACATTACACTGTGAGGGCAATGGAGGGGACAGTATAATGTGGTGAGGGTAGCTGAATGGGGACACTATACTGTGGGGGTAGCTGGAGGGGGACATTATAATGTGGGGGCAGATGGTGGGAGACATTAAGCTGTGGGTGCACCAGGAGAGAGACTTTATACTGTGGGGGTAACTGAAGGGGCACATTACACTGTGAGGGCAATGGAGGGGACAGTATAATGTGGTGAGGGTAGCTGAATGGGGACACTATACTGTGGGAGTAGCTGGAGGGGGACATTATACTGTGGGGGTAGCTGGAGGAGGACATTAAGCTGTGGGGGCAGCTGGAGAGGGGACATACTGTGGGGGCAGATGGAGGAGGACATTATAAAGTTGGGGCAGATGGAGGAGGACATTATAAAATAGGGGCATATGAGGGGGACAATAAGCTGTGTGTGTACCAGGAGAGAGACTTTATACTGTGGGGGCAATTGGAGGGGGCTTAATGCTGTAATTATGTAGTGGCATTTCATGTTAGGGTGACTGTAGGGACTTTATACTGCATGGGCAGCAGGAGGAGGGACATTATACTGTGGGGGCAGATGGAGGGAGACATTAAGCTGTGGGTGCACCAGGAGAGAGACTTTATACTGTGGGGGTAACTGAAGGGGCACATTACGCTGTGAGGGCAACGGAGGGGACAGTACAATGTGGTGGCATATCATGTTAGGGCGACTGTAGGGAGATTATACTGTATGGGCACAAAAAAAAAAATGGATGGGAATAGGCGGAGTCAAAGTGGAAGTAGGTGGAGCGAGCACAGCGCACTGTGCATTCTGTCCCTCTTTCTATCATTTGAAAGTTGAGGGGTATGTAAGGGGGTTTTCAGGCTTTATGATATTGATGGATTATCCTTAGGTCATCACTATCAGATTAGTGGGATCTGACACCTGACATTCCCACTAATCTGTAATTTTCAGAAGCTGCTTGTGTCATATCTACGCAGCATATGTGACGGAAGCAGACAGCTCTATACACTGTGTAGTGGGCGCTTATGATTATTATAGTACATCTCTAATTTACCTAAAGGGGTTTTCCCACAAACATAGCTATAATTAAAGGGATTCTATCATTGGGAAACCCTATTTTCACTAACAGCACGTTGGAATAGCCTTTAGAAAGACTATTCTTCTCCTACCTTTATTTTTCTGCTCTGCGCTGCCGTTTTGGAGAATTTTCTTCTTTATGCAAATTAGTCTTCAGAAAGCACAGGGGGTGTCCACTGTGCTCACGTCACATGCTCTTCGGAAGATCCAGCGCCGCCTCTCTGCAGCATCAGCACCCACTCATCGTGTCTGTTCGGGATCCAAATTCCGCGCATGCTCAGTCGACTCTGCCATTTCACGTTGGACAGAGCCGACTGCGCATGTCCAGTCGGCCAGTTGGACATCATAGTGGCAGAGTTGCTGAGCATGCGCAGGATTTGGATCCCAAACAGACATGATGAATGGGTGCTGACTCCTGCGGAGGGGCGCCGCTGGATCCTCCGAAGAGCGTGTGACATGATCACAGGGGACGCCCCCTGTGCTTTCTGAAGACTAATTTGGATAAAGAAGAAAGAGAATTCTCCAAAACAGCAGCGCTGGCCTGAAAAATAAATGTAGGAGACGAATAGTCTTTCTAAAGGTTATATTCCGATGTGCTGTTAGTGAAAATAGGGTTTCCCAATGATAGAATCCCTTTAAATTTGTAGAAAAAGTTGGTTATCTAATGCTTTTTGTCTCAGCATAGCTTAAAGAGGATCTTTCATGTCCTCAGGCACATGAGGTTTTATATACCGCTAGAAAGCTGACAATTCGCTGAATTCAGCGCACTGTTGGCTTTTCCATTATGTGCCCCGGGGCTGGAGATATCGGTGCCGTTAGTTTTCAGCCTATCGTCAGAAGAGACAGTCTAGCTGGGCTTTGAGGAACGCCCCTCCTGACTGTACTCGTCCATAGCCTGTACTGTCAGAGGGGGCATTCCTTACCGCCCAGTGATGATGCTGAGCTGTGAGGAACGACCCCCCCCAGTCTATGGACTACTGTAGTGCAGTGGGGGGGGGGGGGTGATCCTCACAGCCCAGCTAGATTGTTGGGAACGCCCTTCTGACGGTGGGCAGAAAACTAACAGCACCAATGTCTCCAGCCCCGGGACACATAACAGGAAAGCCGACAGTGCACTGAACTCAGCGTACTGTCGGCTTTCTAGCGGTACATAAAACCGCATGTGCCTGAGGACATGAAAGGTCCTCTTTAAAACAGTCAAAAAGGTAAGGATGGACACCTCTGTAGTGCCTCCATATAGCAAAGAGTGTCCCCAATAGTCAGATAGTTCCTCCTAATAGCATTATAGTACCTCCTTATAGCAACAGACTGCCACTTTATAGCTATATAGTGCTCCCTTACAGGATTGAGTCATCCCTTTTACCTTGTAGAGTGTAAGCTCTTGCAAGCAGGGCCCTCACACCTATTGTATGAATTGATTTATTACTCTGAAATTTCTCATTTTGTCTGTACATATGCTGCAGAACTTGTTGGTACTATATAAATAAAAGGTTATCATGTTTATTGGTAATAAGATAGTGCCCCCTTATAACCAGTTTTACACCTCAAATAGCAAGATAGTAAATAGCGCACTTCCTAAATACCAAGATACTGCCCCAAAATATTGATATAGTGCCCCTTATAGTGACATAGTCTCCCTTGAATAGTGACATAGTGTGTATGATCAGGCCTAGTGTGTATGATCAGTCCCCACCTTCCTTACCACATCTACTAGCAATGGAGATAACCACAGAAGTTTTAAACACAAGGACAGTTCCTCCTCACTATGGTCACTATATGTTATTGAAGACAACACTTCTCTTGTAGTTATGTTTTTATTGAAAAGGACACACACAGGGTATACACATTGTGAATTGTTTGGCCGTGTGCCCCATGGTACTGCCAGTCCTTTGCCCTTAGACTGAGATATTATAGACCACATTATAAGCCATGTAGATGACTTAGAACGATCACTAGAGCATGTTGATGTTGCACCAAGGACGCAATGGCAGCATGGCCAGATCTTGACTCCATGGGTAGGACGGCTCCAGATACTCCTGATGTTTTCTTCAGTACACCGGCAATCACAATGGCTGAGACATCCTGCTGCTTTTGTCCAGGAATGTTGTTCATATGATGTACATGTCCTGCTGGGGTCTAGGGGTCAGGTCTTTGTGTCCCTTCATCCTACTTGCAGGAACATGTTATGTTCCAACGCTGATCCATCGCTAGCCTTAGTTGTCCTTATGGTGCAAGTCCTTGCCCCTGAATCATTAGGGGTTTTTAGGGTCCTCGGTCTTTTCCCTCAGGCAGACGGAGATACCTTTTCTGGACAACTTTCTAGACAAAATAAACGCATTTTTCATCAGAAACTCTTTTATAACTCTAGATCAATTTTATTTCTAGAATGATATTGATAATATTATGAACAAATCCTCAATTCAAACGTTTCGGGAGCACATGAAACACTTCACATAGCACCTACTTACTTGGAAATAATTAAATATGGCTACACGTCGGTGCTGGTGTTTTAAGGGGGAATCAATTCTCCGGAATTCAGAAGACTGGTTCTCTAGTTGCTAAACTATTAATCCTCTTTCTGCAGTGGCTACAACAGCCATAGAATAGACCACATCTGCACAGTAACATTGCTCAGATAGTTGGAGTGTCATCAGAGGGTTGGGGGACCGTGTGTCCCAAAACTTGAGGGTTTTGTCCCAACTTCCAGTCATGACGCAGCTGTAGTTCGGAGCCTTTATCCAGTGAACTGTCTTGATTAGAGCATCGTGCTGAGTAATCTGCAGGGAAATCTGCAGGGACTGGTTACTGTTTAGATCCCACATTTTGGCAGTTTTATCACAAGACGCTGT